>JAGJRO010000067.1:0-180000 GCA_022832285.1 Lepidurus apus apus
AACATTCTTCGATTTTGTTCAGCGAGTTTATACCTTTTTCTCCGCTTCGACTCATCGATGGAGTATTCTAACAACATCTTTAGGAAACGATCTTGTGGTTAAGCGCCTTTCTGACACAAGATGGTCGTCACATTTCGATGCCGTACATGCTCTGTATGTAGGTTTCGAAAAAATTAAGCATGCGCTAGACTCTTCGTCAGTCGACACTGAACAGGAAGTAAAAACAAGGCGAGAGGCAGGGGGATTGAGCAAAAGAATGGAGTACTTGGAAACGGTCTTTTTGACCATTTTTTGGCACGATATCCTAGAAAGAGTGAACAAAACGAGTAAGGTTCTCCAATCAACTGATGTGAACATACTTAGTGCAATGAATCTTCTTGAGTCTCTGAAAAAGTATCTTCAAGAAATCAGAAAGGACTTCAATGATTATGAAATGAAGGCAAGGAGCAAATGTCCAGTCTCGCGTTATAGCTCTACTCATAAACGCGAACGAAAGAGAAGCGTAACACTTACGAGGTATGATGGGCCACAAGAGGAGGTTCATCTTAGTGAAAGACAGAAGTTCAAGGTGGAAACATTTCTTCCTGTTATGGATTCGTTGATATCTGAAATCGTCAAACGTACAGAAGCCTATTTACGGATTGGAAACACGTTTTCCGTCTTCGGCGAATTAACAACGATTGCTTCTGACGAACTAAGGAAGAAATGCGACCACTTGGCTAATGTGTACCACGACGACCTTGACGCCGGTGATCTTTTCAACGAGTGCATTAAATTTAAGCACTATACGGACGCTGGTGACGGTAGTGAAACTTTGCCCGCATTGTATAGGAAAATTGTTTCAGAGAATCCAAAATCAGTATTCCCAAACGTTGAAATAGCTTTAAGAGTGTTCATGTGCATGATGGTGACAAACTGTACGGGGGAACGTTTATTTTCCAGGCTGAAACTTATTAAAAACCAGAATCGGGGTACTTTGGGGCAGGAGCGTTTGAACTCCCTTCACTTATTTGCATGGAAAGTGACATATTGAATAATATTGACTTCAGCTCAGTTATTGATAAGTTCACTGCGAAAAAATATCGAAAATTTTCGTAGTGGTTTTATATTATTTGTCTGTGCATAGTGCATATATTGATTTCACTCCAAATACAGATATCTCCAGCTTTATTGTCAGTTTATATCATTTTTTTGCAAGATTTTCCAACTAAGGGGCCCATTTTGAAACTTGGCCCAGGGGCCCACGGGGGTGTTAAGACGGCCCTGATTCCACTGTAACTACGGAAACACGGGGGAGTTGGTTGTCAAATCGACAATCCATTTTATCGTGGGTCTAATAGTGCTGAGCTTGCGAAGAAGAAGAGAAACGTTATAAAGAATCTGAGGAAGAACGTAAGAGATTAGAAAAGTAGAATCGAAAAGCTGAAAGCAAAAGTTAAAACCTTGCAAGTAGAAGTAGATGAATTCCAAAAAATAAAAATTATTCAATCCCTATAAGGAAGCAATAGACTTCCAGGCTGCATTTTTAATCGATACAATTAATGTCAGAAAGAAAAGGAAACATAACTGGTCCCAGAAAACGTTGAAGGGCGTCTGCTTTGGCGAACGACGTCTACGAAAGGTTACGAACATGTTAGGAAGAGCGGCCTGCTCAAACTACCTTCCCGTCAAGGGGTTCGCAACTCCGTTGGTACGAGGGTTAAACTTTTTTTTAACCCCAAGGAAATCTTAGGGTTAAACGGTTAAACTTAGGGTTAAACATAGGATTAAACACAGTTGTAAGGGTTAAAATGTTAAACTTAGTTAAACTGTTCAGTTAAAAAGCTAAAAAAAAAAAGTTATACGCGCTAAAAAGTTTAAACATTTTTTAACTGAGTGGTCATGGTGTACGAAGTTAAACACGAGTTGCGAACCCTTGCTTCCCGTACAACACTACAAAGAGTTTATGGCTCCGTCGTTGGGGAAACTGACAAACTCTGAAGATGCTAGGTTTGGCTCGCAGATCATCGACTTTTGCTCGCAAACTGTAGGCGTTGAAGCCACTACCATTGGCTCCCAAATTGGAGATACTGCGGAACCAAGCGGTGCAGTAGAACGGCGTAGCTAGAGATTTTTAATGGTACACACTTTACAGATTTGGCGCCCATTTGGCGGTATATTTTGGCGCCCTAAGATCAGTTTGGCGCACTTAATTTGGAAGATTTTGGTACGCACTTGCGTACTGTGCGTATCGCTAGCAACGCTACTGGTGCAGGATCCAGTGTTTCTGCCAGTAGCGAAAGTATCTTAAAACCGAGGCTCCCTGCAGCTGGAATATGGGTAGAAATGCCCAATGAAGAGGGTGGGGAAAGTGAGGCCATGGAACAAGCTAATGCAACAACATAGGATGCTACCGTTAGATGGAGAAGGAGTCGTGAATGTCGAAAGTGATAAAAAATCTTTCCATGTTGATTCGAAATAATACAAACTGCAAACATTTTCCCAATATGAAACAATGGCTAAGATGTTTTTATGCTCAAAACCACAAGTTAGTTTGAGATAATCTGTGCTGGAAACAGCACCAAAAATTCGACGTTGGAAACACAAGACATTCAATAATGATACGGCGCAATTTCTCTTAACTTTTCTCATTTTTCGAAGGACTGTAGATACTTCAACCCTGCTTTAACGACCGTACCTCAGAAAGTTTAAAAGATGAGGTGAGAAGCTCGAAAATTACATTTTCTGAATTTTTAAAATAACCGCAATATCAACCAATGTCATTGTTTCCACTACTCCATGGCATGATTTATATGTCGCTCGTTTACTCACGTAACTCCTGGGAGACAAATGCAAAGCCCCTCTAAGCCAAGATATAAACCACCAGCAACATGACCATCAGTGGTGACTAATGAATTGCCATTTTTTACTGTCGATCTCTTCTTTGTTCCCCGCACTCCCGTTGCCCTTCACAATTTCAATCCCCTCTCACTTCAGAACCTGCAGTCTACGTCCCCTCTCGTTCTTCGCGCTGTCTATATACTTGAGACACTTTATTTTGCTTTTTTGTATGGATAAGTTTTTGTCATGTTTTCAAGAAAGCCTTAATAAACAGGAGGCCCAACTGTTTCGGATAATCACCCAACTATGACCAAGGGGAAAAAATCAATTCGGCTGGGAAAGTGAAGACGAGAGAAAAGAAATAACTTAAACAAAACAGAGCTGCGGGGTTGGGCTTCTTTTCAAGACAAGTTCATTAAAAACCTTATTCACGCCACGCAAGGTATATAAAACATAGCTTTGCCTCATGAAACATGCTTTATCACGACGTTGGCGCCAAACCGCGTTGCGCTGCTTGTGCTGCTTGAACCGACATTTTTATGGACCTTTGGGCTTGTCACCTGCCTGATATTTTAATCGCACCTCATTATCACCTTCAACCCAAACCGAAAGTTGTCTTTCTTCACGCACTTCGCCTTTAGCTAATGACTGCCTATGTCATTCTTTTCTTTGTTGAAAATGATAGTTTGTAAACTGGCACTAGTATTTTGACTCATCTCGTCACAAACTCACTTAAAAATGAATAAAACGATACACATCTCCCACCCCGTGGAGTGTCGATTCAGTTGTCATTGTGTTGCAAGTGTTTCGAATAAATAATAAACCTGTCACTTCGCCACGCATCTCTCTGGGATTGACAGGCCAGTTGTTGTAAAGCTGTCGATCAAAACCTCTACAGCAAAAAAAAACCTTTCACGAAAATGTAGGAAACTGAGTGTTTATATAATAACTTGATGAGGGGGATTTAGATCATGCCGAAATAACAAAAGGAAAGGATCTTTTCATTGGAACCTGTGCGGGGACAAGCTAAGTCGCACTTCATTAGTGCTTATGAAAAGGAAATGGGACGTGCACCTTCCACTATATGGAACAGGTGCTTCCCACGCTTCCTTCTTTGTATAGCAAGCTTTTAGAAGCTTTGCCATAGTAGCAGACAAGCAATCTTGTGGGCAAAATATAAACGCGCTTGTATTATGTCCCCTCCATCAATGCTCACGCCACGTCCCTTGCCTATGACTAATACAGAACCCAAATTGTTTGGTCATAGATTCTATAATATCTTGTGCTATTTTTTTGTGGGGGAAGGCCTCCTAACCATAAACTATTTCTTAGTAATGATAGTGTTACCGAGGAAATTATATTACCAAGAACCGAAGTCATGGTGTAGGAAATAGGGAATAGCCAATTCTATGACTGATTAGCTTCGCAGGAGTGAAACTGGGTACGGGTCCCGTCTCGTACCATTTATACATAGTACAGGGGGACCAACAAGGGACGGCGAATCGGGTCGAAAAGGCGGCAGCCATTGCACACCAATCTATATAACGATGTGTGATAAGGCAGGACCTTGTAAGAGAAACTCCATGAAAACGTTCCCATGAAGCCCGGGTAGTTTCATTAATCAAGTCGTCCAATCATCATCGTGTCATTATCCCATCAGAACGGATGTGCCGAGGTGTGAAAACAACTGGAAACAGGCCACTGTCTTATTCGTATATATATGCTCCTGACCCCGTACGAACCGTGAGCAGAAAACCGTTCCATCAGTCCCAAGAAACCGCCAAAGCCATCATCATTAAGTACATCATCTTCTCGCTCACATCTCGTAACTTTCAACACTCCTTCATCTTCTCGGCCAAAAGTCTGACAGTACAGATTTTCATGACCTTTTAACTCTACGCATGTAGAGTTAAAATGTATAACTCATGTATAACTCTATACATGATCTATTCCTACACGGTTCCCGAGATGCCGTTTCTGTAATACAATTTTGGGTACAGAAAATGGTGTTTTTGCTTTTCACTGGGTGTAAAATGTGTCCGCCATTAATCCTACACTCCCGCTAACAAAGTTGGACTTACACTCGGCTTTGCCGCCGCAGTAACTTAAGCCCTTAGTTCGGCGTGTTATTATATGCGGAAGGCTTTAGGTCAATCTCTGGCTGAAAAAGATGGGCTCATTTGCTTGCAAGACACGTGGCAAACTGATAGGGATCAATGATCAACGAGGGTGAAAAGCAGAGGGTGTCCAAGGGATTGTCAGCCTCTTTCGATTCCCAGAGATTCTCTAACGCTCCCTCCAAGCTTTCAACAGGCTTTGCGTTAGACGAGACAAGTGTTATTGTTCTGGTATTACCACCAAGACGAGCCCAAAGGTCTTTTATTTTTTCAACAACAAAGATCAAATTATTAACCTCCATCCTAGAGATGATACAAAGATGCCTTGTAGAAAAGCAGCTCATTTAAAAAAACATGACTACCATTAATCGTCATACAGTATGCAAAACATGTTAGAAATTACTTTGCCAATATTGGGCTTAATTTTAGAAAACAAACCTTGAGGTAGGGCGATAAAATTTAGTGTTATCGTAATGTTACGCAGCTCACGATTCACACGCAACCCGGACATGAAGGAGGGGGATATGTGACTATTACATGTGTATGTGTTTAGAAACTAGGATTACTTAAAGCTTTCTTCATTTGATCCGTAGGTTCTGTTTTCTTCCCGTAAAGGATCTGTTTTTTTTTTTAGTTTCTCACCCCTCGAAAAAAGCCCAAGCAGAAGCCATTCTAGCAATCCCCAGTGCGATTTGCGGCTGAGAGAATGGCCCAGATTTTTCACGTCCCTTGTCGTGCCCCTGATGGCAGACCTGGGATTTGACCCCCTCAACATGTCACCAACAAAACTCCCAACCCAAAAGGCCATCACAAGCCCCTCAACAATGTCGTCATGTGGCATCGAGCTCTACAACTTCTTGTCTCTTGCTCTTCGTTCCGGGTTTTCTCCTCTCTCCTATACCCACACCCCCCTCCTCTCCCGCCCTCCCTCCAACACTCAATATTGACTGTATGGCTTTTCTAGTGGGAGCATCCTCCATCTCTTTTTCCTTTTATCGCAGTTCCCAGTCTCGTGCTGGTGTCTCTCCACTCCACAACAATCAGAACTTGTATTCTGAGTACTAAGGATAATGTTCGCTTTGCGTCAGATCGCATTACCGCTAGAACAAACTGCCATTAAGGATCAAAGCTACTTCTAACCCTTTTCCTTTCTGCTTTACACAAGCAGAACCATGACAAATATATACACAACACATCTTGACTTTCAGACTTCCATGCCGGGTCGCGTGCTACGTGTTTCAAAGCCAATTACACTCCAAACCTGATGTACTAAGTACCTACAACATGCATATCTCGTTAACTTCGCGAAAATCTTGCAAAACTTACTCTCTTTACGCTTTCTTGATTCTTCCACTCGCTTGTTATCACCTTTTAATTCGATCCTCCATACGAGACAACGACTTCCCACGGAACTTACATGATTACCAGCGCCAAATTCCCCTAAAGTGGGCGTGACCAAGCAGGATAAATCCCGCCATACTGAAAAAGTACACTATGCTAATCCTGATAATAACAACAAAAATTCCTAGCTATCATGATCTTCCCTAAGCTTCCGCATTATTAGCAAAGCTAATAACCATTTCTGAGTGACGTATTCTACTCAGGGGCGACTTCTTTCTCAGCTCTGGTGGTTCGGGTGGGAGAAAAAGGGGGTGCTTAAACCCACCTCCAACTCGTATCCTCGCTCCCTTATCTCTACATTACAACGTATAAGCCCGGCTTTTGATTCGATCAGCGGCTTCAGTGATAACATTTGCATATCAATGAATCTCGACAGCTTTTTCGTTCCTTCCTTCCCCTCTACCCCCCCCCCCCCTTCCCCACTTTTTTCTCTTACTCCGCCCCCCGAAATTATTTTGCATACTTTGTTTTATCTTTACTTCTCACAGCTCTCTAGAATGTTGAAAAGGAAAACGTTAGGAAAAAACAACAACTCTTAAAGCACAAGATAGCTACGAAAGCAAAAGGTCAGTCTGACCTTTAACCTGGTTGTTGGACCTCTCCAGATTGTCTTATGGGAGCGATTACGAGGCTGGCCAAGTCCGAGCCCCCGAAATTGGATTTGGGGACACGATGGCCACTTTGTCTCACTTTGGTCAACGCCTTGGCCCCATAAAAACAAATGACCACTCTGGATTCAAGCGAGTCACAGCCACGGCAACACTTGTTCCCATTTTCTCTTTGGCGCGATAGCTCCCTTTGGTCCCACCACCGTGCGAAAATTTCTTGCCAGCTCACACATCTCTTTGCCCGTTCCTGACTTCTTTTTTCTTTTTTTAGCAAGATGTATACCTCGTAACGTGCATGGTAAGCTTGGGTCCCATACTCCAGGACTGTGGAGGTGTTATACATCGTTTTTAACTGCTTGCACATGCGAAATACAAAGAGATAAAACGCGACGGGTGGTCGAGTTCGTCTTGCCACCTCATTATACCAAAAAGCACGTAATTCAATGGGAAATGGCGGCGACTTTACAGCATCTGCTGGTTGCCGCGTCTTCCCATAGCGGAAACGGGTTCCGCCGTTTATCCCTGTCTAGTTCTATCTATCATATACAACTATGTACCTTGAGAAACAAGATAATTACAGTTAATGGGGGGTACTTTTATTACTTCGTGAGTCGCTAAATGCCACCTCCTTTCTGCAAAGCATACTTGCCAATGCGGACCTGCACTGTTATTCCTCAGTTTTCCTATAAAAATGAAACACTATTTAGATTACAGAGCTTGGAATAAGCACCAAGCATAGCATTTGCCCATCTTTTTGAGTGTGGGTTCTGCCCGGTATAATTAGCATTCAGAGCACTTCTTTTTTCTTTTTTTTAAGGGATTTTTGCTCTCAGAAGCGAAGCAAGGGACCTTCCTTTTCTGTAATCACTGTGTTTTTTTATTCAGGCGCAGCATCGTTTGCGGTGGCCAAAGCAAAAATAACTTGAGAAGGTCCTTCTCTCGCTTCGTTTAGCGCTCCCAACCCCAAAAAATGACAAGCTTCCTGTTCAAAATGGAAAATAAGGGACCTTAATTGTATGGCTTGCAAGACAATAAAGTGATGTGCTGACTTCTTTAGCAGACTTTATCTTCATTACGGCCCAATAAAAAATGTGTAAGGCGTAAAAAGCCAAGATTGGATCCCCAAACCTTCGCGGATCGCACATATATGTAGACCTAGCTTTTTCTTTTGTGGCCCTAAATCGAGTGTGTAAACTGCAGACCATCTGCTAGATAGGCGAAGCTTTAAGTAGCTTGTTACGCTTCAACACAACCTGGTTAAATTGCCTTAAACATGCGTGTTGTTAGCTCGTAAGAGAAATGGTGCCATATTTCACAGCTAAAAGGACTCGGAGAGGTTGATTAGGACACTTCCTTGGGTTGCATTTCCGTGGCACACAATCAACTAAAGAAGCTTTTTGGCGCGCAAGGTTGGACGCTCCATACGACAACAACAACTTATAACTTGTTTTTCTTTCACATTTTTTTCTTTTGTTTGTAGACTCTTTTATGCCGTTTGGCTGGTTTACACACTTGAACGGTCAAGAGGTCTGAAAAGGTGAAATTGAGAATGGGAAAACCTATTTGGGGATACCAGGACAGCCTTCTAGCTCCAGCAGCGTCGACCAAAGATCGGTGACGTCGCGGGACCGGGACGGCGTCGATGCCATCCACCGACATCATCCATCATGGACACCAGTCATCGCACCGATGGAAAAGTCATTGAATTCGGCGGGCCAGGAAATGGAAAAGGGCACTGGAGTACAAAAAAACGATGCGACTCCAAGAGCACGATAGTCACCAACCCTTAATCCCTTTTTTTGTATACTTCTACAACCCCAAAGCGCTTCACAATGGGAGTTTAAAAGTAGCTATTGTTGTAACCTAATTACCCTTGCTATTTGAAATAGCTGTTGTACGAAAAAGAAAGAAAAAAAAGAAAGTAGAAGGGAAGCTCTGTCGCTACAGACTGATTGAGTCATTGTAAACTTCAAAGTATAATGCAAACGGCAAACGGAACAAATAAAAGGGATTCAGCATTGAATTCTAAACGTTATAAGCGAATTTATGGAAAATGTTAAGAGCGCATAGATTCGGCAGCTATGGCAAACAACAATTAAGCTGTTCAAAAATCACTCAAGACTTAATTTCGCTGTTCGAACTGTCCGCCCCTTTTTTCTTTTTTTTCCCCTTTTTAGGTGCACGGGTTTTGCTCCGCGCAAGGGAAAACATCTTCGGCATTGGCTTTTGGCTCACGGGTATATAAAACTCAAACCTGACAAGCAAACCTTCTTGGAGAAACAAAACTATTAGAAAAGGTGCGCATGCTGCACACATACGTAAAGCTCGGAGCAAGTTTAGGAGGGCTTGTGGCACCGCCTCCCAAATGTCCCGAAAAGACTTTTGCTTCGAGGCCAGCTGCTTGTAAAAACAGTACGTTATAGAGCTATTTTCTATCTTAATCTATTCCTGACGCTACCTATAGTTACGGGTCTCTCTGGCATTTATCTATAGTTATCCCTTGAAGGGGCCGGGGACCGAAGAAAAATCGTTTGCCTTAATAGCAACCTGACTCTCATTGGCCAGCTTATAGGTCCCTATTATTTCGTTTCCTATCAAGTTCTATGGTTTGGGGTTTTCCCCACTTATATACAGTGTTGGATGGAAAAAGGGGAGACGACAAGGGTGAAACGTGCAAGGTGGCTGCTGTTGGGTGTGTTGGATATCTATATATATAAGACAAGGGCTGGACATAAATCAAAGTTGACATGTTAATTTTCACAGTCCAGCACCTTTGCATGCGGCGGGGTTGAACCGACACAGAGAAAGCGGAAACTGTCAAAGAGCACCCCGGCATCAATAATCTTCGCCTCTTCCGAGTCCTCTATGCGCGTCTCTCTATACATATATGCCATCAGGCAAATCTTCTCACTGCATTGCACAGCACATGCCAAAACCATCAGCATATGCAGAACGACAGACCGCAAGACGATAAAACACCAATCTATACCGAACGAAATGAATAAAAGCCGTTACCTTTGGAGGCTGGGCTTACATTTCCAACGGACTTTTCAAGCAAAAACAAATATTTACAACTTTAGTTTGTCTTAAAGCTACGTTTAAATATCCAAACAGACAAAGATCAAGTGATTACGACCTTTGCCAATTGAGTACGCACTTTTTTATCGTTTTGATTTTGAGACCTCGTGATTGGTAAATGTAAAGCCTATTATATACACATAAAAAAGACGTCTGAATTTCTGGCAAATCGCTACGCAACAACTCTTTAAACGCAATAGAAGACAAACAAGGAACCAGAAACGGTTTCGTGCTGCTACATCGTTAAATGTAACCGATAGAGCAATCTCACAATTGCACACCTAAATGGGACAATCAAGTTTGGCGTCTTGATGGCTTGTTCGCTGAGCTTTAATGGCTTGATCACGCAAACGTTGCCACTCGGAACGAGAACAAACACGACGTGCTTTGTATAAACTCGATCAATTATCCACTTTTAACTACAGTGTATACTGTGTGCCCTTAACCACCTCCACTGAGAGAAACAGAGGGAGAAAGAAGAATCTTTCTTGGTTTCTAAGCATCCAACGCAAAGAAAAAAACACACACACGCCGATTTGACGTTTCATGTTTCATTTGGATCGCTGTCTGAAATTCAGTTTCTTTAGCTTTGGTGGTTATAAAGAACCCCAGAGCCTTGATTAGGTAATTAAGGATTTTTGGTATAATACAACCCGTAGCCAAGGTTTGCTATCTCGTTGCTAGGGTTAGGGCTCTCAGGGTTGGGGCAAGACACCAATGAATTGTGACAGGACCGTGTCATTAGACCCCACTCAAACCGAGCCAGTTAATTAGCAGGGAGCCCCCGGAACGCGAAGCCCTAATAATCTCTTTTTCTTGTTCTCTATCCCGTGTTTTCACATGCCTACGAAATTAACTCCCACTTAATAAACATATGGCCGCAGCCAACTCCCGTGGGGCTTTTCATTTCTTGTATCTTGCCTCTGCCAATTACAAAGACGGAGCAGCGCGAGAGAGAGAGAAAGAGAGACATATTCCGAAATACAGATAGAAATAACAAGGTAGACCTGCGCGCCTCGCGCATCAAAAGTTTCCGGTGGCTAAATTAACTGTAAGCTTTACGTTAGGACCCACTCTATGTAATTTTCGACAATGAAATTACTATCTTTCGTCCTCGGGAAAATAAATCAGTGTTCAAACGTGATGACACGTGTGATTATTCTTTTAAAAAAATATGCTTTACCCCTTGAGCTAATCAAAACCCCTAGGAACTCGTCCGAGACGAGATCATGATTTTCAGATTATCGGTTAACATTAATCATTCCATTACCGACTTTGACACCGGGAATTCCACGAATAACAATAGTACGCCTAGAACTGGTGTTTGTAGTGTGTCTTAACCTGCTGCGCTGGTGGAAAATGAAGGATTGGGTTTAGGTCAAATTGACCTACCTCAGCTGTATATATGCAGCGCGCTGTATAGCGTCTCGATTCCGCATCAACGTTTCCATGCAAGCTCACGCGATGAAAAAGGGCGTGTCACCCTTATGGAATGCGAAACGAAGACCTGGCATGTAAATTGCTCCTCCGACAAACCTTCAACAATAAAAAACTCGGATCAAACCCTTTTGACACTTAAAGCCATATATATCCCTCGTGCCTGATCAAAAGCTTAAGCTTTGAAGAATGTTTAGCAAATATGCAAAAAAGCAATGATACTCCGACCTTCGCACGCATAAACCTTCCAAACTGTCAAAAACAGCATATTTTCAGATCTCTTTCTCTCTCTCTCCGACAACATGAATAAAAATCTTTTTATTGACAGTGACATTCTATAAAAAGAATAATGTATTTTCCCGGGCCTTTAAAAGAATAAGAATAAAAAGGAGGGAGGTACATTGACTTGCCAGTTAGGCTCCTAAAGTCATGTATGTATAGGAATAAGACATCTTCCTTAAGTGCTTAAAATGTTAAACGCAATTTTCTTGAATGTTGTAAGACCTAACACTTTGGCACCTTGTTACATATCCCATCAGCCTCCTAAATTTGCAAGGGTAATGGAGGTCCTAGGCAGTTTTGATCTCTCGCATTTCGTTTCCTTGCAGCCAAGTTCTCTTCCCGAGTGCTGGTAAAGACGGAGATGCGGGCAGCCGAGTAGCGTCTATAGGACCCAAGTTCTCTGCGTGAAACGCGCGTGCATGGTCTTCGTGCGAGAAGCCCCAGCGCGAAAGACGACAGGAAGCTGCGTATGAATCACTCGGCCCCCAAAAGATTTCACACCTGGAAAGGGCTAACGAGACTTCGCAGCCCTGGTTTTCTCCTATTCTTTTCCCCCCCTTATTCTCCCGCTCGCTGATGAATTCTGGTCCCTTATGAAGTTATAAATTCCACTAGGCTTATGCATTACGTGCATCACCAACAACCACAACTCCTCGCAACATGCCATAACCACAAAAGAAAAATAAAGAACCCAAGGAATTCCTGCCATAAATTATTTTTCATCAACCCAAAAGAGCCAAACTCTGCTGCGTCTTGCCTTTTAACTTTGGCGTATAGCAAATCCAATGAAAAGAGATAATGAACGTTTGTGTACTAAATTAAAAAGACCAGACATTTCGCCTTACCTTAAATTAAAACTAGAAAAAACTAAATAATTTACACGTTTTCAAAAATATTAATAATAATAATGTTAAACCATCAGTGGGTTTCACCGCTCAGCTTATCCTGTATAGGAAATCACCCGCATGAAAGTTGCCCAGTTCAGCTAGAAACACAGATGTTTCAGTGAAACAGAAGCTGCGGAACTAAATGTGTACGAACTAAATCTTATAACCCATTAACTACAATCTAAATAAAACCTCCCACCCCATACTGTAACTAAACGCGCACCATTGGGAATCATTCGGTCGAGCTAAAAGATCTTTACATTACGATAGCATTCAAGGCGAGAAATGAAGTAAGTAACCGGAAACCTTGCAGCCGCCAATATACAGGACCGCGTAGGTGACGGGATAATTACACCACATATGTCCTCCCCCTTAGCACACGTCTGTACGTACCAGTCGTTTTGAATATACAGGCCCCAACATTATTCTTTGTCTACCCCTGCCTGGCTACAAAAGGACCAACGCAATGTTCACACATAATACCCCCAAGTCCTAACGAAAAACAAAACAAAAAAGGAAAGAAAGAAAAAGCGAGACAATTATAAAGGACTGCCTCTTGTTTACGCTTCTGGGGACAAAGCGTGAAACAAGCTCTGACTTTGTGGTGCTGAGTTAAATTCCACAAAAAATTAATCAAACTGTCGTGTCCCTTAACGCTTTTTACTTTTTTTTTCATTTCATTTCATTACGCTAGCGCCGTTTGGGAGTCAGACTTATTATCTTAGTTTTCTGTACGCTTTTGAAAAGGAATTGAGACGTCCAAGGTGTGTAACATTTGCATGGCAGAAGATGTCGGCGTGGGGTTCTCCCAATTCATCACCGGCGCGCACACCTTAGCAATGAAAAGAAAAGTCTTGGCCTCTGCGTCATATTATACTCTGGGCTTGGACCCCTGCGCTGCGCACTTTTAAAGGGGTTCCAGGTATACACCCCGAGTTATGCATATGCTAAAAACTCCTCGCTATCCGTTGGTCATACATAGGAAGCTGTGGGGTTTTGCAGTTGAGATGGTTGGGATTTTTCTCGTCCGTCACTGCAAGGTCTCTCCCATTACCTGTCAAGACAGGCGAGAAGAAGTCCGACTAATGTCTTTATCACGGAAACCCAAAAGGGTGTCAGGTCCGACACATCCAGAACTCACTGGCGTTGTATATATGTGTTGTCTATATACACACAACTACGACGAGGAGGGGGAAAAAACAACACCTTCAGTTATTTGGGCATGTCTGATAGGTCAGCTTCTATCGACTTAAATGAGAGCTGATCTTTCCATATGTCCTTCGAAGTGTACATATGCCTTCATCTTCTGCGGGGAGACCACATGAAGGGCTTTGGAACGAAAGGTGAACAAAAATATCGCTGCCCCTTTTATTCTTATCCACTTGACGCCTCCCTGCTGACAATTTATCTCTTTCGATAACCGGCGCCCCGCTCTGCGCCAAAGGCTTTGGAGCATAAAATGAATATCGTTTATAGCTTAACTCACAACCAGCAAGAGACATGCCAATAGCCATCGGCAACCCCCCTTTTTTATTATGATTAGAGGTGTAAAAAAATGCAGGATAACAGATTGCAATCAAAGCTATCATTAAGTAGGACCCGCGAGGATTTCCAAGTGCCTGTCCATTTATCGGCCACAAAAAGATTAGGGACAAATAAGAAGGTGAAAAACCTTAAATGACTTCCATCCATTCCCGAGACAGAATCGCTTCGTAACTTAATTTAACAATATACAAAAACCTATCGCACTTTTGGCTGTCTTGGGACCTATCTTGATCTTGATGGAATGCTATGGCTATTATGCATGGCATGTAAATTGGCTTTCGCACTTTTTGATATAAACAGATTGAAACGGCAATCCTGCTAAGGGTATTAAGCCACCCTGGTATATTCATCCAACACGTCAATTTTCCAAGTCCCGACTAGATAAAAAAATATAGATAGATATGTTTAAACATGCATATACCTGTAATTTATTTGTACCTCGTAAGCTGCGCAATTTGGATCGTAGGCGTCTTCGGATCATAATGGCGGATAGCTAACTTTTATTTTTCCCAACTTATGCACTTAAAAATGAGAACATGGCACCTACAAAGGTTAGTTTTCGAATTCAGAGGAAAATGACACAGGCACACACGCGCCGTAGGTACACGTGATCCATTTTACAAACGTACGTATGGAATGTATTTATACCCAGCCCGAAGTTTTTTGTAACTAACTACCAAATAATCACAAACACTTTAGCTATACCAAATCACTTAAATAACAGTAGGCACTTTTAATTGCTATCTAACAGGTGACACCTGCATAATAGCAATGCCACAATTTCAACTTACGCGACAATTCCACATAACGTGCCATACAGTCGAACCCAAAATTTGATTATCCTCTTATATATGCAACTATACAGCACTTACACACACGCATTCCAACTATCCCCACGGAAAAAGATGGCAATCCATCCCCAATTGTCGTATATGGAATATATTAACATGCAAATGAAGTTCTTGTATGTACCCGTTTAGTTTTTCTCCTCAAATTCACGGCATCAAACAAAACCAGTCTGACGAAGTGACCCGTACATAATACAGCTCGTAAAAGATGGATAATAATACTAAAGGCTTTCACCTGGCACATAATACGACACAACGCACAGCATCTGCCATTTTTTTTTTACCCCTAGACAAACGGTGTACACTTTTCCGACCGTCTTGATACTTCTCCGACAAACTATATATAGTAACAGGATGTGTTATTTATAGGCCTTTAATTGGCTTTAACTACCAAACTCTTGTAAATACACTTCTTAGAGCTAACAACCTTACTTAGATATTGCATCTTCGAGGCAAATTTGAGATCCAGCCACAAATCCTTTTTCCTTTTGCCATTCTTGTCGCGTGGATCGTCTCTATAATGAGTCGTTGTCCCGGACCCTGTCAGCTCGGGGGTTCCTCTTGCTCACAAGACTTCATTAGCATTTAAATAAGCAACTCCTCTTCCCGTAAAGCCTCTCCTTCAATAGAAGCGCAATGCCGCAGCTAAAATGTGTCACAGCCACCTTTTCACACCCCCTCCCCCCTGGAACAAAACCCCAAAGACAAAAAGCCCCGCTGGATTATTTTCACGCCCCCCCCCCATCACAACCCCCTCTTCTTTTTGCGCGTGTCACCGTGAGATCCACGTCTTCAATAAAAACCGACACAATGTTACCTTTTCAAAAAACTTAGTCTATGACCTTATATTGTTAGAAACACGGGTTTAACCCCAGCAGGGAACCCCTCTAGCAGGTTCGTTCAAACTCGTATAGCCTTTTGACATTTTACATGCCTATATCCCACCAACCACCCCCCTTTTTTGTCCTCTTTTGACTAATCTACGCTCTTAACTCACTGTCTAGTGTATATAGAAACCCTCTCCCTTTCGGACCGACAGAAATTCTCCCACGGGATGTAATACGTTAGGAAGTACATATATGTATATACGATCTGCATGTACGTAATACATCCCTCATTTACAGGCGTGAAATGCGATTTTGCACAGCCTGAAAAGCCACACACCACGAAATGAGGGGTGATCCCATGACCCTTGGCATGCCGCTTTGCACGGATCCTATTGTGCGCTATTGTCCATAGTCACGTGGCTTTATGGCAGCAAACGCTCCTCTGACAAAAACCCGAGACGGATGCTCAAACAATAGCTTTACACAGTTCCAAACATCAACATCCAGATTAGTCGGCTAATAATAACGGCACGTGTGGACCGCAGCAAAGCCCTCAATCGCGTCTAATACGCATCTTCCTTATTCCCACCCAAAAAAAAGTTTTTCTAATGTTTCCCAACTGAAAAAAATGGTATATACAATCATAAACCGAGGAACCGTTCCATTTCGCAGCTTCTACCATTTGTACTCGTTTTCCGAGTGATAAACAAGGGCAGCAAAACAGGAAATATTTTAGGATGGAATACGCGTATAACAATTTGGTAAAACAGCCTACTAAATTAGCATGCGCCTAGTTTTGGGGACAACGAAAAACGTTTCGTCAAAGTGTGATTGTGGGCAAATATACGGCTTGGCAGATGGTCGGTTTTGCCTCGTGTGTATATAATCTGACACTGGCATCGCCACATTTCGCCTTTCTTTTTCGCTCACTCGCTCCCCCGCAACAACAGCAAGTGTGGAGGACTTTGAGATTCCCCCCTCTCCACAAAAAAAAAGAAACGGGGAAAACAAACCAACTAACAGATAAGACAAAAATGGTCATTTGCATCTACAACTTGTTTTCACCCCCAAATGCTGTTACATCTTCTATCGTCTACCGCCCCAACACCCCTCAAGTAATAAATTCTTTTTCCCTGTTTTTCACATAGAATAAGAAAGACAAGGCTCAATAGGCAATTTTCGGATCTTGTCGCAAGATAACTGCCGCATCATCAATAACCTTCCACGGAACAGTTTCGCTTGCTTCTCGTGGGTGCAAGTGTGTATGTGTGCATGTTTGTGCTTTGAAAGAAACATAAACAAACAAAACAACTTGATCCATCAAGGGGCGGGAAAAAAGGAGTGCATTACACGATATTCTACTATCCGAACTAATTCCCCTGTGAATCTACCCCTTTCTGGTTCTAATGAATCTGGTACTACGACCTTAATGGAGATCCGCATTTGCGATCTTCCGTAAAATAATTCAAAATTCCCCAACCGCAAAAGAATAGACACTATAATACTCCTACCATTACTTTTTTTCTTCTATGTTTACCCATTTTCTAACCATTATCAGGACAATTAGCTATGCTCAAAGGTGGAAGTAAAGTAGTTTGTATTGAGTTACTTGACTGTGATGATAGGCTATTTGGTCTGCCTGATACGCTTCAATCTATGTCCAAGCGTTAAGCGCAGGAAAAATTGAATAGCCTGTGAGTCTGCCCGAAAAGGAAAGAAAAAAAACTCTATTGAAACACATCTCACACACACACCTCGTTCTATTGTATAACGGAGCCGAAGCCCGCCTCTTTCAAGCTCGTGATCACACGCGGCTAACCAATGGGAGAATTTCCCGGTCAACTTTGTATACCAACCTTGGCTGAGTATATGCATGACAAAGGAAAGAAGTAGAACCTGCGCTGTCTGGCGTTGAGTTGTTAGCCCCTTGGCCCCACAACACTATAGGCTCCATACCCCGAGTATTTCCCACTGACCATTCTGACTCAGGTGCGAACGCAGTGCGATACCAAAGTGAGCTGCTCGGTGCCATTTATCAGTACAAGCTGCTATTATTGTTTTGTTTTTATTAAATTCATAACAGTTTTCCACACAAGCTCCCCTTGCCCCTTCCGAAACCAAGTGCTTAGTGCATTACGTATAATTAATACATTAAAAAATATGAATTACAGTTAAAAAACCAGCAAGATTGTGGTATTACAACAGAAGTTTAAGAGATGACGATGTCCGACTTGACCCAACGCATGGTCCCGGAATACAACATTGCAGTGAATCGCGTTCCTCCAGTGTCCACTCCGCAACCTCCACCACCTTCACAATCACCGATTAATAACGAACATAACAGATCAGCAGCCATCCGGCAACTTCTACCTCAGCAACATCCCTTCGCACTCATGACTTCCGTGTTCCCGCCGAATTTTCCCTTTACGATGAACATGCTTTCAGCCGGCATGCGGACTACTTTCAATAATGTGCTGGGCTTACGTGGATCGGCATTGGGAGCACTTTCATTGCCTTTGCCGCTTCATCCCGTCGCTCTGCAAGCCCGACTTGCGTCGTTTGGCCAGTATAGTAATTCGTACAGTGCAGGTAATCCCGGAGCTGGGAATCCGAGTGGGACAGCGGCGGCTGCGGCGGCCGCTGCAGCAGCCGGGGCCTTCGCTACGGCACACCATCCTCATAACCATTCTCTTCACGGAGTTCTCTCCTCCAACAATGCCAATGCCAACAATGCCAACAGCCGAAACAACTTACTAAACAGTTTCATGTCTCGAAGTCCCATGACGTCACCAGACTTGGATGACTCTCTGGAGCCATCTAATAAACACGGTAAGGAAATTACTATTATTGTTATTATTTTTTATTTTGTTTTGCCTCCCTTCGCTCTGTTTGAACGAACTTGGTGAACAACGTTGCCCAGAAATTTTCTTTATTTTCCACCAAGGGTTTAAAGCAAATTCTACTTTTGAGTTCAAAACACAGGCGCCAAAAAAGAAGTTAGGAATTCTGTTATTTTGAGCTCGACTATTCAATCGCTCGGTGAGTTTTGTCCAAGTTCTTGAACCGTCTCTGTTTACAATAGTCGCGTAACGGACGAACAGATTCCGCGGTTTGCTGGCAAGCAAGCGGAAGTGGGAGTTTTTGTGTGTTTTTCTAAGTTGTGTTGTTATCATTGCTCATTGTTGACTTGCCAGACTCAAATTTATGGAACTTGCTTAATAAAGAAACTCGACGATCGACAAAAATCGCGGCAGATGAACTTTGGGAGATCTTAAGCTTTATATAACGTTCAGTGTTTCAAGCCTTGTTGGTTTCAGACAACGACAACGATTATATTAAAAATAGCATTGTTTGGTTTCTTACCTGACGGACAAGCGTAACCGTCTACCCATTTCACGCTTTGCCCGTAAAACCCCAACAAGCAATAAACAACAATGATGATAACGCTCACAACTATTACCCAAAATGACTTTATTCTTTTGTTTTAAAAATTAAGTACTTAAACTGCCTCTTCACTCTGAACTACTGCTTCCTCCCAAAAAATGGGGGGAAAAGGTCCCGCTATAAATTTCTTTATAACAACGAAAGACATTTCTGCGTCCAAAATATATATATATATTAAGAGGACTCAGAAAAGGGGGTGGAGCTTGCGGGGTAAACTCTGAGGATCCCTTGGTTGGGTTCCTATGTAATCAAGCTAATTAAGAAGGCCAGATAACGATCCCGCTCGGGTTTTGGACGCAAAGAGCCAATAGCAAACCCCGCACCGGCGCAATGAACGGCAACTCAAAAGGGGGCCGAAACCTCAACAGGAAACGGGCTTATGGGACGGCCTGTAACTTTTTCACGCATCTCACATATCTAAAGCTGTGCGAGCTCTTTCGTTCGCGGTGCATAGTAAAACCAAGCATGTTGTTTCGGTTGTTATGTCTATCAAGCTTAATGGATTTACCACTGCGCTGTTATACGCCCCCCCCCCTATTTACTCCCGCAGGCCTCCTCTGCATTATTAACCCACGGATCATTATTACGGATACATGGTTCAAAAAGCTGCGACCCCGTAACTGCTCTATTTAATCGCCGGCAGGTTATATCATAAAACTATTAGCAATTAGCTCCGATGCATAACTACCCTATCGTTCAATTAAACTTGCCTTCGAACAGACAAAAACACGAAAATAAATTAGTGTGCAACACAACTTGACAACACTGATAATCTACACAGTTCTAAAGTAGTCCTCTTCGTTTCCACTGTTGCAATACAGGATACAGTTCACATAGAAAATAATTGTTCTGTGAAATATATAGGGTGCGCACTAATAAAATCAAAATTTGGTGTGACATCGTAAAAGAATTAAGAGAAATTCCACCTTTGGGTTGCATATTCAGCTATGAAACATGGAGCAAAATAAGAAAATTACTGAAAGTCGGAAAATTGATCCAATATAATTCAGAAACTAGTCACCTGCAATTAAAAGCAAATTGTTTCAAAGGGATTCACACTTAATGTAGGATTTAATTTGCAATCGCAACTTTTTGCAACGTTTATCTGTAATTCAGGTATACTTGCAACGACTTACCGTATGGCAAGTTTTAGTCACTTAATTTTAAAATAATCAAACCCAGAAAAGTATCGAAGTAACCTACATTTCCGCTTTTAATCAATTTCGTTTAAAGCACAAAAGATTGCACGGATTACATAAACAATATTCTCCGTACTGAAAAAAAAAAATTGGTACCAGTGCCTTCCACGCAAATATAATTACAGAAAAGTTACAATGAAATTTGTGATTCATAATACAAAAACGTAATGTGAAGGCAATTCATTACAGATATTTTGTAAGACTACAAATCAAATATTCTAACCTTGATTACAGTACATATAGGCTTATAAATAGATAAATCTACTATATTATAAAATATAAGACTGGTATACTGCGACCGTGTCGCAACTACTAAATTGTTAAAAAAAAGTACTATTGTAAAATTGCAATAGGTTTTTACAATGTAGCGCAAACTTCTCCTTTGACATAAACAAGAAATCTAACGTGTCTTTATGCATTTAGATGGAGATTTGGAAGACTCCAACAGCAAACGGCGTCGCTCGCGTACCAACTTCAATACCTGGCAACTGGAGGAGCTGGAACGCGCGTTCCAGGCGAGCCACTACCCGGACGTCTTCATGAGAGAAGCTCTGGCCATGCGGCTGGACCTGAAGGAGTCACGCGTTGCTGTAAGTCATTTTTTTTGTTTACACCACGTTTTGACAACTTAGAAATAATACGAATGTTGATTCGAATGGCAGGTTTGGTTCCAAAACCGCCGCGCTAAATGGCGCAAAAAGGAACACACGAAAAAAGGCCCCGGTCGTCCGGCCCACAATGCGCATCCTCAAAGCTGCAGTGGCGATCCCATTCCACTGGAGGAATTAGAACGCAAAGAGCGGGACCGACGCGACAAAAAACTTATGAAAAGCTTAGAGAAGCAGCAAAAGAAACTCGCCCTCAAAGGCATTCATGTCGACATGGCCACGCTCCGCACAGAATGGGAGGCACAGCACCGCAAAAACGGCGGGAAGACGGACAACAATAGTGTGTCTACCTTGCTAAACAGATCACGTAGCAGCAGTCAGTCCGTCTGCTTGAAAGACGCCAAGAATCCTTCGCAGGACTGTCACTGTGACTCGTGTACACCTGATCAATCCAGTAGTGTGTTCAGTGATGACAATTCCTCCCTTTTCAACGCGATGCTTAACCGACAAGAAACGGAGGTTGATGTTGACGTGGTCGGGGAAGATGATGAAGATGAAGACGGTGATGACGTGGACGTCGCCAACGATCGCGTTTCGCCACACGGCAGCGACTTACCTCTCGCCCTCACCGTCAACTCGCATGACGCCGACCACACCTCGGACGAAAGCAATCCCACGTCATCGTACAGTCCTGCGGGAGCCAACTCCAAAAGGCCGAATCCTTTCAGCATCGAAAGCCTATTGTCTTCGACGTTTCACAGATAATGTTCCTTGTTTTCACATTTTTTGTGTGTTCGTATTTAACTGTCATCCCAAAGCACACAATTCTAAATCAACGTTGTTTCAAAGACGCACAAAAATCAAACGTAGGCAATTCCTCCCTTAGAAAGAACAAAAAAAAACAAATTGTACATAATTGTTCCTTCCCCGCCCCCTAAATGGTCTGTGGCTTATTGTCTGCCCCCGCGAAAACGAACGTTTTACCTGTCCGAGCGTTTTGAAACACTCGACATTTTTCCTCAGTTTTTGATGAGTTGAAGTGGAAACCCCCCGAGTCATGTGCAATAATTTCATGTTTTCTCTTATCTGCCTATAAAAGTTTCATTACCTGGTCTCCTCCCAAAAACCGTAGTCCCTTATTCTAACCTCCTTTCAAGTTAATTTCATTTTCTTAAGACATTACCTTTACAGTGAAGGCAAAAGTCGCCCAACTTCGGAAACTACTAATTATTTTTTCTACCCCAGAAACCATTTTCCGAGTTTTCCCCCGCAACAAAAACTGCCTGCACAAAAAGGGTCCTCGGACAAAAGCATTTACACAGGTTCCTCCGGTTATAGAAATACACCTCGTACCTGCCGCCAAGTGTAATGGAGTGCACAGCGCGTTTTTACGATCCACGGATGGACGCAAAAGGCGGTAGTAATTATCTATTTCCAACCAGAAGACCATACGCCGGCAGGTCAAACGCCAAAAAGACTTACTTAGAACCATCAGACACCTAGGAACGGACAGCTTCATCTTCATCTATCCCGGGCACCTGACCTGCCAATACCAATTTGTAGTCTACCAATGTTCTCTTACCTTTTCCTGTTCCCTTATCACCCCTCCCCCTAAAAAAAAAGGTACTTTTAAATACTTAAATCAACCTGTACTTTGTGTATCTTCTTTCTAGATTGTAACTGCTTTCAAGCGTACTGGAAGTGTTTTAAATGCTTAAAGAAAAAGAAAAGTATTAAGGCAAGACAGACAGAGATCCCATCGGTGGCAAAATCCCGAAAGTTTTCCCGCAGATCGTGACTAAACAATCAGAAAGTAATAGTTACGTACGGAGTAAAAGTGGATGCTTGTCTGCTTAATATCTTGACATAAAGTTACTAACCGTGTTCTACATGCAGCTAACATGTTTTAACAGTTAGTAAATGAGAGATCTTTAACAGTTGTGAACTTGTTTCCCAGCGGGAAACAATCACAGCACTTGGTTTGGAAATTACCCGACATTCATCTCCTTCCCTCCCCCCTCCTTGTCCAGCACCTTTCTTTAGGGAGAAGTCAAGAAACCTCATGTTTTCCGGCCCTCAATTTCCATGTCTTGCCTCGCATTGAGTTTCAATTCTCTCACAATTGCTACCTTGGTGCCTCAGCTTTAAAAGATGGTGTAGGCACCTGCGGCGAAGCCCCTTTTTCGTTTGTCTGTGGCTCTGTTAAAGCTTGGTAGATACCTTTTACCGACCTGACAACTCAATTAAGAAGCTCACAACTCCCCCCCCCCCCCTCTTTCTCTCTCTTCTCTTTCTCTCGCGCTCGGGTTCAGTAACATATACTACTTCTCAAGCGCTAAAACAGTGTACTATAAACTACGAGACTTCCAAAACAAAAAAAGCTTTCAGCGATTTCATCCAATAACTGCAAAAAGAAACAAAAAAATGCCCTCATTTATGAAATTAGCATATAAAGCTACGCCGTGACGCTGAGACTTTGTCCCTTGCATCCATAGAATCGTTAAAATTTTTGAAAATTCCAAAAAGCATGGAGCATATAACGGTGTTAATAAAAAAAAAGTGTTACGGGGGGGTTAGGGGGTATTTTAGATGTACACAGCATGAGAGTCGGCTTTCATGACGGCAAATTACAAGGCGTTTTAAAGCTCGCGTCAAAATGAAGAACTGTTGTTTCTGATCACGGTACACCTTAAAGGATGTATACATCCCTTTCAATTCTTTCCTATACCAAATGACTATATAAAGCCCGAGTAGAGGAAGGTATGTATATGAAAGCCCCAAATTGGCAGTCTCCGGGTCTGTTATTGGGGCGGACAGTGATGAAAAACGAGCTTTTGGCGGGAAACAAATTAATATCTCGCTTGTCTTTTATACTTTAAACCTGAGGAACGCAAAAGGCAACAATGGGAGGAGGGAATTCTTGGGAGTAAGCTCATGCCAAAACACCTGGAGATAGCGGGTTTTTGTGATGGCGCTGTGTAGCAAAAAGGGATTTCCATACCATTTTTTTAATTTTATTTTTTCTTATTACCTTTTTTATTTTTATTTCCATGGCCCAACGGCTTGGAAGGATATAATAACGTCTAGTTGGCAGGTGGGGATAAGTGAGAGGTGGGAGGAGATGCATTGGATTCAATCTTGATGAGAAAACGTGAGCTTTGTCCATGGCCATGCATACGAATTAAGACGTCTTTGGATAGCACAGCCCTCCTCCCCTTTTTTTTACCCCTTTTCAGCCCAACACCCATACCTCTGGAAAAACAAAAAGGTGCCAAAAATCAATGGGGAAAAAAGAACTGGAAAACAATCTTCTCACAACGAACGATTTGCCGTTGCGCGAAGCTGGCGGTGCCTTTGGCTCTCTTTTTCCAAGAGAAACATTAAATAACGCGTGTCTTGAGCTATAATGAGCGGGCCTCATTTACGTTGGCATGATTGGTGATGAATATGGCCTCTTTTTCACTCTCCCCAACACCATTCCCTTCTTTCCATTACTCATTAACTATGCAAAAGAAAACTAAATGAAATGCCCTTTGTAATGACACCACGCAATGGGATTCAATTGGAGAACCCAGAAGGAAAGCTACTTGCTTTACGCAAAGATTTGGAAGGAAAGGTGGTGGGAGGGGAAACCCAACCGAACCATGGACATCAAATCAAATAATACTTTTTTTGTGAAAAAAATTGGACGCTAGTTTGAGCAGCACATACAGTCATTAGCAATTACACCTACTTTATCAATTGTCTTGCCAAGGGTCCTTCACTTTCGTCTCGCTTCAGAATAAAAGAGGCAAGTTGTGCCCCTCATCTCGTGCCTTGTAATGAGGTTGTCCAACATGGGAAGGTGATCCTTTCAGGTGCGCGTTGCAGCCCAGCAGGGCGTAGGCAATTGCCGTGAGCCATTTTATAGATGAAACCATCACCAGCCACCAGAAGTAAATGAAAAAAATAAAATAAAAACAAAGCAAGAGATTTTTTTTTCTTGGTTCTTTAAATCGCTGAGGCTTGGACGATTGCAAGTGGCAGGTGAGAGACGAAAAATAATTGTGAAAGCAGGGGAAAAAATGACGGAGAAGGCTGGGCAGACGAAAAACAGCTTAACGCAACCCTTCAGTGCTTTCAGAATATCCTGGCTCGTGATACAGCCATCAAATTGTAGCCTGGGGGATGAGCTTAGGTGAATTTTTTCCGTGACTTTTTCAGAACCTGGACCGTCATTTAAACATTAAGTCTTCACGCTCATCAGTGTGGTATTCTCTTATAAAAAGCTGCAGCTCTTTCCTTAATGACATAGGGGCTTTTCAATTTAGCACAGGCGAGACGACGTCACAGGAATTTTTGTTATGAAATAACAAATTGCGTCGTCGCACTACATTATAGCCGCTCGGAATGATAATGGTCTCATATACCGGGATCGAAAGTGGGGAAACGGTAAACGCAGCCTACTAGCTGTATGATTTGCCGGCAATAAAAACAAACCTTCACCTCCAAGCCCAATTATCTCGCCTTTCCTGGCAATACACTAAACTGCTTGCTACGATCTACCCAAATCGGGCAACGAAAACTTTACTGCCGCTGACCGGGTACTGTGTGAAAAGGGCAAGAGGTTCAACTCTGACCACCCACTGCCGTCTCATGAAAAATCAATTGCTTTCTGGCTTTTTGACTGATGATTGCTTGCCAAGACAGCACTTTTCTTAAGCAAGTTTTATACCATGCCTTTTATTTCTTTGCATAAAATTACCACACACCTGTACTACCCATACTAACTACCGCAATCTGACTTGCATTTGCAGTGTCATTTAACCGAACCCCGAGAGGCAATAGCAACTGGCACAGCTGTATAGCCCATATCTTTTTCAGCAGAAACTAACTGGCATAATTGCTGTGAGATCGAATTGGCAAAGGCTTATCATAAAACCAGTTGGATGACTTGACTAATTGTTGACACTACAAGCCTCTTACATCAAGACGTGGCAGCTCTGATACAAAGTCTACATGTAATTTCGTTGCTCTGATTGTGCCTCGCTTGGATACTCGTGCCAAGACAAATTTCAGCGATAATGTCATTGCTTCCAAGAAGAACACATCCAGTCTCTTTGGATTTAGTAATTAGCAGACCAAGCATAGGCCCGAAACTGAGCTTGGAGTACATAACACGTATACCTTTATCCCACGTTGCAATTATTATCCTTCTAGTGTAGTTGAGCAATTAATTATTTGACCGTATACTTGACGACACGAACGTCTAGAAGTTTGCTGGATTGCTTAACATAGCGCTTATAGTACACAATAGGAAATGATATACAGTACCTTCTGATATTTTTTCTGGTAAAGTTGGTCGTTAGCCAATTTCGAACAGGGTGCTATATTTCAGCAAATTTTCGAGACCATTGAAACTTGTTGTAACCAAATTGCAGTTATCTAAGATACCTTTCATTAGAAAATCTCGAAACGTTGTAGATCTTAGATGTTATGTATAAAGCATGTGTGGGGCACAATTTAATAACTTTTCACGCAAGCGATAAAAAAAACCTTCCCGTTTTCACGGCAGCTCGCGTACAAAATTTGTAAGTTAGCAATTTCCCGCTACGTGGCAGCTCCAGTCGCTCGGTTGGTTTATTCCCATTTTCTGTGGCATAAGAAAATAACTGCCTGCTAGGATGAAGTTTCGGAAGTTGAAAATCATCAAGCGGATAACTCGAGACAATGTGAGTCATAATGCAGAAACTAGTCTTCATTGGTAATCTACAGTGATACACCTTTGTATTGTTATTGTGAATATATGATTGAAATCAATACAACTGACATTATAATCATTTTTATATGTAATAGTTTTTATTTTGAAAATGTTATAGTTGCGTTAAGTAAGAGTTTAAAATTTAATTGGATCGAACAGCTATAGAAGCTAATTGAACAATCAAACGAGTCTTCATATTCAAAATGTTTCTCTATTTTGTATATGCCATATACACAATGTGTAGTTCGGGTCCTGAAAAGAGATGGCGTTAGTTTCGCTGGCTTATATTGTATGTTTTAAATATAATATTTTAAATGTATATTAAATATTCAAGTTTGTCGTCTCCTGATTACATGTGCTTAACAACTAGCGATACTTTCGTTGATAGATATCGATACTTTCTTATAGGCAAATTAAGAGAACGGATATTTCTCTCAAAAAGGGCAATTGAGTTCCAAAAAACTCCTTGAAGTTTATCTTAAACACAACTATTTGATTTATTTACGGTATTTCTCTGCTCTGAGATTTGTATTCTACGTTTAAAAAAAAATCTTTATGGCTTTTACGATTGAAAAAAAATACTTTTATAGGCAAAGCAACGTGTTTTCCGGACATCACAATAGAGGAGTTTATTGACGCAGGTTCCTTTGCCTAAATTGGGAACGACAATAGGCAGCTGTTAAAACAAGCGAAGACGAGAAAAGTGTCCCGGGTCAATCCGCCTTACGGTACTCTGGAAATCTAGCAAACAATAGGAATTAGGATTTCCAGTGCAACTTTTTATAAAGAACTGTGAGAAAAAATTCTTGTTAGTAATAAATCGTACATTTTTTAAGCATGTATAAGGACATTCATACCTCCAAGTGTTAAGCACATATCAAATGACAGTAGAGCACGTATACATACTGTATTCATGGTATCTGACTTGTATTGGTATTGTTCTTGTATACGTATAGACATCAAGTAGTACAATGCGTAAAAGAAAACAACACGTATTCCGGCTATACGAAAATGAATACAATACGTATTCCAGGTCCGTTATTCTTTTACACTAGAGTAATATGAACAAGATAATAAGATCAATATGAAACAACATGAACAATGTGAGTACAGCTATAGTCTAACAAGGATCGTAAAGTAATGCAATTTATCTATGACAATTGACAATACTTTTATTGGCTTTATACTACAAGCTCAGTTTCCAGCTCTTCGCCGTCCTGCAGCGAGACGTAGGCCAAATCGACAATAACTACATATACCAAAATAAATTAAGCGTGTGGGAATAAGCCGTATAAGTGTCCGGTAGGACGGAAGTTAAGACAGGATTACATGCAGGATTCACAGTTTTGGGCACAGATATACCGGTTATCCGAAAGATGTTTAAAGCGTCCAGTCAAGCGAAGGTCTGCATATACAGAATGAAAAGAAGCAAAGTTGTAATAAAAAGCCTTGCAATAGGTACAGTCCGCATTTATGACAACTTATCAATCCATAGAACTTCTTCTTAGGGCATCACGAAAAGGAGAGCACTACGGGCAATTAGTAAAAGCAAACAGGAAGTAAAGTGACGCAAAACCGAGTTTATCCGGAGCAGGTCAGTATGCCCCTAGCTCCATCAGTGTTGCGACTCATTTACTTTAAACTCATTATTGCCATGACAAAGGCACGTCCTGCTTCTTCGTAATGGTGAGTTGTCAAGTGCCTCCCCTAAAGAGATAAAATAAACTGTTGTCCCTCATCCTACGCAAATAAAAATCTTTTCACTTGATGTTCACCCCGGTCGGCTCCTGCAAGACTGGCTTCAAGCGTATAACTTCGTTGAATACCCAAATTTCTCCATAAAGCAACCCTGGCCGTGGATTCTCGTTCTTCTTCTATCACAAACGAGCAATAATCTTTGCAAAATGCTTGGCAGTTATCGTGCATGGCTTGAGCCAGCTCCTGTAAGAGAATTGTTTTTAATTTCATGCTCCTCGACGACAGCCGCTCGGAAAGTCTTTTGTCTTTACTACAATCTCTTCCACGTTTTGTGAACAGTTCGCATCGCTCATCTTCCAGCTGCGTGCTGCGCTACAGCCGTACAAGAAAATGTTCTTGTGTCGGGAATGGCCATGATAATCACAAAATACAATGGGCGGATTCCGCAATACCTTGCACGCATATTCAACAAGGCCCTTTAGAAAGAGTACAAACGCCATTATATACACCAAGCGTTTTGTAAAATTGGTCTATTTTTACTTTGCTATGATAAATGGTGGGATGTATTAGGGGACTGGGATTTAACCAACAGCGGTTCAAGTCTTCGTCGGTCAAGTCACACCGGTAACTAAGAAAGAAAAACAAGACAATTATCAAACAATTTCTGAAACCAGCTTGGCCAACATTTGACTTTTGCCTTCCCGTTAGTCGCCCATCAGGGATTCAAGGCATCCGTTCCACAAAGTTTGCTACCCAGTCTTGCGTGAAATGGAAGGAATTTATCGAAGAATAGACATATAAAGCTACTCGTGCGCTCAGAAACCCCCTAATCGAACTCGTCTCATAGCTGGAAACCAAAAGGCAGAAACTATATACTTTTTGCGGTCATAGAACCTATAATTTCCTCTAGCCTAAACAGTTGCATAACCCAGGAAACAAAAGAGGCTAAACATCAGAGATGATTTATAACGATTGGGATGAGATCAAGGGCCCTTCTTGCACCGTCTGGACAGTTTACTTTTTTTTCTAAAAACTAAAAATTCAGAAATAACGGTATTCTAACAGGTTCAGTAACCCGTCAGGGCAGAATAGGGAAATAAGAGGACACCAAAAAGCTTTTTACGCGTCTTCACGCTTCTTCGTCCTGCGGGACAGTGGGAACAAAACACGGAAAAAGTAAAACTTCTAAGACGCCTAGTCACTACTTTGCCCAATGGACGTGGAAGGCCCTTCGCTTATATAAAGCGCTCCATCCCGTCAGCTTTTCTTCATATTTCAAAGTGCACTTCCTTCTGCAAGACACAGCCAGTCCACAGCCAGTAAGTCCACAGTAAGTTTTAGCATCTAATAAACAAAAACTTCGTTGCCCTGACAGGCTAAAGGCTATAAGCACTAAGACATTTACACACACTTATCCCTCCAGAGAATGCGGTTTCCAGTCGTTCTGATATTCAGCGTTATGCTAGGATTAGGGGGTAAGCTTTTGCCAAAGCGATTCTTCGAAAGTGTGCATCTTTAAAAAAAATATCCTCTTTTTCCTAGTGAGCCAACGGATTTCCACCGCCAAAATTGGAGACAATCGCTATTTTATATCGTGGCACAGTCCCTACGCCCCAGTGCTCAACTTCCACTTAGCGTATCAATATTGCCGTACTATCGCCATGGAGCTGATCAGCTTCGAGACTGCTGAAGAGGCGCAGCATGTGACCGATTTCCTTCGCTCAAACAGTAAAACATGTTAGTTTTATTCTTGCTGCACCCCCTTCTTTTGCTCGTCAGCACGAGTAAAAGTACTGAAATACTCTTTTTAACTTTTTTCTTTTCTTGCAACTGAATAGATCAGCAGCCCAAAGATTTCTGGACCTCTGGAAATACCCTGGGTAGCGATAATTGGCTGTGGATGAGTAACGGCTCTCCTCTAAACAGCACATTCAATTACTGGCCTAATGGAGCTGAGCAAGCCAAGTAAAAACTACATATATACTTTTTCTGTGTCTATATACCTCATTGATGTCAGACAGAAGCCAGTTTTTGTAAAATTTTGTATCATCATTAGGGAAGGAGGCGGTTGCTTGTTGCAAGCAAATAACGCTCAAGCATGGAAAGCTGTCGGTTGTGGTGAACCCCACCATTTTATTTGCGAACAAACGCGCTGCTACTTCTACAACTTTAATCCGTTCCTGAGTAGTTCCGCAGCTTCCAGCACTGCAGGCTCCACGCGATAAAACAATCCCACCAACTCTTTTTGTTTCCCCACCCATTACTAAGACAAGCATCTGCTTGAAATGGATTCCAAGACTCACCATTCCCATGCATCATCGGCGGAGCTCTTACTCTTGGAGGATGAGGGAAAAAAGTAAAAAGGCTGCAATTTATGTCACCGATTTCTGCCCAAGCATAAGACGCAACTAAGTTATGGAGGGGAAAGTGTTCCTTGGAGAACGAATTGTTACGTGTATAAACGGAAGCTATGTTATTATTAAATAAACTTTTTTTCTTCTGTTAAGTAAATCGAAAATACTGAAGCAATAACTACGTCTAACATTCAGCCCCCGGGCGCTGTTCTATCGGCAAGCAATTCAGAGCACCCTGGGGACGCAAAGATGAAAACGGTTCAACATTCAACAGAAAACCCCAGCGTTCTCGGAAATCCTGCGATGCCTGAAATACCAACGAAGTGGGGGTACGAAACGACATGAGTCGTGTATGGGATTCTTTCATATCTGACATCATTTAAAAAGCTCCAGCTACGCCTTCAGGAAGGCAAAAGGAAGAAAGCGGGAAACGTAAAAAAACCCTTCGGTTCCTGACACGCAATTTAATGTCCACCTGACCTATCCCATGTCTTATACCTTCCGCTCACCGCTAAGCTGATGTCAAACTGCAACCCCGCCACACAAACGTTCAAGAAAACAAAGGAAAGAAAGAAAGAAACTTACCAACCATTGATCACCCCGTCGATATTCAACATTGGAATGATTAGGAACGTATGTTTGTTGCCGTTGAAGTTTCTTATTAAAGCATCCACGGATCCTTTCATGACCCATGAGCTGTTGGATTCACCCGGGTGGACTCGTCCAGTAAGTATGACAAGTTTCGCAACCTACAAAGTCCAAGAAACTTACTTCCCCACGAAAAAGAAAAAATAATCTATCCATTTTGGTAAGAAGGGCTTACAGCAGGATCCGCTCCAGAAGTCCGCAGCACAGGTACAGGATTCTTTAATAACGTAGAACATAAAGTTTTCACAGTCAAGTCAGGCTTGTCTCGCTTCCACAGACAGACATCAGTCTTAAAAAAGGGTAAAAGGGAGAGATAAATAAAACGTTCACGTTTTTTCTTTCTTAAGATAAAAAAGAAACAAAAAATAGACTTGCGGGCAACACTTATCGAAAAAAGACCCACCAGCAATTGGCTGTACGTGTAAGGATAATGATAAGCCATGTAGACAACATCGTAGCTGTACGGGAAAGTCACCGAGAACGTTGCTGTCATGTAATTTTTCCCCGAGGTGGATGCAGGATTGTGATACACATTGCGGAAGTAGCAAATATCTGTTCCAGCCCTCGTCCACGTATGCCGTTGCTTAATAAACGCCTGGGTTACCGAGAACATGACTGGTTTCATGCCTGTCAATAGCACAAAATAAGGAATTTAATTAACCCACACAAGGAAACTTTAATGGAATGCGATTTCATTTTGTTAAATAGGGCGCTGGTACCCTTAAATTAAAATTTTACATTGCCCAAAAGTTAACGAAGGAGAACCTAAAACAAAAATACCTTCGTTAAAGAGGCTATTTTGCTTCTCGTTGTTGAGGATATTGAAGGTGTAAGGCAAATGCGCTTGCATGTTTCGTACTTGGAAGTAGAACCAAAGTTGTCTATGGCTGGAGTTGACATCAGGATTCAGGATGAAATCGTATTCCCTGGGACCCACCTGAATTCATTAGTTTGATTTTTAATGTTTTTTCCACACAAGAATGGAAGTCATAGGGAATTTGGTATGAGGTTCGCAAGGGGATGGGGGAAGTTAATGGATCATTTACCTGGAAAACTTTGCGCAAGTTACCGCTCTCGAAGCGTGATTCAAAGCGTAAATGATTTACAGGCTCACGTTTGCCTAATAAGTTGCCATCGTCGTTATTCAGCCATTTAAGAGCTGGTGATCCTGTTAAAAGCTCGTCTAAATCATAAACAAGTTCCCGGAGAGGTTTCGCGGTCGGGACAACGGCGGGGTGCAGCGCTTGCTGAAGGTTTCGTAGCCATATGGACCTTCAATTAGAAACCAATCGATAGTATACCGATGTCACGTGTGTGTTGCTCCCCCTCAAAAAAAACTTCCGCTCCCTCCTTTCCGTCGTCCAATTTCATGCTCCGAAAAAGTTACCTGCAAACTTTGCGATCTTTCTTATGCAAAAACTGGTCCTGATCCTCTCCCTGTGCGCCCACCCAATCCGGATAGGCCAACTTGACAAACGGGAGGATATGATGAACCCGATTCGCGACATGCTCATAGATCTTCTTTCGATCCCATTTGGCAGTCAGGGCCATAAGTTGGTCCAAATCTAGGTCTCTTGTCGACACATTTTCCTTATTCACCTCAGTTTTGGCAGCGTAATGAGACGGTTGTTTTAGAACTGACGACAACTCCGCCATAATTTGGGATCGGAAATCGCTCGGATCTCCCTGAGCGTCGAGTAAGTCACGCGACGATGAAGAAGAAGGCAAGCCGAAAAAAGGAGCAAATACAGACAAATCGTTCAACTCATGATAGTGCGACTCAACATCGGAGGCATTTCTTCTTGCACGGTGCCGTTTTTGCTTTGGAACTCGTTTTCCGTCTGCGTTTTCTTTGTCGTCTTCCCCAAGCTCGCCTGCGCCGGCTTCTTCGGATGCATCATTATCGGATTCGCTGACGGTCCAGGACAAAGGGGTAGACTCGCGTGAATATATTGCTACAGAATGGAGTCCTATGGGGCCGGGAAGAAAAGAAAAAAGGTGAGGTATTGTTCGATTAATAAGGAATGAAGCATTCTGCGTGCTTTTTGCCGTAAAAAAAGGACAGACAGGAGGAAGGCTTGGAACTGCGCCTCAGAATTAAAAAGAAAGGAATCCAAACTACGGGTTGGGCCTCCCATCATGCTTTTTCTAGTTTACCTTCTTCGGGAACGGGGAGTGTAAACTGTAAAGGCCCTTTTATCGTAATAGGCAGCTCTTGTTTGCCTGCGCACCGTATAATAATGCCCCCAGCTTTATATAATATTCCGTCGTTCGCTTCCGTGTCCGGGCAAGATGTGCAAAAACGATGCAACGTCTCCAAACTTTCCCGGTTTCGCAGCACAGCCAACCCGGGTGCTTTTCCCACACCCCAGCGACGGCAGAGTAAATAAGAAGGAGAGAAAAAGAAAAGAAGGACAAACCATAAAGATTAATCGACCAGGGTAGAAGGGGGTGGAAGTTATCTCTCCTCTTATATAGTTTCAAGCTTGAGTGCGTACCTTGTTTTGAGATGGAGCTGAGACAGCTGACAGTATACTTGCATAACTTGAGTCGATTTCTCTCTTTCCGGGCCGAATGTCGACTCAGCAGACTTAAGAGCGTCTGCACTAGTCCTCCCTGGGCCGCCTTGGTGCTGTTCACCTCTAATATATACATAGAAATGGTGGGACGTTAGTGTTTGCACCCTCCCTCCCACATCTAAAACGGAATTAACCAACTTAATTTGAGGACATATGTCAACGCTTCCAGCGCTGCTTTCAAGGCAATTGCATTAGCTTCTGCTCGGGGTATTAGTTCTCCTTGGAAGAGGTCCACGATGCCCTCTCGACCCAGTATTTTGCAAGAGCATCCTTCATAAAGCGGCGCATAAAAGAGACATTCTTTTCAGTTTATTTCCCACCAAACTTTAGGGGAAAAGGGCTCTATGTAGCACATTTTATCTTTTCACATTCTTGGAAATTTCGAAAGTAAGCGAATGTACACATTCTTATATAAATATATATGCAAAAACAACTCTTAGAAACTCAAAACATTTGAGATATGCAACAAACAGGAATAAAGTAATATTTACATTTCTTTGTTTGATTAGATAGAAGCAATCTTGATCATAAGAATTGTTGGACGATTTTCTTTGATAAAATCCCGTCCAAAAGGAAAGCTACCGAGCGTAGCAACACTAGAGTTGGAGCAATCCAACAAAGTTTCGGTTAGAAGCAATATACGCTCGGTTACCTTTCATTTTTCATTATTGCGTCACTGTCAAACTCTTACGAGTTCCAGCCTGACCTTATGGGAAATGGCCATAGCCTTTCTTTTTAAACGGGAGATTATACAAGACTTCCTATATCAATACACCAAACTCAAAATGTTTCCATAGATTTTCCCCCCAAAATATATATTTTTTATCATCATTATATTTTTTTTTTTACATTTTGCCCTTTTAAGCGTAAGCAATAAAAAAGTCTTACGATGACAAGCGACGATTTTGAGTAGGTTGAAGAGCAGCGCAGAGATGGATCCATCATCCCACTTCCGCTTGAGTAAATCCAGCAACAATAAAAGCCCTTGACATGCTTGGAAAGTACGGACAAACACTCCGTCTTTGCGATAATTGGCCAACGCTTTCAATAAGGACAATCCCTCTTTAATGACTTCCCCATCGTTAGTTTCCTAGCAAGACCAACAATACCGGCACGACGGCAAACATAAGAGAAAGTTCCAGAACCGAGCAAAAGGTTCATTACTCCAATAACACGTTTCATTGTGCCTCTTAGATTGTAACCGTTCCAGAAAAGAAAACAGAAATAGATCCTTCTTCAAGCCGCTCTATTCCCGAGTCTACCTTTTAAAACGCTCTATTTTCCGCCCCGGAACTCTTCCAGGTTTTTCTAACCCAGAAAATTTCGTCAGGTTTGTTTGGGTTCCTATTATACCACGCACACGTGGGTTATTCACTCCGGCGTTTGGCACGGCGCACCAAAAACTTCCCTTTATTTTTTTTTTAAAGTTCCTTTTTCCCCTCTGGCACTGATTCTAATAGCATATTTCAGCCCGCGCGTCGCGTGGGACGTTCATTCGCACACGTTTAGTTGCGCTGCACCTGTACCGCGCTGGACGAATTCCCAGAGCGAACAAAGCAGCGTTTTCTCCGTTAAACAAAAACTCCGCGGTGCTCAGACGGGAAACCTTTGCTCTGGATTTAACGTTAAAATTATGTTGACAGTGCTGCCTGTGTGCGACTCGTTTCTCTAGACACAAGTACGCTCAATTTTCACGCAAAAGCTGGCGACGTTATCTTTTTCAAGCCTCCCCTAACCCACTGAGTTGCACACATTATTTACTTTCACATTGGCTACACGCAATCTCATTCCGCAACCATGACCCCCGCGTCCGTGTAATGCATCTCTATCTTAGCCCAAAGATAGAGACTTTGCGCTTACTCTCTTTCAGCGTCCAAACACAGCCAATGCATACACCCACCACAACAACGGCAAACAAAAAGGAAAAAGAAATAACAGAGCAGTGTGGGGAAATATTCTTACAAAAAAAAGAAAGAAAAGAAAAAAATTAAAGGGCAGCCGAAAGCTTGGACTTGAAGAGTTCCAAGTTTCTCGGGTTGCACAACATTAACCACGATTTATGGTCTATGTTCTTGTCTTTGGCTCCAGAAGAGAACTTTCTCGACCTTGTCGGAGAAAAAAGCCTTGAGACCTTTAGATCGACCTTTCACCGATAGACCTAGTACATAAGAATCCACGGACCGAAAAAAAACTAACCTCCCCAACCATCAGGATCAATAATGAATCGTTAGTCCTGGGAAGCTAATTATTAATACATTCAAGCTCCCAATAAAGTTTGCTGAACTAGGCTTACAACATTCTTTTTGTCAGCACAAAGAACTTCGGGAAGATAAGGAAAATAGATTGGCTTACCTTGAGCAAAGTGACTAACTCATCCAGAAGATTGGGTAGGCGGCACCAAATTACCTCTGTTGACGATGTCTGGCCCAGAACAGTGAACTGAGGCGAAGCCTCTGTCAAATAGATATATATATAAAAAAAAACCTTCTTACTTTTTAAGGTTCATATGAAAGTGAAAGCGGGACTTAAAAACAAAGCAAAAAAGTACAAACCTCTTACGAGTTTAAGATTTCATACGAATTTAATGGTCTATAGCGGAATAGAGCGTTTGGGAGCAGTAATTCAGCTTAAGACTAACCTGTCTTGAGGCTCATCCTTATGCGGGACAAAGTATCCCTTAAATCGCTAACGTCTCCTGTTTCAGGCGAGCTTAGGTAAGTACGGACGGCCTCTTTGAGATGTTCATCGGCCGAAATAAACAGAGATAACTGGGTCTCCATAATTTGCAGGCAGCGCGCTCTTGTTTTCGCCCAGGAGGAATGGATTAGAAACCCAACGAAATTGGAAAACTCGTAATTCTATTAAAAAAGAGAAAAAAAAGTTAGAAGAAAGGGCAAGGGTGGCTTTAATCACAACACCCAGACTATTATCAAACACTACTTGGTCGAACTTTCTATTTGCCTGACTTTTTAAGACGAGCTGTGCGTGCAGAATCAGGAACTGTCTCGAGTCGAGTTTCGCAGTGTGCTGGCGCTCCGTAGTAAGGTCGCAGGAGCTTTTGTCAAAAAAGTAATCGATTCAGGAAGCACACACATACACATTGAGAGATAGACGTTTACTCGACCCATTATTGTAAATTCAGCCAAGCACGCCGTCGTAACTCCCGGAGGCTTATTTGCATAGGGAGCTTTAATTCCTTGGGTACGAACTACTGAAGGTAGCCTTTCCTCTAAGCGGCCTATTTATGCGGATTAAAGATATGGAGACCTTTGCTAAGGACGTCTCTTTTTAGAATACATAGGAAAGAAATAAAAAATTTTTCTCTCTTTGGTACTAGACCTTAATTACATATTCTCGTGTTTAGAACCTCATCAACTGTGGAATTGCTAAGTAGATTAGGATGAATCCCATTTGGGGTAATTTTCTTTTTTTTTTTATTAAAAAACAAAATATAGCACTGTTTTACCTGGACAAAATTTAATTGCGAGAAGAAAAGGGAACAGAGCATAAGCAAGGTCTTAAAATACTGACGAATCGCGTGTTCCGGAGATTCACAAGTGCAAAGGACAGTCATAGAAGCAAGTCTCGGGGAAAATCACGTAGCAGTGAGACACTTTCCTTTTCTTTTGGAAAGTCGAAGCTTTCCAAGGGCAAACAATCTAAGGAAATCTTACCTGGCGAGGCTCCAAGTGTCCAAAATATATCCCAGCACTAAAGTAGATAGGAATAGGGTTTCTCACGCACAGGGAAACAAAATGACACTCATACAAACTCACAGTCATTAATCAAACTACAGAGAAACACTCCCTCTTGAATGCCGACAAGTTTCTGAAACTAAACATTGTGTAGTAAACAAACATACGCTAGGAAACGCCTCTTATCTCAACCATCAGGAAAGCGTCAACGCCTGAAAGGGTACCGTTAGCACTGTGACTGATTTAACGCTCATAGCGATAAATATAAGCTATAAAACTCTTCATTCTCAAACGGGCTTCGCAAAACGTTTCCCTGAACCGTCTAGCGTCAGTAAACTATCGAAAAAAAATCAACTGTTCGTCTTTTTGCTTCCATTGGAAGCACACTATTTCAAGGAGTCCATTAAGCCTTATAACGAACAACTTCCGTATCGTGTGCATGTTAAAACTAAATGTGAAAGTCGAATGTGACAGATCTTTGAAAGCTATTTAGAGGGTAACTTACTTGTACGGGGTCACGTAAGGAAAAAAAGGGTGATTTCTATTTATGCAATTGGGGTCAAGTTTAGGGCGGACCTAGGTTAAAGTTCATATGGAAGGCTTTATACCCTTCTTCGACGATGTCTTAATTCTCTTTAATCATGAAGCCTTTAAGAAGCTAGAAATAAACATGACATGATGGTCTTAGTTTTCAAGTTTGTAATTCCATTTCTCCGATTTTCTGTACAGTTGATTTTTTTCTCAAAAAGCCATGTTGCGAAACAACGACAAAGCTGTCAAAAAAGCTGACCAGCAGGAGCACACTTGGGACCAATGAGGATACCCAACATGTCCGGCTGCTCGATTAGACGCTGTAGACGCGTTTTTGCTCTCTTGGATGGCTGCCGGATGCTCGCCTGCAATTACAACCCACATCTATTTAATAGCTATTAATCTGGGACCAATAAACGAGAGCGAACGGAGGATCACATCCCCACCAGAGACTGACAACAGAAAAGAAGACGAGACCCGGAATGGCACCTTCGTGTCTCGTTACACTCATAAAAGATTTCACGCGCGAGTAGCGCTCGTTAACTAAACACCTGAGCTGCAGCACATCATGACATTTCCCGCACCCTTCATATGAACCTTTTTCGTTTTTTTTTTAATTACGAGGGTTATTAGAAACAATGTTACATTTTGAAACCCATGCCTGCCTCGTGGGAGTTGTTTTGCTGTGCTACGCTCAAACTCTCTCCTAGCGGAGATAAGAGAAAGAGAGAGAGAGAAAAAAAATGCTATGACGTACAGCCATCACGCAACCATTCCGTCGCTCATCCGCTGTAATTAAACCGAGTGTAGTGGGAAACAACAATAATTACCGTTTAGTACGTGAAGCATGACGGAGGCGATGGGGAGATTCGACGGGCTACACTCATAAATTCCGGCATCGTCAAGGGTGACCGACGAGATGCTCATTACTGAGACAATAATGTTCGCCTCGAGTCGGAGAATGTTAAAGGATTTAAACGGAATGCTTGCAATCAAAGCTGACGACTTGGACAATCCTTGTCCACCTTGATTCTCCATCATAGACTCACGTCGCTGGGTATCATTGAGTAGAGGTCGGTTGATATTTTCCGAACGATCCGCAAGAATGCCTCCCTCATCATCATCATCTTCATCTTCATTTCCTTGGCCATCTCCAAACATAGCTACTCGACGGTCCGCGTCGCCATTTCGGAAGTTTCGTCTTTCTGATCGATAAATATAAGGGACCGGTACTGCGAGTTCGCCGGCCGCTACTTGATCCGTTCGCAAGGCTCTGCGGCTCTGACTTTCGTGTAGGTAAGGCTGTGGGCGGGTATTTTCGTAATCGGGCACTCGCTCGCCCTCGTGATACCAAAAAATGAAAGGTGGCTCTTCAATGACGTTTGTAATCACACATTGTAGTTCCACCGGACTGCCACCCATTACGTAAATATCCGGTGCCCCTTTAATCTTGACTTTGGGTACTGAAACGGGAAAACATAACACACATTATCATTTTTGGAATCAAAGAGCTGCCATTTATTCAATTATATAAGTGAATAAAATATACTCTTCATTCACCAGCACTGGATCGAACACTCGTAGTATTCTAAAGCCTGTTATAGCTTTAGAAGTTAGTTGAAATAAAAGTGTGTGGCATAATAGAAAACCTACCGTGTATATGCGCTACAATAAGCAAGTACTACTAGTACCCATGAATGTTAATGGGTTCGGGCTACTTTGTCCCGTTAAGAAAACGTACATCGCCAGTAATGGGAGCATGTAACGACATTATACTAGCCTTGTCTTTGACTTGCCTTTGGTAGCTTACAGACTAGGAAAACAAAACCGACAATCCGCAAAAATGGGTGGGAGGGCGAAGGGGGTAGGAGAGTAAAGGGTAATGGGCTTTGTCGCTCTTAACGAGGGATTCAGCTCACCCTGAAAGCTAGCTTCGATACAGCTTTCCTAAATCGATTCTGCCAGCCCAAACAAAAAAGATGGGAAGAAACAAGCCGAAAGGATGTTCAGACTCAGAATCATCCCACAAGACACAAAGCAAAAGAGAAATGTGAGGGGAAAAAAGGGAAGAAAGAAAGGGCTATTGTATGCTATAAGGATTTGTAAATGGCGAGCTGTATAGAAGCGGCATTTTCATTCCCACTGAGCCAAGAAGACAGCAATAATACGGCGCTAATCAAGAAGGATACAAGTTGTTTACTCCCGAGTCCAAATTCGCTCAGTCGGAATTAAAAACCTCACCCATCATCTTTTTTTCCCCTTGTGCTTTCTTACAGTCTCATGGTATTAGGAACAGACACGTTCCTCATGCTGTTCCACTGCCTCAGTTGTGGCAGGACTTACACTTGGATTGATTAAAGTGAAAAATATAACGAAAGATAAGAACCCCCAAATAGCTGTCTTGCTCTTTTCGTTTATAAACAGTAACAGGGATAAAACCTCTCTAAAAAAATGCATTCCTTATCGATGGAGCCCTAACTATTTTGCTATGCGCACACATATATGATTATAAAACCTTAAATAGAGTATACATTCATTTCATATGTATACGATCTTCCCGCGTAAAGGACGAAGGGTCTTCAATCTGCTATTAAGGCTCTCGAATTACCTACGATATGGAGCCGTACGACGATGGCCGTTTTGGGTTCCGAGGACACTTGGCATTCGAAGAATCCCGCGTCCTGCATTCGTACCCCGCGTATTTGTAGAGTCCACGTGTCTGTAATTGCGTCATAAGCAGAAGAGAAACGGCCATCGCCGATAAAGACATCCCGGTCGACTGAAACCAAGGCGCCATCTGTCTTCCTCACCCATGACACCTATTGAGCAACAAATTAATAATATCATGTCATTACGAAAGATAAAGGGAAAATCCTAGACAGAGAGAAAAAAAACTGCTGTGTCTGCAACCGCACTTTCTATTGATCTTAACACGCCAAGACTTAGGGCCAACGTGTCAAATCTTAGGAATCAGACAAGATAAAAAATGAGCGGGAATTAGGTGCTTGGTCTCATTTACTAAAGTTCCATGTCGATAACTGGTTATAGTCATAGGATAGACGCTCTACTTGCCTGATACCATCGGAAAACCTTTATTAGTCATACGAATAACTAAGCAGACATGCTGCCAATATAAGGGAAAATGTCAAGGTAAATGCAAGACGGATTCCCAATTTCACCGTCGTCAATAAAACCATTGCAGTGATACTGGACTTTCTGAGGACTGCAAAAACGATAGCCTGTCCATGCACTGGTTTACAATATCCCACTGTTAGTTCAGTGCTCTCTATTACTGTATTGCATATTGATAGCTTAGATTCTCGGCTTAGTTGCGCAAAAAGGGCTTGAAGTGACAGCAGGCTACATTACAAGTTTCCGTATTCAATAATATAAGCCATGTGGTTAGTGACTAATTTAGGGATCCGGCTGCCCTTTCCCATTCCGAGGGCCTTGTACCTTATATAGTTTGCCTAATGAGTATTCATGTGGAGGTATCCAGAGAAAGTTATCCATTATATGCCCGAAACGCAAGGCATCATTCCAACCAAGACACTTAGCTCCTACAAGCTTGATTGTTCCTTAATGTCATGTTTCCCTCACGATAGAAGATGAAGTGAGGTTTAGGTTCAGAGGTATAGCAAGGATAAAAAAGAGACTACTAATTCCCTGTCTAGTCGATACGTTTCCATCCCCCTCCCCTTCAGAAAGGATATATTAACTCACAAATTACGCCTAAAAAGTATCGTTTTGATTTACAACCGCTTCGCTAGTAAAATTTAGCAGGACGCCTGAAAAATGTTTATTCGTGACGACTAAAAAGCAAGACCTGCCTCGCCGAAAAGGAAATGAAAAAAAAAATAATTGCCAAGCCTTGCGTGTTTTGAGATTATTTGATCCAAACTATGCAATTTTCTCGCTGGTTCTTTGTAGGCTTGCATGCTTGGCAGGGTGAGGCAAATAGGGAGGATGATTCCCCAGCAAGACTACACAGAAGGCAAACGTTTGCCTTTTATATCGTCAGTAAACTAAACACCCGTTGGGGCGCTTCCATATAGGTTAAGGTCTCATACCCATAACGTTTTCAATCGTCATTTCAATACCTTCCCAGAGACAGGAAGTCCAATATTCCCAGCTCAGAACTGCCCTATAGTGGCAAGGTCCAACAAGGTTTTTCCACGATGGGTAAGGGAAAACCGGGAACTTACTCAAAAAAAGCTTGAATTTTTAGGAGAGAAGAAATACAGAGAAATGTGAGGAGAGCAAAAATGTGAAGTCGGTTCTCACCAGGCGCGTTCCTCTGCGTTTGACGGTGCAAGGTAGGAAGGCGTGACCTCCTAACTGGGCGTTGACGTTTGTCGGATGATTGTCGTCAAAATAGGGTCCAGAGTAAGAAGTTCCCAGCTTCCTTACGAACTGCCAAGGGGCTTCGTCAGGAACTGGTACAGCGGATGAAGAGTTTTCTTCAGGCACCAAGCCGCCGTATGCTAAAAATAACAAAAACAAAAGAAAACAAAGAAAAAATTATAACGTAAAAAGTAGCGGGACTTAGGACTTGAAAGGATCAGAGGAAATTGAGACTTGTATAACCCTCCTCAAAAGCTCATGAAGCCTTACATGGTGGCGAATTAAACAAGCACAAGTAACATCAAAGAGGCTTAAATTGGATTACGTGATACTCGATACTTTGACGTAGACTGATATCCGTTTTGCAATACCTTGTCCTTTCAAACACAGCACTAGTAACTTTAAACTTTGACCTTCGCTTCTCTACTTCGTAATTCCTGAGACAAAAGGCATTATTGAATGTAATGCAAAAGGGGCTAAAACGGATAGTTTGTTTTGTACTAAAATGCAACTATTAACAGCACACGCGAACTTTGACGGTTGCAAGGCCAGCTATTTTATGCCGAAATAAACATGAAATTAATTTCCGTGATAGCCACAGGTTTTCAAACTAAAGTTAAAGTGAAACATCGTTGACCTTCCAATTCACGGTAAACAAATGATTTGCAAATAGTGCAATACAAAATGTTTCCACATGATGGACAGATCTAACATTTGAACCACGAACCCGTGAACCTTTCGTTTCCATGAACGTAGCTAAATCTGACCTAACCTAGCCTAACGTAACTCAGTAATAACCTAATTAAACCTAACCTCACCGAAACACAACCTTCCTGATTTACTGGATCATGGTTCACAGATTAGATCTGCCCCAAACGACACAAGAAAAGAGAATAAGAAATAGCACTAGAGAGAATACGTTAGAGATCATTTAAATATATGTTCCATTTTTCTAATTATAACGCCGTTTGTCAGCATATTTTAGTTGTAATATTATAAGCCTCGACAATGATAACCTTCAAATCATGTGTTTATTCTTTACATTGTAATATTAAAATGGTATCGTACAACTCCCTTTTGGGCCTAAAAGGTGCCAGGTACGAGTTGCAGTTGCAAGTTTTGTTGCAAACTAGAACACGATTTATTTCTCAAGAATTTAGGAATTTCGTATTTATAGTGTTACTTTAAAAAGAGAAAACCGCATTCATAAACAACAGAAAAGGATTTTTTTTTTATTTTGCAGCAAAACTAAAACCAAGAAGCAAGGGAAAAGCGACAAAACTATGAGAAACGTGGACCGAGACATACGTTGGCATGGGAAACAAAAGATGTATACAACCATCCGCTGGTTACCACATATAGAAAATGCAAAAAAGAAAAGAAAACGAGACAAAAGATAAAAAAGTAGTAGGCTAAAAAATCCCTCAGCATACATTTAATATGCAAACTCCAGTATAATTTTATCGAAACCAGCTGGCTTTAGAACGTCAAGCCCTTGAGCCAGTCACATCAGATAGATTCAGCTCTCGAAGATCGATGAAGTTCTGCGATTGATGCCTCAGCCCTGCGGTGCAGTGCGCCCAGAGCTTTCCGCTCAGCTGCGGTAATGAGCAGAAATATACACCATGCGTTTTTCCCTTAAAAAATAATGAAGTAGCACAACAGGAGTCAATACTTGTCAATACTAAGGCTATTTTTCCGAGTATTCGTAGCGTGAGCTAAAGCTCGTTGCTAAATTTGGGTTTACAATGAAACAGATATCATGATAGCTTGACATAGTACAAGTTGTGCTAAAACTATTCGTCAGCCCATAAAAGTAGGTTAAACCGCAACAGAGCAGATAAACTATATTCCTTCGGGCTGCCTTCCCCTTACTCTATTCCTTAGATTTCTTTTGAAAAAAAGTAATTTTGTTCAAGCATCTGAAGCAGCCCCTTTTCAGCCTTAAATTAGGCTTTGAGAAACGTCTCACATTCTTCTCCTTGTCAGTCCGTCTTCCCCAGCAACAGTCCTTACAAATATTAATGACCATCCATAGTTCATAAACGTGTTGCCTTCGCGTCCAGAGAGCGCAGTGAAGAATGGCATGAAAACTCGGCATAATTTCGTTAAAAAAAAAAAATCAAGACAGGAGTGTGTATTTCTCCTGCTCCAATTTTCAACTTGTCCTCCTTCATAAAAAAGGTATAGTGAAAAAGGAAATGAAAAAAACACCCCGAGGATGAATACGACTTTATTACTCTTCGTTTTAAACGCGTCAAATTCCGTCTTGCTCAAGTGGAATTGGAAGTTTTTTAATTCGATTTCTACTTCCTCCATCTGAAATTAAAAAGAGATGCACATTCCTCCGTCTAACTGAATTGCCGGCGTGTTTGCCCCATTGCTGTTGCTGAAGCTGCTGCAGAAATGCCCCAAAGCCTTAGCGCTGTTCGTGTTCAATATTTATGAGAGCCGCTCCTGAAATGAAATTTTAGGCAAAGCAGCAAGTCCAGTTTCTTCCATTGTGTCGCCTTTTCCTCCTTTAAATTACAGTCGTGTCGTACAATTGGACTCACAATACCCTAAATCAGACTGCGGAGGACACTCATGGCGCTCTATATGAATCTCACTTTTTATTATTTAAGCGCCCCCGCCGAAAGTGTCAACACTGAACTTTTGCCTGCCAAGTATTGGATATAAGGGAAACTTTATTGAATCTTAAAAGGACAAGTTACAAAATTTCCGAAAAAAGAAAGGTGACGGTATTTATGCATAGGCAATCTTATGCCTGATCAACTTCTATGGAAACTTTAAAAAAAAAGAAAAAAAGTGCACCTAAAGCAGGATCGATGATCCTGTCCCCTTCAACTCTCAATCTCTCTATTTTTTGAATGGAACCCCGAGAAAATTTTCGTGCCGTATCTCGACCGAAAGCCCACTAGTTGTTGGCTTCATAGAAGTCTATATGGGCTATCAGAACTTGTCAGCTTCCACATTTTCACAGTAACAAGGTTTTACGTATCTCCTCACGATTTTTCCATTTTTAGACTTTTTCAACTTCCCCAAGTCTCCTGCTACAATAACGCTCTCCAATCCACGGCCAACGATCTTGTCCCGGAGGACAAAGGGTGCAGACGATGACACACAACCTCAATGATGTGAGCAGCTCCTGCATCCCAACAGCAAGAGTCGCTGGTGTGGTACAACAAGGCACGATTCTGCATTAGCTAGCACAGTATCCGAGTTGTTTCCGGACTTCTCTTGCCCCCCCCCCCCCCTCTCTTTTCTTACAGAGTAGATTTCAAGCTCGTTAATTTTTCAAGTGCCGTGAATGGAAATTCTTCCTTGCCCTTTCTTGCCCGAATGCCAGGACTATAAACACTTCAGCGCCGTAAATAGGCTTCCAAGTTGTCCCTATTTGTAGGGCTCCATAGTGTTACACCGAAACCTGACTTTTAGCTAGTTACGCTTGTTATTATTACATGAATCCTTTTCTTAGAATCTAGTAATGATAAAAAGTCAGAGTAGGAATTAAAAGTAACCTGTCGAGATTCTTTCTGACGCCCAACACGCACAAAAACAAATGCCATTTTAAATTTTTAAACGAACACTAAAGTAAATGTTTGTAGAGAGTACTATGGAGATTTCAGAAATTTCAATAATCCTATTCTTTCAGTTATACGCTTTCGTGCGCTAATTAGGGATTTTTTCTCTAGCTCCAAACTCGCTCCGTAATACTTACTAAATACAAGTTGCCAAGTCGAGCTATATAGCGCATATGTCCGTGGATTAGCGCAACATGTGCTTCCAGTCTGTAACATTACTGATTTATCTAGATACTAATCATTTGCTTTCGTACTCAGGGCTAAATTATGTTCGTGTTGATGTTGCAGAGGAAGCGAGTTAGAACACTACAAAGCCCTTTGGCGTGTAACCGAGACTTATATAACGGAAGTTTCCAGGAACTTCGTGTTAAACCTGCCTTTCTCATTTCCCCATTTCCATGTAGTTACTTCACAGCAGCTGACTACAGCAACCCTACAACGGATCCCAGAATTTCAAGAAATATCGAACCGAATATCTGGGAAGTAAAATGATATAACCGATTTTCCCTGAATTTTATTCGACAGCTCTATTACGACTGTCACCCTGTCAATCCATGACACAATGAAGCTTAATGGCTGCAGTCGGTTTTCCATCTTCAGTCCCCTTGTAGAAACATTACTGCATTGCCCTCTACCTTTTCTCACTTGATGGGAAATGCGGCTAACAAGCCGCCTTCAGGATTTGTTAAAATATTAAAGATCAACAGTGTTACGGCAGTAGTTTGAATTACATCAACCAATTACTTTGGCTCCGTGAGCCCATCACGAAATGGAAATAATTAGCTAGCAAGTCTCTTCCGACACTAGGACATTTTATCTTTTTATAAGTAATGAACCTTGATGATAATATCAACCTGAGTAGGTAAACGGATATTTTAGGTAGCTCGTTCGATTTTTCTTGCAGCGAAATATCCATCACATTGCGTACCCGCCCAGGGCCAGAAACAGAAATAAGCAGTAATGACAGATCGGTTATTACCCTAAAAAATGGATCTACATTGTTACAGGGATGAAAAGGCGAAAAAATCGTCGGTTCGTGCCTTGGTACCAGTCAAAGTGTATATCCTGTCTTGCCCTCGCAGAAATAAATGGCTTTCCGCTCGCATGCATAAGGCACAGGTTTAATGGGAAAGGCTTTTTAATGGAGCGACCATGTAAAGCGTAAAAATAAAGCTGCTTTCAGAAAATCCATCACCGAGACTACTCCCATTCCGTCACCACCTTTTCTGTTTGCCTTGGGAAACGGAAATGCGAAGTAATAGTAATATCAACAGCCAAAAAAGGACCTGAGGACTCGCAAAGGAAGGAAACTACGTCAAGACCGGGAGGGGAGGAGGGGAAAAGAAATGCCTCGGCCGATATATTTTATAGTTTATAAGTAAGGAAAATCGCGGTGAACGCTGTTTATGATTGATAACAATGCAGGCAATCCTCCGAGAAACCCGGATACGAATCAGTCGGCGTATGAAACCTGTGTTTAATATCCGTATCCGCTCGATAATCGACTGTCTGAGAGCTTATAGATCCTGAAACGTTCCTTGATAGGTCAATAAAAAAAGTTGTTATTATTTCCTTTTCACTTCCTCAAGCAACAGCATGTGGGCAAAAAAGGAGGAAAATAAAATCAAACATCAAGAAACAAAAATAATCGCTTTTAAGACAAATGCCTCAGCGAACATAACACCATTCTTCACCCCCGACAGGCCCTGATAGAGTGTCTTCCGCGTGGCACCGTCATGCTCCAGTATTCCTGCAGCTGGAACCAAGACCCTGTGTGTTACCTTGTGCAAGGACTTGGTAATTAACGCAATCCACTTTTAACTGTCTCAGCTCGCAACTTTTGCGCTTGGCGAAGTAGGTAAATCCGCTAATTAGAAAAAGGATTCAACTCCCCCAGCTTCTCTCAGCCAGCCACGCGATTCGGAAGCAGGGCACGATCCGCCAGGCGTAGCCTCCGGGGACTCACCGAGGCAAGAGAGTTTCGGCGAAGCCTTAGGGCAAGGAAAGCGACGGAGGAGGGTTGTAGTGACAGTCATTCTAATTAAGCATTCCAAGGTACCCCATTCTTACCAGTAATAACACCATTTACTGGGCAAGATACGGCGAGCACGTACAAGCCATTGTACTCAACAGAGACTGCCCCGGGGTCTGCTGGCTTTCGCACGGTTGCTAACGCACAAAGTGGTTGTTAAACCTTTCAAAGGGTGGGGTTGTTAAACCTATTCAAAAAATCGCCCGCGGAGAAATAACCATAGTTGAAAATAACTGAAGCTCGAATTTATAGACCGTCATGAGGCTGCGAGGCACGGACTCGCCATTTGGTGACTTTTCCTGGGAGACTTCTGCGTAAATGCCTCCTGGTGGTTGTCCTTTCATTTTTTTACCCACCGCAAGCGGAAAACAAGGTTACTTCCCCATCCAGTTCAGAAAACCTACCGCATTTTCTCTCTCTCTTCTTCTTCTTTTTTTTCCCCTTGCGCCGATACCGCCTGAAGAAGGCGTTCCCGATCACTACTATTTCTTTCCCCTAGTGAAGTTAACATAAAGCGGCCCAAGCTGATCTGATTTCCTTGGTCAAAAACCAGAAAAAGAAAGAAAGGGAGAATTTTAAAATTTCAAGAATAGAAGGACTGGTAAAGATGCAGAGTTGGCTGAGGAAAGTCGGGGACAGTGGATGGTGGAAGACGATGAGGGTTATCGAGTTGTCCTGGTTTATGTCGTGGCATTAGGAACACCATACATGCACACACAGAGAACCTAGGAAAAGAGGAGATCCGAGAGAGAAATTATCAAGGCTGGGGAGCTTACCCCTGGACAGCTAAAGCCCCGCGGGCAACCATCACCCGGTTTTAGCCCATAAAGATACCGTCCGTAATGCGGACGCGGGGTTCAAGGACGGGTAAGGACACGGGGTCGTCAAGTTGCCACTGGTTGCAGCCGCGAGGGGTAAGTCTTTGCCTGAACCCACCACACTTTCATGTTTTTCAGGCTGTCTTGGACCTGACTTGTTTTTCTTGCGGGGGGGAATATTGAAGCCCCGTGTCCAAACATAGTAAAAGCCTTTAAATCCTGCAAGGAGCTTTCAAAACATCAATATTAACTTGGCCACTGCCATCGTAACCAGAATTTCCAATTTGACGGTAAGAAGTTTTTGTGCCTACATACAGCCTTGAACTATCACACATAAACTTTACGTGCTTAAAAAGAAAGCGTAAGTGACTATTAAGCTTAGATATGGATTATAGAGAGCACACCGTTCCATTGACACGGGCAATTCCGTATGTCACGAAGGTAGGTGACGACAAAAACGCTTTGACATCCCCGACCGTAAGGTTTTCAATGGCTTTGACTTGACGAAGAAAGAAATTTTATGGAACCAAGAAACAGCTTTATTTCGCTATTGCCATGTCTTTTAAAAACTGGGATACAAGAAGTTAAAAGGGGTGATTTCCTAAATAAAGTAAAAACAAAAACTTTTTTAAATAAAACCTTTGATAGCTGGATTCTATTTCTTGGCAGATATAGATGGGCGCCGCAACGCGTTGGAAAAACTTGCGAGTCGCAAAAACTTCGGCAGGTGTAAAATTCGTAAAAAAAGGGATAGCTCTTCCCTGGCTATAAAGTAATATGCACGTAGGTACGGAAGAACGGCTGACATCCCGGTAGAATTAATTAGACGCCTCGGGAAACAAAATAAGCGAAAAGAAGTGCCTAGTCTTGAAGAAACAGGCGTTTGTTAGAGGGACAAATTACAAAACTCGGCGCGTGGTGACAACATAATGAGCATCATTTATACCGCAACAGAGATCTATGCTGTTCTTAATTAAAACCATTCTTTATGAAGTCCCAAGGCACTTGTACGTTTCACACGAACCCCCTCCCCCCGCGCTAAATATCCGAAATAGTGACTCGTGCATCCCCCAAGCCCCCTCAAAGTTTTATGTTTTTCCTTTCCATTTGCATGTATCGGTAAGTTTCTTTTGTTCACACTCTCCTTTCGTCTTCGTCGGAAGAAAACATTTCCGCAACAACTACCGGCGAAACGACCGAGTTGTGGGGTGTTAAAATAGCAAGTTTCGCTGGGAGACCCATACCTTGGTCCTCCGGATGGTTTCATTGTCGCAGTCGGCAATAATAGTAAATTGGGACAACATTTGAAAGCCTTCAACGTATTCCTGATTCTTAGGAGTGCGCTGGACTATTTCTGTGGGCGCAGCTGTCTTACGACCACAGGAACCAAGCACATAATACGAGCCCGGGGGTGGGATACAACGGGGTAATGATACGATACACATCCCACCCTCTCCTGGCAAAGGCAAAGTAAAAAAAAAATGCAGTGGGGTAGAAAAGGAGGAGAAACAAATAAAAAAAGCAAGTATTGACTTTCTCATCTACAAGATCTTCCCCTTCGTGCCGTGTGCGGAAGTATTGTTATCATGGTCAGTGATGAGAGGAAAAGTTGGGCGCCAAGGGGATCAAACTTTCTCGGCGTAACGTTCGCTCGTGCTCACCTTGCAAAAAATTCCTTGGAGGATAAGATACACTGAAAGAATCGATCTCGCACCTAAAGCCCAGCTACTGGCAAATTCTAGATATTGAATATTAGTTAAGAAAGTTCGAAAAACACATTGGCAAGTGCTGGAAAGTTAGAAAATTGCTGGTCGCCGGCGTCGACCTAGTACTAAAACCTCCTCTGAGCTTCTCCTACCGTGTCGTAAAAACTAGACGGGATTTCATTACAAGTACCGGCAACAGTGGGGTGAGTGGGGGTTTGCTGTTTTTGGATAATCAAAGACACAATCATTGGCTTTTGAGACCCAGCTTTGGCGCGTGGGAAACTTGCGGTACCCTGCCAGTAAGACCCCAAAAGCCTGGACCGTAACAATGGTCGTTCTTTACTTCTTGCTTTAACTCCCGCACTATGGACGGTCCATAGACGGTACGCGGATGCCGTAGGACACCAGGGATGCTGAGATTGGGGGAGTAGTACCATCCGGTTGAAAAAGCCTAACGAGATTCCCTTCGTTGCAACACGCGGTCCTCGAAATAGCATCAAGAATGCACGACTGGTTGGCAATGGCTTCACATGCATGACTTTCATTTGCAATACACTGGCGTCCTTCGTTTTCCTCCCCATCGGAACTCGTGTTTATGTCCGAAAAGGGAGAAGGAGCGCCATGGAAACAGCGGAGGATGAAGCCCGTTGGCAATGAAACTCCAGTATCCTAACTGAATTTTCTTTCATTTCCAGTATGGTGAGTCGTGCCGAAACAGTAAGATACAACATCATCTAGCATTGATGAGTACACCCATCTATACTGCCCACTCTTGGAAACACCTCGGAGGGAGGACTTATGGTGGCATTGGGCATTGGGGGGGATAAGCATTAGTTCTACGCATCCTACACAGACACAGATAACATCAGTGATAAGCTTTCAACCCTGCCCAGAAATAATCAGAGGCATGATGTACCCTAGAGAGCGGTGCTTGAGTGGAGTCGGTTGGGATTTTAGCGTCCAACGGACAATCTTAGAGGGGTGTGATGTCCTCTTGTGTGTCCCATTCTTTCCGCTTGGGAAAGTAAATGGCTGCTTCAGCATCGCAATAGATGATTCTTGTCACCAACCAAGCGCCCTGAAACAATACCCACAAACGTTAACACACGCTAATCCCCCTTTCTGATACATCTTTACCAACAGTGACGGGATAAACTCCGTCTAGTAAGCCAGTGAAAGAATTGAATTATTCATCGCTCTTTTTCCTTTCTGATGCGTTTCCTAAGTCTATGGCAATACCTGTGTATTATATCATAAAAAAATATAGATATTTTAAGATATTTTTTTTTACATTTTAACGAATCTATTATAATTTCAATTTAAATGCTAAGTATTCTCTAAGTATACTCGATTTTTTATAACAATTTGGATAAAATTGCAAAACCACCAATTGCTGCCTATCATCTCCAAAAGTTCCACCCCATCACCGCAGAAGTGGGACAATATCGACACTCCCCTGGTACCGTATTTGTTGTAGAAGAGATAAATTTCTCTTTAGAAGAGTATCATTTACAAGGCCTCACTTCCACTGTCACGTTGACATCATCACGATATGGGAGATGACGAGGGACGTGTGAAGTCCTGTGTACCATTGCTGCGCCATGATTTCAAAAGCTCGTTGGAAGAGGAGCAGAGCTCCAAAAGAAAAAAGAAAAAATGCTTTGAGATAGCTCCCGGAATATCAATAGGTGCATTTACGGTTTTCCAAAGAAGAATGAAACCAATTAGACTTCGTCATTAATAGAGGGGGGATGTAGGGTGCTTACGCGGCCGCAATGTAAACGTATAAAACCTGGAGCTTGTTTGTCTAAGGAAACTGTAACTGTAGCTCGCACGTGCTTTGTTTTTCTTCCTTGGGTCCTTGGATGTTATTTAATCATTCTAAGACGACTTTAATTACGACAGTTCCTTCGACCTTCCTTGGGCAAATTATCTTTCCATTCGAAGGTTCTTGTCACGCGGTAACAGTAACGGAACCGAACAAAAACTATCATTGAGACGCTCAAAGCTCAGACAAGAAGTATCTAGAGACCTCTAAAAAAAAAAGCCAAACGAAGGTAGAAGAATAACAAACTAAATGGGAACAAAACCGGCAGCTAACGTCGGAAATAAGAAATTCTATCAATATGCGAAGTACGGAGTGTCGGCCTTTTTTCCACTGCAAACGAGACTTCATACTGTGTTCTTTTTCCGATTTTTACCCTACCCCTGGCATCCGTGAAAGCGTCCGGAATTTTCGTCCCACCACATGTACGAGCACTGCGGTCAAGACCGATCACCCGTCCGTCTATCGATTGTTCTTTAGCGACTCGGTATATTCCCTAGAAGGTGTTACACACACGCTTTTATTTTTCAGGCTGGTCCATAGTATTTCTTTTGCTTTCCAGTCCACAACTTCGGTGACAGGCAAGGAAACACGTAAAGTCCTTGGTGATTAATGCATGAAAAATTTCAGCCACTACAAAGGATACTCGTCTGCCTTTGAACCTGTTACGGTGTATTGTTTGGGAACTCATAACTGCTCGTGACGACTCTAACATTCCTCATGACTAAAATGTGTACCAAACTGAAGTGGTGCAAGAGTCGAATGACAGTAATGTTTAATAATTTAAACTTGTCATTACGGACATCTTTTTCTCGCTATTGCTTCCCAAGTATATAGTTTTCCCTCCAGTTTCTGGCAGATATTCTAGCACGGGAGTGGCAATCGAAAGCTCCGCAGTAATAGATACTCGAAGGGGAGATAAATAGAAATGGCTCCTTATTTTCGTAATGTTTATCTTCCCTGGAGGGTGAATTTCTAAAAAGACGGGTACTTGAAGCACGATTCGCCAAAGAGACGTTCTAAATAGACAAACACGACAGCTTTGTCAGCGAATAAAATCTGCATTTCTTAAGCTGTTTCATCGCTTCACAGCCTCCGGCGTGTGGTTCAGAGAAACTTGTAATCAAAACGCAGTTAGTTCTGATTTCTATTTCTGAACTTGGAACTGGCAGTAATTTACAGTCCCTCCTCCCCCCCCCACTTGGCGTACCCCAGCAATTTCCTCTTTCGTGTTGTCCCTTTCATGTTCCGAATGTTGACAGTGCAAATATGCACCGAGGGTGTGGTAACTTACCCGTCATTGTGTTGATGAAGAGCAGGACTGCACAGCCCAGCAGGCTCACCATTCGGCGAGGTAGCAACGAAGTCACGTTCGACATTTTGGACCACATAGCATCCACAGGAATATTGGACAACATTTAATAACGTTTAAAAGCTACTTATTGCAAGTTTCCAAGAATCACCGGACTCAATTCTGGTGTCTAAATTGTCATATAATCAGGTTATTACACAGTATTTCTGCAGTAATGGTCAAACAGGGGCAAGTTGATTGTGCATGAACAAGCTTTGACTGTAAATCTGTCTCGGTAGTCGCCCAGCCAGCGTTTCTGGTACACACTCCAGCATTTTTTCTCGCTAATGGTGCGAGATCGTCTGCAGAAATACAGGGATACCGTTGGTGTGCTTAGAGATTAGATTGAGTTCTTTTTTTCTTTCTTTCTTCTAGAATCAGTTGGTTCTCCGGAGGAGTTTATCAAAACGTCTTGTCAGATGAGGGCTCGACGCCGTTCTTCCGCAACATCACCCCCTTGGCAGAGTAAACCTCCTCAGGGCGTTGTATCGTTGAACACTCGAGTCTTCCTCCGGAAAAAAACTCCCCGGACGCCCCTTGAGGCCGTTAAAGAAAACGAGGAGGGTGCAACCACATCGTGCTATTCAACACAGCCTAATTTTTTTTCGTTCACTCGCTGTTCGCTTTTGAAGGAATGTATATGTCGTCCCCTCCTTTGACCAGCAGCAGCTTAGGCCAGCTAAGGTAGAAAACAACGATTCACTCTTTTAATTAAACCAAACTTTACACAAAACAATAGCGATAGAGAACGCGATTTAGCGAAGGGTTTTAAAAGCTTTCTCACTACCGGAATGTCTTCAGGAGACTTTCACGCGTCTTAATCCTGTAATAGTCCGTATACCCCGGGTGTTGCTTTTTTATTGCCGAAGCTTATTCCTGTGCAGTAATAGCCGTTGGCGGAGGAAGGGCTCCTGCGGTCTAGCGAACGTCCCGTACTCGACTGTAGGTCTCCCGGTATTGTGCCATGGCGCATATGGGCGACGTATGTGTGTACAAGGACATACACCGAAGCCCTGAGCGAGGGTTTCCAGACCTGAGCAGTGAGCGTTGAGACAACCCTTCGAGACACCTTACGCGGACTCCCTTCTAACGTTGCATGCGCTGCTCTGAGAGACCCGCAGATGCACGCTCTTCTTCGTTGTCCGCAATTCTTCATGGTCGTGTAGTATTTAGACTTCACCACGTGCTAATGAGATATTCATCCCCGTGTAGAAAAAGTATTCGGTACATTATTGACCTTCAGTTCATGACAAAGGTTGTCAAAAGAAAGAAAAAAGCATATGCCAAAAAGAAAATAATTGATAAGAAGTCTGTGTCGGGGGAACCCAATGGCGGTGGCCTAATTATCTATTGCCGGGGTATGCCCTCAAAGACTGTAAAGAACACGATAAGTACACATACGACCCCACAAAGAAGAGCTTCAGGAGACAACAGAAACAAAAGGGGTCCACGAACCAAACGTCGACTCTCACACACCCCGGGAATCGATAAACGTGCCCCTGGATGGAACACATTACACGTTACACGTTTTGTCCGCCTTGTATATACGGCATATATTCACTCTATCTTAACCCTTAAGCTGCGGCTTCTAACGTCACGTCGTGTACTGCACTGCACAGTGAGAACGCGACGGTCAATGAAGGCGTGCCCCAACCAGTCGACACTTCATTGTTGGGATCATAGACGGTATACCGATAAATCAAACTATACTTTTGGATATAACGCTAGCGGCACTATACTTAAATACAGAGTCACTAGATAAGGAAATCGAACCGAACAAGGACCTTTCCTTTTGGTCATGTAAAATAAAGTTCAGGACTGCAAGAATCGGAAAATTACTGTCTTTCCAAAGTGTATTAGTTACCTGATGGGTGGAGACCGTCCAGAATGTAAATAGAGAGTAGACGACTGTTTGTTAGGATAGCCTCTCTAGTGAACGACATGTATTGACAACCGAGTGGCTAACCGACGTAGTCCAGAACTGGGATAGAGACACTGCCCAACAGACATGGCATATTTGACCTGAAAAATTCGCATTTGCTGCACTAAAGTCAAGCATCCGTCCAAGCTCCCACGGAAGTTATGCTACCGACAGAAGATATAGGGTACGAAAGACATCGGTAATTTTTATTTTTCAGTCTGCTAGAATAACAGTAAGTAATGTTTCTTTTATTCCCCTCAACTTTACATCCAAGGGTTATTGGAGGTATTAAACAGGACCGTGTCTGGTATCTATAATGGGTAATAACAAAACGAGTGCTATGTGCTGAAGGTGGAAGGTATATTGCTAGAAAAAAAAGTTCCTGAATTGTTAATAATTCTACAAACTCTTAAACAAAAAACAGAATAGCCGCATTATTGAAAAGCGAAAACAGATTTTTTTAAATGTAAAAATCGAGCTACTACGATTACTTAGCAATTAGCTGGCTAAGCAATTTTCCTTTATTTAATACCATCATTTGTAGAACCAACGTTATACGATTTTGGAAGAACGTCATCCACTGTTGCGTTGCTGCTCTGCTCACAGAAATAAAGAGCTGTTAAAAATTTAAAAAGTTTTTGTTCTTGAAGTAACCCCTCTCTAGGCTTTCTGGGTTTGCAACTGTGTGTTCTAAAGATTGTTCGTAACTAATGTATGCTAATTTGAAACAAATCGGCACCACAACTTCATACTTAAGAACTAACTTTACGGCAAAGTTACCGGCTTCCCTAGCATTATAGCCCTGACCTCGCTTAATCGAAACAATAGTAGCTAAAAATTTAAGAACAAAGATTCCAGCAACACTTCACCAGTTTCCCAACATCTGATAATCGTGTGCCTCCCAATCAGGACGACATGGTTGTGTGAGGAGCATGTGGAGTGAACATTGGAAGGAAGGGGTGAACGAGGCAGGTAAACCACGGAAGTGTCCGGTAACGCCCAAACGTAATGAACGGCCACTTCTACATTTTCCGCTACAAGAACTCAGTGAGGTCGTTTATCCCTAGGGGAGTTAATTGGCCTGAGAGATTGAAGTTAGAACCTACTGGGTGACTTTGTACTATCATCTCATTCCCGCTTCACCATAAGTTTGGCTGATTTACGCCAAATGTACTTTCCACAACATTTTCATGGCTACTCAAAGAAAAAAAAAATCAGAGAATGTCAGCTAAAAGCCAAGTCTTTTTGTACAGGGGGCGGTACGGGGCGATATCTCACGCAAATATCTGCCGGCCGTAAACGTGTGCTGTATTGTGGCGGAAAAAAATATGGCAAACCCGTTTGTATGAGGATAAGGCTCATTTCGGACCCAGGTTATTCAGGTACGTAAAAAAAAGGTACTTACTACCCATCAAATTTCATAAAGGTGAGACCTGTTATGTCTTATAATAAATACCATTTTCCGAAAAACTATACACTTCGTTTCTTTTCCTTTATGGACAGTCTCCCCGGCTCGATCCATAGACACACGCTATCCCTATAAAGGTTTCGTGTGACACGGCACTAGGTCGTAATCCGTCATAACCTAACGTATTTGCTTCCAAAGCCTACAAGTTCCCTCTTTAATTCTTACGCCCTGTGAGTGCTAAGAGAAGGCCAAAAAGGATGAATGAGGTCAAACACCCATTCTAGTCCAAGAGCAACCTTCAAGCGACCTTCCGCTACGGCGTAGTACAACCAAAGGCATTCTTCCCCCTCAGGTCACGCCTAAAGAACTACAACAAAAAGGGCTTCGCCAACGGTTCGGGCACGAGGAAGAGGGTTTTAGGTTAGATATTTCGTGCGATGGATGTCAAGAAGTATACTTATACAGTTAGGTAGAGACGTACGAAGAACAGAGCAAGGAGTTTCAATGCATTTCCGTCAGCTCGTTAGTTCTGCTTAAAAGAGATCAGAGAGAAGATTTACAGCCGAGCAGTGAACCTTATAAAATGTGCTGAATGTACGAGCACTGCTGAAGATGATGTCTTTACCGAGTGGCATTTCGTTTAGTCCATACTAATCTTAACAAGAAATTGGTGCGAGGCAAGACTTCCGGCGCCAATAGGTCTAGTTTTGCATTAGTCTAAGGCCTCCGCAGAAATCCTTGAGCATCCGCAAAATCTCGACAAATACTCTTATCTATGTTTTTGCGCAGAATGTGGGGCAGCACAAAGCCCCTGAAGTGTTTCTGTACACTCCGAACATTGTTACAAAAAAATAATGGCACAAAAAGTTCACGTTTAATAAAAAATAGCGGCCAAATAAAAGCCAAGAGAAAATAAATCTTCCTCTCTCTTCAAGTTATTAAAACTGTCCATCCTGGGACATTAAATGAGAAATAGGCGGTTATCTAAACTTCTCTTTTCATCCCGTTACGTGGCCTTCGCTGGCCAAAGTCGAAATTAATTTATTTTCCTTGAGGCTTCACCCACAGTATCCAAAAAGCTGTTCAGCTTCCTTTAGTTTTTTTTCGTCTTTCAAAGAAACACAGTGACCGAGAAAAAAATAACAATTAAAGGTTTTCACTCATATTGCGCTTTCTCACGCAATCCCTATTCAGTCTCGCAACAATAAAGATATGGCGTAGGTCATGGCGTTCTATTGTTTGAATGTAAAATCCTTAAAGAATCCTAAGTTCCATGGAACAAACCCATTTGGTTAACTCAGGAAACCACCACTATATGGCTGAAAGTGCCAAATGTTTCTTCTAATGCCCAAGTTGAAAGAAGAGACTAGTAGTTTTTCCTTGCACGAAATAATTTCATTGCATTGCTACGACTCTGCGTTAATTTTCTTACGCGCGTTATTTCTAAATAACGACCGTTGTCAAACATGGAACCTAAAAGGACTGTTAATTTGCTTGAAACATAATGGAAAAAAATCGTACAACTCATAGAAATTTTAGCTCTCTGTACAATTTAAACGACGTAAATATTTAAGCCCACGCGTTTCCTTTCCGTAAAACAGGGAAAATACCATTCGCAGTTAAGTGGCTCTGCTCGGGGACCCGTGAAAATATCGACCTTGCACAGGGGCCCGCTCTCCCGAACAAAGTGGCTCTAGTATACGTATATCTCACCCTTCCGTAATTTAAAATTGCCGTACAGTGAACCTACTTACCTCGTAAAATAGTAAGGTAAGCTGTCACGTAAAAGACAAAAAGGCAATAAAACAGAAACAAGCAATATTAGCTCCGAAAGTCACCCAATTTTGTCGAGAAATCGACTCAAATTGTTCCAAGAAATCGACTTCCAGATTTTTTTTCTGGCTCGTTGGCCTCAGTGGCCAAGTTTACAACCTGCTGGCTTATCTCAAAAACTTCTAAAGGCAAATAACAGAAATATTTCTGTCACAACTCAAATGTGATTTAATTTTTTTCATTTTCACGCTCTTTTTTACGACCCTCCCCTTCACCTCAATCTTTTAAGCTGTTGCAGTGCACACTAATTTGCAAAGGAAGGAAAATAGACATCTGGGATAGACGGACTAGGTCATTTGGGTAAGGAACACTCGAAATATGGAAACGTAATATGGCAGCAATTGTGACGACGGACTTCATTACAAAAAACGATAAAAAAAGAACCCCCGAGATCTCATTACGCTCTTTTTCTTTTTTTTTAAATAGGCTCCGTCTTGAATAAGACCCCAGCACATAAAAGGAGTAGCGGTGGAGGAGGTAATATTAAACGCCTCGAGCTACAGCAATTCCGGTGAGCGCACAAACAAAAGCTCGCGGCTATCGCCATAAATCGTTTCCGGCCTGGGTTATTTCTTTGATCAGGCAGCCCTAATTATTCATGCACCCAGGCTGTGCTTCGAGAAGCAGTAGAACAGACCACGTACTGTTTTTAATCTAAAACTGAACAAGTCCTCTAGTTTGATGATTCCACAGCTTACGATGTAGCGTTTTTATTGATTCGAAGACGGGCATTTCCCTGTACCTGCTCAAACAATGCCACAAATGAACCAATTAAGGTCTTCTAGCATTCTCAGCTAAGCCAAATAGTTCGAGACAAGCTTGAAACGTAGGTGGTGCTGTGTGCGTCTTATTTGAAAACATGTTTGAATTATTGGAAAGAGCTTTAATGTCGTAGAAGTTAAGGATGCAGGATGCTTATAAATTCATGGGATAGTAGGGGATCGAAAGAGACGATTACACTCCATAAGCTATTTCCATTCCATTACTCTTAGTGTAGACAGTACTCGTTGTGGTTCTGATCCCCGGAGGAAAATAGCGAAGTAATGAGCGATCTTATCTCATAAAAAGTGCAGTGACTGTGTGGCAAAGTTGTCTTTTCAGCTGTCCGTTCTGAAATGCTTCATTAGGGACAGGTGTCTTAGGGAAAGCCAAAAGTTCTTTCTGACAATGTTTCCACAAAGTTTCGAAGAGCAAGTTGCCTGCAAAAAAGTACGACGCCTTGAAGGTCACAGATTCTTTCTGAAGGTATACGATGTTGTGAATATCTGCGGAGTATCCGGAAGGGGGGAAAATAGTTTGAAGCGAAATACACTGTATGCTTATAATGACACACATGTGCACGCCCACATGGGCATAAAAGGGTACGTTTAGAGCCAGCTCAAAAATACTAGTTAAACTTTCCTAATTGAGGAAAAGATGAAAGAAGGATTCTAATGATATACTTACGATCTGATTCCCCATAAAAGCTACGAAATCGTACACGTGGAGTTTTAATTAAAAGAACAAGAGATGCGCAAATCAAAAATGCATCACATCGTTCGAAGGAAGTTTTAGCGCATACTTCTCAAGATAAAAAAGTTCGCTTCGCTTCATTTTTCTGCACAAATGGTCCGTGAGTTATTACATTCCGAAGTTTTAAACTTGTGAACCCCTTTTAGGTTCACGCGACCTTACCTACAGGCGACCACGCTGTTTTCTTAAACTCCACCCTAGCTGGGCATAGGCGGTTTAGTATGCGAAATGGCAACATTTGGAACGTTTTCTCGAGAAGAATTTTTTTACATGTATTTGTGCCAAAAATATTCGTTTTTCATTCTAAGGTTTGCCATCCAAAGATTAATTTAGTACGTGTAGTTCATATAATTTTAAATGAATTTCAATTAGAAATAAATTTATTTGCATATTGCTAATTTATTTTAAACTGAAGAAGGAAGCCTTGGAAGGAAGCCTTTGTGCACTAGATATTGGAAATCCTCAACATTCTTGTAAAGAAGTATTCGCATAATATGTACCGGGTTTAGCAAAACCTGGTTATGAATTTCGCCACGCTAAAGGATGTAATATACAGACGGTATACGGGAGCCTTAGATTTTTTCTCAAACATTCCTGCCGTTCGCGTTACTCGAAAAGACCTAATACCAACGCTCTGACACTATTGCAGAAAATTAGTAATGTAGGATAACTGGCAGGGCCGTATCTAGGATTTTGTTTCGGGGGGTGTTTGACATTAAACCTGGTAAGCCACGTGATTTTTATTCTAATAGTGTAAGTCGATAAATTGCTAAACAATAACCTCTCAACCAACTCTAAACTCATTTTGGAGTAAATGTTCCCGTGTATAACTCGTGAAGAAAAATATACAATTACGTTTGCCGGAAAAATTTCGGGGGTGTTCAAACACCCATAAACACCCCCCTAAATACGGCCTTGATAACTGGTATCGTGTATCGTCAAGTCCCCTACTTTTTGCTACAGCTGACTGCCGTTGCTCATTTAGTCAAGAAAATCTCCGACCAGTGGCGCCGTTTCAGATTTCAGTCAGGGGGTGCAAAACCCGCCCTTAATCCATTTTACAGGGGGTGCAAAACCCGCCCTTAATCCACTTTATCATAGAAAAGGCAGTATAGGAATCATTATAAACATTAAGCTCGCCGAGCCAAGGGGTGCAATTGCACCCCTTGCACCCCCCCAAACGGCGCGCCTGTTTCCGACTATCAATAAGTCTCCCTATTTATATTAAATAAGAGTTTTTCACGTAGTGTCTCCAATTATGTACTAACAGTTACACACTTTTTGCTTTTACATTCCAAGTCACGCCAGTGTATGTAATACGTGTAAGTAATACATGTTGCATTACTTACACAAACATTTTTTTGTTACTTGTAAAAACCCAAAGATCTTAAAATGAAATGCGCAAACACTTATCGCAGAGATGTGCTGTATACAAATCACATTCTTACGACGTGTGCAAGCAAAAGCTTCACTTCACTTCAGCTGTTTTGAGCATATTGGGCCTTTTTTTATCGAAATACGTGTCAAATTGCCTTTTAATAAATATTATCATCTGTCCATAGTACAACTTACATTAAACTTGCATTAATGTGCATAAACTTTCAAATGAAAAGCGAAAATTTTTGGTCGATTTTATAACAATCATAATAAAAATGTGTCAAGTTACCCTGCTTGACGGTGCTTGTTGAGTTCGAGCTGGTACTTATAAATCCGCAAAAAAAGGTTCAAGCGTCGATTGCAAAAAGTACTTGACAGCGCTAGTACAAAACAGCTTAAGGTATTTTTTTTACTGCCTAACTTCGCTCTCCTCTTTTCCTTCTTTGATTTGATGAGATTATGCTACTGACTACTGTAGTCTTTAAAAGTCATTTAGTCACTATTATTAGTCACTTGGTAAATAAACGAATAAGCATGTTTAAGAAACTGATTAAAAAACGCTTATGGACAACACGGGCATGATCTAACGGGCAAATAAGGAAACCGATCGGCTTGGAATTATTGTATTTATTCGTATTCAAACTTTGAATAGGAATTTCAGAGAGCTTCTGTTTTGGGAAAAACGTCACTAACATGCCATACATTCTCATTATCTGTCCAGATGAAAATAATGTTTTATTTTTATTGAATTGTTTTTTCTTCTTTTGCATTACCCGCTGAAAGTTTAGCTCCGAAGAATTATTTCCTGCCATCTGTGGAGCTCAGTTTACACTACAATTGTTTATTTACATTTAGATTTACAGTGGACGAAATTTCGTGGCAGCACTTATTGGTTTATCAAGTAATGAAAAAATGCCCACAAAACGTGCTTGTGTTGTAGTGTTAGGTGACATTGGTCGATCTCCTCGGATGCAAAATCATGCGTTATCGTTAGCCAAAGAAGGATATATAGTAGATATGGTTGGCTACGCCGGTTCGCAGCCCCAGTCTGCTTTGTTACTTCATCCCCAGATTCGTCTCCAGCATGTAAAACAAGCTCCAGACTTGTCAGCCTGTAAGTACGAACCGTCGCTGAGCACCCTTCCCATATTACAGGAACTTATCACAACAAATCTTGTTCTTCAGACGTCCCCAGGGTGGTAAACTACGCTCTAAAAGTCATCATTCAGTCCTTCTTTCTTCTTCACTGCCTTATCAAAGTAAAGTCCCCCAACATAATCCTAGTGCAAAATCCCCCGTCCATTCCCACTCTTCCCATCTGCTGGTTCGTGGCCAAATGTAAATCCTCAAAGCTGGTAATTGATTGGCATAACTACGGTCACACCATCTTGGCCTTATCCTTACATTCTCGTCATCCTTTGGTGAAAATTTGTCGTTGGATAGAACTTACTTATGGCAGGTTAGCCTCTGCCGGATTCTGTGTTACGAAAGCTATGCAAAAAGATCTGGAAACTAACTGGGATGTCAAGTAAATTAGAAAAAAAAATTAACAGGCACTGAAGCATGTACGTACATGTACCTCCTCTTTTTGTTTAAAGAACTGTAGTTTTGTATGACAGACCTGCTGAGCAGTTTCAGCCTAACAGTTGGGAAGACCGTCATGAGCTATTTACGAGATTGTCTCAGAAGCATAAAGAGTTCCAAGGCTCTCGACCGGGAGTGACACTCTTCACTGAATTATTCGCGGACGGCAGAATCCAACCTAGAGAAGACCGTCCTGGCCTGCTTATTTCTAGTACATCCTGGACAGAAGACGAGGATTTCAGCTTTTTGCTACAAGCGCTAGACAGTAAATCGTTTCCGTTTCCTTAGAAGGTTATTTTTTTTTCTTTTTCTTTCTTCCTTTCTTGTCTCTTTTTTCCTCTGTGCAGGTTATGATTCACTCAAAAGCTTAGATCCGGTAACTTACCCTCCATTAGTGTGCGTCATAACAGGCAAAGGGCCGTTGAAAGGGTACTATCAAGCCTTGATACAAGAGAAAGAGTGGCAACATGTTCAAGTAGTCACCCCTTGGTTAGAACCGGATGACTATCCGCGCTTGCTTGGTAAATAATTTAAAAAAAAATAATCGTAGAGTACTAAATCTTTTGCTAACTCGTTCTCTCACCTAATTAGCCAGTGCTGACTTGGGTATCTGCTTACACACGTCCTCAAGCGGACTAGATTTGCCCATGAAAGTGGTAGATATGTTTGGTTGCCAGTTACCGGTTTGTGCCTACGCTTTTAAATGGTAAGTGTAATAGATTGGGATAGATTCGAGATTTTTAAGGTATTCGTAGGTATAGTTAACCTTAGTAAAATTGGAAATTTTGATTGTGTCTTATTTAGTATATTTCTAAATTTCCCAAGGATAATGCAATCTATATGCCCATTTAAGGCATAGCTAACCTTGCATATCTCGATTCTCTTTGATAAACCATTAGCCTTGACGAGTTGGTTAAGCACGACGAGAACGGGCTGGTTTTTGGTTCTGCCGATGAACTGAGTCAGCAGATCGCATCTTGGTTTCATGGCTTTCCTCGAGATTGCATCAACAACGCCAAATTCCGCCAAAATCTTCATCGTTACGCAAACCTGCGTTGGCATCCATATTGGCAAACGACAGCGTTACCCTTAATGGAAGAAGCAGCAGCGCTATTGTGACAAACACAAATCGGAGAAGCTTGTGCCTGGTCGACAAGAAAATTTGTCTCTGCTTTTTTACCTTGCTGCACGTCACATTCATGAATTCCCATAAATACACTCTTGTCAATTATATATTACGTAAGCTTTTTGCTCTCAAGAGTCGCCTGTGTTGGTCAAGGCCAGCTAGAATCCTTAAAAAAAAGTGACAAATGACAGATGAACAGAAGTGGTCGCTATGGCAAAGTTCTCGCTGGTATATAGTAGCCATACAGAGTCGGAGTGTCTCAAGTATGACATATCCCCATTTTTTAAGAAAAAAATTGATATCACTGGTTGGTTTGCAGCTGGTGTATTTTTTTTTTCAAGCGTACCGCTCCAGCATCCAAGATCGCAAGTGGTGAGTAAAAGCAAAGGGGGCATCTTGTTGTAAGTTTGGGAGAGATTGCGGTACCAAAGAAGCCTAAGAACTAGGTCAGGTATGTCGTGTATGTTCAATCAGTCCCAGTCGAGCGAACAGCATGAGAATGGATCAGATAAATTGGAACGGAATCAAATGGCATATAAGCGAGAAATGCATTCTTATACCAGCTTCTTGAACGAACTCCTTCCCCGTTTTTTCCCCGTTTTTCTTCGTTTTTTTTCATTGCCGTTTAGTGTTGTTGTTTTTGTATGTTTTGGAAGCAATATATCATGAATAAAGCAGCTTTTCCTTTAAATGGTTCTTAAAAGTTGTCCTGACAAGGTGACATGACCGTCCTTCGTCACTTAATTTAATGGATCTTGTCTTTTCAAAAAATACAAGCCGAAAAAATGCAAGCCGTTGCAAAGCATATACATTAGGAAAGTAGGTAGTGCAGCATTCCAGAACGTGGCCTTGCAGTATTAGCAAAACAAAACGGAGCAAAAAACTTGAGCAATTTACGCCACACGTCCCTCTAGCCCCAATTGATATGCTAATGAACTGGGATATCTTAACAAGAAATACCTTTTGGACTCCATTAGTCCCAACCTATTTAGTTTTACGACCCAAAACCTATGCTTAATTACTCCCGTGGGTTAAAAAAGACGGCAAAACTGTTTTACCGACTCAATTTCGATTTAGTTGGAAGTGGATCACTCCCTTCTGAAGAATATGTGGGGTGATTGTGGGGTGTTTTATAAGGTTTGGTTGGAGCGTTCTGACTTCTAAGTAACTTTTGAGCTTTACGAAAGAGGATACGCAAGCATGTCCGCCATAGCCTGGATTGTAAAGGAAGCTGAAATAAGAGGCCAGAAAGGGAGGGTCTGGGGCAACTCCAAAAAGCTTTCACTTTCTATACTGTGAGCAATAACTAGATGAAGAAGGCGGATAGAACACGGTTTTGTGTATACTTTCCCCTTCTTTTGTTCCTTCAGAATCTTAAACCGGTTAAAGAGGACTAGAAAAGCTTGAACCTTGGGGAGTCCACCAACGGGAGAACACAAGCTCGCGTATATGTACAAGAATCCATCACGAACTCGAACGAGTCTAGAATACCTTTTCACACTTTTATCGTGAGGCTCTGGAGATAGAAAACTCTTACGAGAGCTGAAGAAGAAGAGAACAAGAAAAATAAACTACACCATCTTTGTATGCGCCCAGATCGCCAAGTAGCAGCCTTTTAGGACAAGACTAAAAAGAAGCCAGGCTTTTGTCACACTTGTTAATAGAAAGATTTTGGAAAGCTCGCTTGGCTTTTAACATGCGAAACCCAACCCGTATCTAATCTAAGCGGTCCTTTGGCTGCGGTTAGACGTTTTTGATTGCGTATTATTCAAACGTGAATGCAAACCCTTTCCTTTTTAGTAACGAAAACAAAACAACGGACACACAAAAACTGTATTTAAAGACCAGTAGAAGAATGTGAAGTCGAGATACTAATAGTGTCGAACTTGCTTTTTTTTAATGTAATTGCAGTACTATACGAGAAGTTCCAAGGAGCAAAAGGTTTTATTTTGCAAGCAGTCGTAATTCGTTGTGTCTTGTGTTATTACTCTTCTATCACGACTTTGCGAACTTTTTTTCAACAATGAATGCCCTGGAACAAATTTGATGAAGTGAAAACGGGGGCAAAGCATATAAGCATAACTTTTAACTAGTCGTGTGGTCGCTCTGTGTGTTATAAGAGTCTGGATGTCATTAATGGAAATCAATTCAGAGTATAGTGCGAAGGTGGGGCGCAAGTAACCTTTAACCTCCAAGCTTCAAGGTTTTTTGTATGCAACATTTGACTCGCAGAGGAAAAGAAAAGAGTTCGTCACGACCTCACTAGTGGGACGAGATCAAATAGATTAATATTTTTCATAGCTGACCTACAAATGGTGGTCTTGCTTGCATTAGTTTGGGGTTTTGGTTGGTGCCAACTATTTTTTAAAATCCATTTTTCATAGATTTCTACTCTGGATAAAGTTGTCTCTTTTAAGTTGGCAGAGACAAAAAAGGGAAGCAAAGTTGAAAGGGAAGCCACCCAACTCTCTATCAGTTCGCTGATGCGATTTCTTAAAGATTGCTCGCTTTTTCTGGGTGTACTTGTCCGTTGGAAAACCCGTTGGCAGGCGGCTCTAATGAAGTTAAGCTCGCAAAAGCGTTCCCTCTATCTTTGTTTTTCTGGCTGCCATTCGCATCGTAATTGAGAAAATATTTCTAACATTGACACGAAGAGTGTGCTATAGATACACTTTCTCTTTTGTTCTCCGCGTAGGAAAATTCACAAGACTTGTCCCAGGTTTATAACAACTTTTGCTTTTCATTGCCGCGTGCTTTACGGCCGAATAGGAAACAATTAGTTAAATTTTACAACCCATTTTAGTGGAAAAGGCTCATTTACATATCTATGCCCTAATTCCTGTTCTCTCGTCCTTAGGTTATGCAAACGAAACGGTATCAGAGAAGAAGCGGGGCAGTCCAGTAAAGCTGCAAATCCCGTTTGTTGTTGTCCGAAGTACTAACTGAAAGAAAAGGAAAGAAAAGGAAGGCCTCGCTGAAGGCAAGGACGCGATTTCCCTTAAAAAACCGTACCTTACGGTACTAGTTTGACGTCTTCGTCGTCCACCAATTTTAGGGTACGAAAATGCAGGTAAGGACGAGAGTGGGGAAAAAATTGGGTTCTAAACGAAAATGGAAGGCGCGTAAGTATTGTGTCGTAATTTTAATCGTGGAAATTTGAAGGGACCCCTATATTGCATGTAAATAAGCCTATGGGTTTGCTCTTGAATGTTTTCCACTGTCCTGCTGGCCAGGATTTAATGAAAACTTTCTCGTCTTTTGTGTATATGGCTTTAAGGGAAAACCGGTGAATGACATGCTTTAGATAGCATAATGGTTCAATCCATATACAGTTTCTTATACAAAGGCCTCTCCATATAGCCTTGGAAAGGTAGAACTGTTTTCAGCTGTTTTCTTTTATGCCCATGGTATAGTTGTGTTGGAGATAATTCTTCAGAGTATGACATGATGTTCAATTAAAAAACGAAACTGTGGTGTGCCCTTGGTTTGCTGCTCAGTTTGCTGGACAATTGGAGGTTAAAATGGAACAAGCAAGAAGTAAGGACCGAGGAGCCTTGCATTGACCAAGTTGAAAATGCCATATACATACGCGTTTTGGAATCCCCAAACCGGGTCAGCTGCGGATATTGGCAACGGAATTGAGTTCAATAATGCTTTGGATTCCTAGTTTTTTAGCCTTGTGTGCTGCCAATATGCTGGAGTCGTAAAAAAGTAGTCGAAATGCAAATTCTTGTGTATTGCGCACATATCGAGTACAATCGTAAACCGAAAACAAACAGCCTTGGTGTAACAGGAATACTGTTTTTTTGCCCCAGCTTATTATAAAGGTCGCTTCGTGTGACTCAACTCTGATAGAAATCCCGATGACAGAATGGGATACCAATTCGTAAAGAAAAAAGAAAATTAGTCAGGAATGGGAACTGTATGCAATCTTAGTCCCACTTGGATCTTTGTACCCAATGGCACCGATAGTTTAATTATGCATTCTCCTATCAGCGAAAGTATATTTGCCAAACTGATATCAACCAGAAATGGTAGTATGTTTGGACTTGTTGCTGACAATTTCTTGGTGTAATTACTACATCCTCGTAAGTGACCTTGCAGAAATTAATTAAAATTTCTAGGTGATCCCGCCTTGATGACTAGATGACCTACTTTGAGAAGGGCACTTATGTGTTTAGTTTTTCTTTGGAAACATGCTAAAAAAATCACAAGAGTTACGTTTGACATAATCCACTTCATCATCTTACTAATCGTCGCTGTATGTAGTGGTTAGCTGGGTCTGAAACGTTGGTTTTCTTGCCTAAAACTACCAATTAAGGCAGCGATAAGTTAAGCAAGTAATCACGAAAGGAGGATTGACGCGACCTCCTTATTGCTACTGGTTATCGCCATCTACATTTGTTTTGTTTTTTATTATGTAGCTTGTATGCTTGAGTAGTCTTTCTCAGGAGATATGTGAACGAAAAAGCTTGTACTGTACTTATGGGAGCTCGTGAGAAGTTCCATGCATGACTGCCTGGCCTATTGCAAGAGCAGAACTCCAAGCCAGAGAATATCATTATTACCAAGGGATGGCAAAGTCGCACGTCCATCAACAGAAGGGAATGCGATTGGGCCAGCTTTAGCGAGAGATCATTAATGCAATCGGGAGTTCAAGTCATGGATGTTGAAGCTCTGCCAAAAAGTCCTTCAAACTTTCACCCTTCCATGAACACCTTTCTCGTACATACAACAATAGTGAGAGTCGTCTCAGGAGCTCCCTCCAAAGAAACTTTGCAAGGGCAGAAACACGATCACCAACGCCCAAGTCTCTACTTACGGTGCAGAATGTCTCACAAACTCAATGCTTTGAAACTATACATTGATCTGCCTCAAACTGCCGTAGAAGCCTCAAACAACTTCCGCGTCCAAAATCAGCTGAATATACTTTCCACTCAGTTAAGAAAAAAAGTCAATTATTCGCACCTAATAATCATCTGCATTGCATACGAACAACTAAATTAAAAACGAGGCAGAGTCCCCTGTAGCATGTAAATGGAAGCTTTAACATACATCCGCGTAAAAACCCGACTTGTTTCTCTTTTTTACACCTGTATCTCTAATTTGAAAAGCGCTGCAAGTGGAAAAAAGGCGTTCCATTGGCATTTTAGTTGATTTCTTTTTTTTTTTTTTTTTTTTTTTAGCTAACAGTTGTTGTTCCAGGTTCTGTCAGACAAATCTGGTCTTTATGAAAAAAAAACTCCGACAATTTTACTCCGGTTCCTCATCCTGTGGCGATTCCCACATCTTAAAAAGCCCTTTCCATTGGACATCTACATTTTACACGGCTGAGAGAAGTTGGCATGTTAATCTTATCGTAACCTGGTAAAATTTATGACCTCAGTATCGTACATCAGCATCGTTACTCGTATGTATCCAGTCTAAGAACCCAATTAAAAGGCTATTGCCACCAGAATTGCATGTTGAAACTTTGATGGATGCTTGCGGTTTACATTATTATACGAACGACACACTTTTTTTCCTATTTTTTTAAATAGCCGTTCACCAGCTACAGGCATATTCACTTTTAGCAGTGACGTCACAGACGTATCATGAAGTGACTTACGGTGTCTATTATTATAGTTACTGTTTATTTGTATGGATAAAAACGGTAAACAAAGTTCTCGGGTACCATGGATACTGATACGCCTGTGCCGTCACATAAGCAAAAAGGGCCTACTTTTTTCTAAACATTTCTTTGTTTGGTAGCTTAATTAATACTTGGTATTGGAAAACAAAGTATCCCTATACTGTATAGGAAAATATTCCTCCGTTTTTAGAAACACGTCTTGTTTCTTTCTTTTTGGCTATTGCCCCTTAAGCTTTCTAGCTAATACGCTCATTACGTGAGGGGTGCTGCTGAAAGTGGTTCGGCTGTAGCGTAATTAAGTTAAAGGAACTTAGGTAATTAAGCCCTTTTCCTTGTACGCGTAGTATAATGTAGTTAAAAGAACCAAACAAGTTTAACATAAACGGTTTAAGGAACGAGGTGATTAAGGCTGATCGATGTTATTTTTTTTTTCTCCTGCTGCCTGAATATAGATTTGGTCGCCGTAGGATACCTGAAAGGAGCGGAGACCTTTTTTTTTGTCGAAGCCAGCCATGTATGGACTCGAAAGATGGGCTAATGTATCAGCCTTTTGTCCTCGGCGTTTTTGTAGTTTCGTTACGATTATGGCTCACGTTATTGGAATAAGGCTCAATTGAGAACATTTGTGGGCGGAATTGTTCGGTGTTAAATATTAAGTGCTAAAAAATGAGGAGCTTTTAACAATTAAGTTACATTTTAATACGTCATAATTTGAGCTTAAAGTTTTGATTGCAGTCAGTTTGGGGCGGTCGGGGCGGTCTAGAAAGAGAGCTCTCCTTTATTCAGGTTTTTCTTGAGACGGTTATTAAAAGAAAGTGATGCGGTTTGCTACTCCCTTTCTCTTGAACCGTCTGAGAAAGTGAAAATCTTTGCAGAATATCTCCGGTTTTTTTTGCACAAAGGGCGAAAGTTTTCGAACCTAAAGGAACGATAGCCTGATACGGATTTTGCATAAGAAGCAGGACCAGGTCGTAAATGGTAGCTAAAAGAGTAAACGAGTTGATGACTAATGGTCGAACACGAAGGAAATGACTTGTTCGCTTTGTTTTGTTGGCAGGACCAGTTTCTTTTGGTTCCCCCAATCGTGGGTGCCAATGCCGCCAGGTTGTCACTGAGAACTACCTTCCAGTCAACTTGTGCCAAGACAATTATTAATTGCACTTTCTTGACGCTAATAGGAACCTATTGCTTGTTGAGCGTCACAACCTTGGGCTCGACCAAATAACTGGGAAAATTTGTGGAGTCTTTATTTATATAGATATGGTCAGAAACTTTTGGAAAAGCACACTGTGTTTGCGCATTGGCATTTACCACTTACCTCAAGCGAGGTGGGGAACCGCACTGCTACCCGAGCGACATCGCTCGATTAGTTTAGTTTTGTAGCCCGGTTGCGGTCGCACCGCTGCGAAGGGGCAAGAAAACACAGCGTAAAACCACAGAGGGATCTTTCAGTCTTCCAGCCGAAACTATTTTTTTACAGGGCGGCTTCCTTTTTTCTTAAAAAAGGACCATCCCAATCAACTTGGCCTATGCGCTTTTTTAGCTCTACCAGCATGTTTGACCTGCTAGAAAGGGAAAGGCCGTGGAACCATGGGTTCTACTGCTCCAGATCGCTTTGCCAGCCTCCGCCCTTGTGTTTTACCTTGGCTTGACTGTTGGGAGAGGTCAGCGCTTAGGTGTTATGGCTACCAAAAGCGCGCTGGCTCGATCTAGAAAAAACACGTGGTAGCTCTACTACGTTGTTACGGTATGCGTGTTGTTATAGAGAACCCTCAAGCTTGTCGCGTCATCCACTTGATCCACACCCACATCGTGAACCTTATCCTCTCCACCAAAATCCGTACCGTTGTGTCCCCACGTCGCCAGGTCCGGCCCCAGAATCAGCGCTCTTTTTACAACAGTTGATAGGAATCTGATGTGGCTAGCACAATCCATGTAGATGCTTCCCTCCAAGGACGCGACATTTCCAAAGGTAGAGGTGATGAGGTCGCATGAACCACGATCTGGTTCAAATAACTCCTTTCTAACCAATATCCGTGCTTTTGTCCATAGCCTTTTCATCTTCATCACGTGGGCGGGTACGTGATATCGAATAAATGATGTCATCCCTGTTACCAATTTGGAACTTTATTTTCTTCGTTAACCGTAAACAATCAAACCATAGCTGAAAGGATTTTAGTGACCATCATTAAAAACCCCAGATGTTAAACGCTTAGGCAAATTGCAAACCTCCCTCATTCCTAGGAGGTCATTTCGTTGCTCGTTATGAGCCAGTAAAGCTGATTCGGAACCGTATCTATGGCTTTTCCCAGCAATTAGGTAATATGCATGGCCAAGAGCGGGTGTTTTCCCCGAGTGTGGGCGCGGTCCTGCCGGGATCTTCTCACCGAATGTTCTGTAGATGTTGTTGGGCAAGCTTCGGTTATTTTTTTAGCAGGGGAAGGATAGCCGGTAACGGTATCAGAGCGACACCACCCCACCCAAAATTGCGCCTTCCAAAGAGGTTCGGTTTCTATGTGATTCCCCGCGCGGAGTTGTCGGAGATTTGCAGTATTACATCCCTTCAGGTAAGGTTATGAGCAAAACCCCGTTACCCTGATGCCTGAGGAGGCCCATGGAAAGTGAACGGACCCAACCCAGCGCTGCCAGCAATGGGTAACAAACGTCCTCTGAAGGTGAGATGAAAAAGGATGGTCAAAATACTGGAGGAGGAGGGTTGGTGGGTGGGTTTAAAACGATTGTGGTCTCCATATGTGGTACCTGGCGGGAAAGAGCTGACTGTTTTAAAACTAGGGCAACTCGGCATAAGACCTCATAAGCTAATCGACTTTGGAGCAACGTGCATTACTTTCAGAGCTTATGGTAAACCCACATTTTCTTGACCAAAGTTTAAAAGCAAAGTTAAATCCTAAACTTAGTATTTTGTTTTTAATTTATTTTATTTAAACTGCTAATTTCCCTGCTTTAAATCTATTTGATCAAGATCAAAACTAATTCTGGGTTTGAATACGGTAGGTTTTCAGCGGTGACCAGTTTCATCTGCTGAATACGTGGCTTCTGTGAAATTACCTGTGCGTCGTCCAATTAAGTGTTGTGTACATTGACCACTTGATTGCGAGGAACATTGCCAAGTGCTTACCCCAATTACTGTTAACTAAAGGTAAGAATTCCATATTCATCTCGACCATCACTTTTTCTTTCATTTCGCACAAAAAAAATACTAAAGCGTCGGACAGTATTTTGCAGCAGTTAGTTATTTTCTTTAGGAGTGCAAATTTATTAATTATTAGTTTTCTTAAAACTCAGTCTTCTTGGCATATTAATTTTGCGTACACAGTTGTTCTTTCGGTTTCACTTTCAATTTCGGGAATGTAAGAGGCGGGAAGGGGAGACCTGTTAGGAGCAGGAAAAAAAAAGACAGGTAGGGAACCCTTCACTATCCGCGTGTTGAGATCACCCGACATTTCTGCGTATCCGGGAAGAACCAGAAGGAGACGAGGAGAGGCTTCAAAGCATAAAAAAGTAGTCTAGCTTGCACGAGAATCTAAAGCAACTTTCCCTTTCTCCTGAACGAACTTAATAAGTCCCGGGGTCCTATAGCGTGCAGCTGCTGTCACTTTTGCTACCATTCGCTATTCTACGTGGCAGATTGAGGGCCCAGACAGGAAAACCGGCTTGAAACTCCGAGCGCTCTCGCTTCATTTCAATTCGTACATTTTGCGAACGCCATCACGATCCACATATTAAGGTGAAAGTGTGGCCAGACTGACCACAGAATTCTATATCTTTCGAAACTTGGCACTTTTTGTGTAAGTTACGCCAATCAGGTGTGGAGTCGCTTCCATAAGTGTCTTTCCAGCCAAATTTGAATATTTGCCTTGTCACGCATTCGATTTCTACCTAACCGGATGAACTTTTGGTAGTCCAAGCGGTAATCTTTCTCTGCTTGACTAACTATTAGCTGGACAGACCCTGGTTTTCCCACCCAGGCTTAACATGTTTCAATGTTGAGAGGTAACGTGGATCGGTAACAACCTTAAGAATGGGCTTGGGGTTCGGGATTTTTTTTTTTACAACTCAAAAGCGAGATGCGCTCAAATTCTCTGGTCCAAGGCAATAGAATGAAAACGTGTGTACGACGATCCACGCAACCTGGACGTCCTTGGTCTAGTTTTCCCCTTCGTTGCAATAGACCAAGCCAAATCGGTGGACATGACGGCATCCTTCTGGACCCAGGTGAACCCGTTTGCAGATAAGACGGAGAAGAAGGAGCTCGCAAGTCAAATGGGGTTAACCGGTCCAGGTTTCTTTTTTGGATTGAAGGTCACTTACCCATTAGATCTATTTGAGTGAAGGAGAAGGATTCTTTTTTTATAAAAAGACTTCGGGTATTTGGAGACTTGTGAATGCACTTAAGCGGCTTAGGATGAACCTTGGTGTGTGCAACAATTGAATAAAGCGTCACTTTTAAAAATGTGCATAGGAACGCCCTGGTACCAGGCCATTATGGCCTCTCCGAGAAACATGAGCATCTGGCTGGCCCTCACGTTTCTGCTATCTTGGCAAGCCACGTGGGCTGAGATTCAAGGTAAGCGAATCGTAACTCTTCCCTTTCTAAGTAATTTACTCCTTGTTCTGAACAAGTAAAACAACTTTAACAATCCCTTAGATGAGTGCAAAGATAACCCGGTTCCCTCCAAGAAGATCTTTTGCTATTTCAATAGCAAAAACATGTCTGCAAGCACCGACGTCTGTAGTTGTACCCATGCTGTGTACCTGTCCGTAGGAATTAATGCGACGCACCAGTTGGATCTTAGCCAGGGTAGGTTTCTCGCACCGTAGATGGTAGTCGTAATCTTAATATTTCTTGTCTGGAACGATCCAGCATCTCTGAGTGGTTTGAAATCCCTGAAAGCGCGTAACCCTCGCTTGCGCGTCCTGGTTTCGTTCGGGGGTCACAAAATCTCGACAGAAAGTTTTGCTTCGTTGGTGGCGTCCGAAGCCAAGCAGCAGAATGTAACGAACCACGTTGCACAGCTGATCGATGACCGTTACATTGATGGCCTAGAAATTAACTGGCAATGGCCTTCATTGGACGGTTCCAAAAAGGACCGCAGCAACCTTGTGCGCTTTACGAAAGTGAGGACACTATCTCTGCTAACAAGACGCCTTTTCTAAGCTTTTTAATTTCCGTAACAGACTCTGTACGCCGCCTTTGAGACGAAATCGATCACCAAGCGTGAAGCTAAAGAAAAATCGAACGATACGCTTGACTCCGAATCGAAAGGAGACTTTGAAATCGAAGCCACGACCATGACAATGTAAGTGAATGGTCGCACGAGTCGCTTTTCATTGGCTAACCATCACTTGAATTTGACCTTTAGTGTAGAGGAAGAGGCTACGGAATCAATCGAATCAACCGAATCTGCTACTGAGTGGCAATATGATGCTGAACTTGAACAGTCTTTTATGGAGTTTTTCAAAAACACCGAATCTTTGAGTGAAGAATCAACCCAAGAAGGACAGGAAATTCTTATTGACATTGAAGACGAAAACGTGGTTCTCAACTCGAAACCACTGATCATGTTGCGTCTTCCAGCTAACACAGAGCAACTTGTTAAAGGGTTCGACCTCAAAGGTCTTGCAAGGTAAACTTGAAAATTCAGAGTCACAGAAAGGTATTCAAAAGGTGCATTCTTCGGTTATATAGGTCGGTTGATCTCTTTATGGTATCTACCCACAACGTGACGAACGGCGCTGAAGCTGGACATACATACCACCACAGTCGTCTTATGGGTCTTTCCGACATCATGAACACGGTAAAAAATCAACAGAAAACGCAATAACAACAAAGCTTTCGTCGAGAGAGCAATGTACTAATCAAACAAACAACAGGATTCCGTGCTGGATCTCGTTATTAGCCTGGGAATTCCACCAGAGCAGATCGTAGCCGCGATGCCGGCTTTCGCTACCAAATTTGTGTTAGTTGACGCCGAACAAAACACGCCCCAGGCTCCCACAGTTGGTCGCCCCACTTACATCAGCTACGAGAAGGTAAGAAACTTGAAGTTTTGACGAAAAAGGACGTATGTTCTAACGGTGTCCCTTTAGGTTTGTAAGCTAATGAGCGTGGGAGACTGGACTGTTGAGCGCGACGACGATTTAACTGGCAGCTACGCTTTCTCGAATAAATCTTGGATTGCATTTGACGACGACACAACTGCGGCTATCAAAGTATTTTATTTGTTTGTAAAATATTAGGGATGGGAAATTATAGTGTCAACTTTCAATTAGGCCAAGTACGTCCTTCTCCGCGGATTAGCGGGCATTGCACTTCTAAACGCTGATCAGGACGATGCTTCCAACACGTGCGGCAAAGGTCCTTTCCCTCTAACTCATGCTTTGAGCAATAGTTTCCTGGGAATGAAGCAGCGAAACCGCCGCGATGTAATCCGTAGCTTGCAAAACGATCTGGCGACTAGCCAATCTCTTCAACGCCCGGTATATGCCCAGTCCGTGCATGTGTCACCCTACCGCATTGTCCGTATCGTCGACCGCGCTGGTGACATAAAAATTGTCCGCGAAGCTACCGAAACCAGTTTGCGTTGCTCCCGTCAAGGCTTTTACCGTCACCCCGAAGATTGTAGTCGCTTTTATCGCTGTGTCAAATTTAACCAATACGTTGACGACTTCACTGTCTTCGAATTTGACTGTCCCCATGGCTTGGTCTTTGACGAAAAATGGGAAGTATGCACCTGGCCTTCTCAAGCTGCACCCTGTGGTGGGTCCAGTGAGATCCAGCCAGTGCCCCAAAGCAAATTCGTCTGCCCTGGCGAAGGTTATTACGCTGATCCTGAAAATTGCCGCTGGTTCTTTGCCTGCCGCAATTATCAAGGTGATGGCACTTATACCCAATATGAATTCCGCTGTCCATTCGGCTTAGTCTTTGACGAGAAAAACCTGATCTGTAACTGGCCTTGGTTGGTACCTGGTTGTGCCAGCAAAGGAGCTTATGCTTCCAGTGGGTCTGCCATCCATACTGTCTCAGGTTACCCCCCGAAAGCACCCACCACATCTTCCCCCGCTTACTCTGGTCAAACCCCTGCGGGTCAACCAGGATACCTGAAAGAAAAGCTCGTATCGGCTCCGATCCCAGCCCCAGCTGGCAACATCTATGGTGATTTGAAGCAAGATACTTGTGTAAACTGCAGGCCGGCCACATTGGTAGTAACCGGATACGATGCAGCACATACCAAAGATAATTCCCGTCCATATACCGGACTTGCTCCCATTCCTGCCACTACAGTAATTGGAGGCGCAGTCCCTGTACGCATCGTATCGGCTACCCCTGCCCCTGGTTATTCCCAAACCGGTACTTACCCCTCGTATAGCCCACCGGCTGTAGCATATACCCACTCTAACACACCCTACGTTCATACGCAAGGTAAGTTATACTATTCTCTTTATCACTGGGAGTATAAGTTTACGCTCTTATCAGGTGCTAGCGGAGGTAGTGGATCGAATGGCAACTCTGGATATAATGCAGGACAATACTCCCCTTCGGCAGTGCCATACGTACACGAAGACTCTCCATACCAACATATTCATGGTATATATTTTGTTGTTGTTTCTGTTTTACTGTCTTGTCCATGTCTTATCCATATCCGTATCTTATCCATATCATCTAACATTCAACTAAATCCTGTAGGAGCGCAAGGTGGTCAAGGCGGATATGGATCTTCAGGAGGTAATGGAGGCGTTGGTGGTATTGGCGCTCCTGGCGCTCCTGGTGCCCCAGGTGCTCCAGGTGGTATTGGTAAACCAGGTCCTGGCGGCAAAGATGGTTCTTATCCCCCATCTCATGGGCAATATTCAGGAGACAATGGCAAATATGCCCAACGTCAAGAAATCCAGAACTCTGGCCAATACTCAGCGTCGCAACAACAATCCACACAAAAGGATGGAAGTTATAAGCGACCTGCAAGTAATAATTATAATGACGTTTGAAAAGCGAGCATTAGAATCAACGTGATTTCTAGGTTCTTCTGGACAGTATTCTGGCAACAACGGAGAATATACGCAATCCGGTAAATACGACCAAAGCCACAACCCCGGTCTTTACGCGCCCCCGCCAGTCCCCTATATTCATCAGGACTCTCCCTATAATCATGTTGTTGGTATGCTTCTACCGTTTCCTTCAGTTCTTTTTTAGATTAATCGGTTCAATCTTGTCTGTTGCATACAGGCGCCCAAGGAGGTCAAGGACCTAATGGTGGAAAAGGAGGGATTGGTGGAGTTGGCCCATCAGGCCCTGCTGGACCCTCTGGACCTCCTGGATATGGTGTAAACTCGGCTTCCCAAGGTAAATTCATTCGCTTTGTAGCAGCTGTTTAAATGGTGTCAAACGCTTATAGGACATCGCGGTCAGCAGAACAGCGTATCCTACGGTGTCCCAGTCGCTCAATATACCACCACTGAAGACGATGACATTGTTAGGGAAGGCAGTCTTTTAGCATCCGAGCCCGTTTACCTCCAACCGAAACCTGCGCCATCGCAATTAGGAGAAATGAGCCCTGAAGTTCTTGAGCTTTACCACAATTGCCCTGGTTTGAAGGCGTTCCTGGAAGGAAAACTTATCATTCCTGGACTTAGTGGTACTGCGGCCGTCTCACCTTCTTATGCAGCTGGTGTAGCTGTTACCAATTATGCTGCCACCACACCTAAGCAGCAAGTAAAGTATGACAGACCCCTTGTCACTGTTCCCGCAGTTCCCGCGTATGTCCCTACTTCCGCCCCAACTTATCCGGAACCTACTCGCAAACCAGCTACTTACGTCACAGCTCAACCACCTAAGGTTCAAGTTCAATCGTACGTATCCTCTACAGCTAGGCCGCAAACTTATACTATAGATATCCCCAAAGCTCCTGCCGCTGTTCCCTATCAACAGTCCAGCCCGACAGCCTCTCCTGGAGTACCGTACGTACACCAAGCTCCTCCCGCTGTACCTTACCAACACACTGGCTCAGCGGTCCCAGCAGCGGTTCCTTACGTTCACGTAGAAGGATCACGAGGCGGATCTGGCAAAGACGGAGCGTATGTTGCCAGCGTGGCTTATGAATCACCCAAAGCAGTACCATATGTTCATATTGTGGGGCCCAATGGCGGTGTTGGTGGAGAGGGTGGTCAAGGAGGATATGGCCCTAATGGACCTGCTGGTTATGATGTACCGTACGTTCAGGAAAATTATAAGAGCCCTAAAGTACCCGAATACGTCACACCAGCAAAGGCTGAAGTACAGAAATACGTAAGCACAGTGACCCCTAAATACGAAACCCCTGTAGTCGTTGAAAGTAACAAACAAATACCAACAAAGTACTCAACCCCGGCCACGCAAGCAATCTACGAAGCTCCGGCTGCAGTACCTTATCAACATTCCAGCCCAGCAGCTGTACCCGCTGTACCTTACGTTCATGTGCAAGGTGCAGGAAGCAAGTCTGGCTATGATAACAGCCAAATACCCTCCGCTATCCCTTATCAGCATTCCAATCAAGCCGCTCCTGCAGCAGTACCTTATGTTCATATTGAAGGTGGCAAAGGCGTCAGCGGCTCCGGTTATGATGGAGCCTACATCACTAGCTCTGCCGATACTTTAGGCTTACAATCTCCGCCAGCTGTACCATACGTTCATGTTGTTGGACCCAACGGAGGAGTTGGAGGTGTTGGCGGTGAAGGTGGGTATGGTCCTAATGGTCCTGGAGGTTATGGCGTCCCATACGTCGATTCCCAACGACCCTATATTCATGAAAATCCCAAGGTTACCGACTATGTTGCTCCTGCCAAGGTAACTGTTCAGCAATATAGCACAACCAGTAAACCACAGACCCAGACTCAGAAGTATGAAAAAGCTTCAGTTCAAACGTCCTACGGAGTCAACCAAGAAACCAAGAAAGCGCCGGCCGCGGTAACCTATCAACATTCTAGCCCAACCGCTGCGCCCGCTGTACCATACGTTCATGTCGAAGGTGCTCGTGGTGGAAATGAGCAGTACGTACACAAGTCTCCCCCAGTCGTACCATACATTCACGTAGAAGGTCCTAAAGGAGGAAACGGAGGAGCTGGCGGGGGAAGCAATTACGTCCATCAAGTTCAACCGGCAGTACCATACAAACATTCTAGCCCAACCGCTCCTCTCGCTATACCTTATGTTCATGTCGAAGGTTCTAACGGTGAAAATAACAAGTACGTTCATAACTCCCCTCCAGCCCTACCATACGTTCACGTAGAAGGTCCTAAAGGAGGAAATGGAGGAGTCGGCGGAGTTGGTGGAGTCGGCGGCGTTGGCGGAGCAGGCCAGTACGTCCATCAAGTATACCAGGCTATACCGTACGAACATAACAGCCCAGCGGCACCTCCTGCATTACCGTACGTACACATTGAAGGTCCTCAAGGCGGTGTCGGTGGGGTGGGTGGAGTCGGTGGAGCAGGCGGGTACGTGCATCAAGTTCATCCTGCAGTACCCTACGTACATGTAGAAGGTTCCAAAGGAGGCGCTGGTAAAGACGGTGAATACGTTCAGCAATCTGGCGAAGGCAGATTAACGAAAGACATTTATGTACCGTCCACTGGACATTCCACCTCTTCAAGTTCATATCCTAAACAAGAGTACCCTACCTACCCTGGATCCCCTGGCAAAGGTGGTCAACCTGGTACTGGTGGCAGTCCCGGAGTTGGTGGTCAAGGAGGTCAAGGCGGTCAAGGTGGGTTAGGAGGCTTGGGAGGAACCGGATGGGCCGGTCCTCCAGGCTTGGGACCTCTTGGAACTAGCGGCAAAAATCGCGATTCAGCTTGGCAAGGACCCGATCGCAATGAAAACTGGGATGGTCCTAAGGACGGAATTGGAAGATACCCAGCAGGTGTTACGTCTTACGAATCGAAGAAATACCCCGGATCTCCTGGTACCCCCGGTAAAGGAGGCGAACCCGGCCAAGGCGGTCAGCCTGGAACCGGTGGCAGTCCCGGAACTGGCGGAACTGGCGGTTATGGTGGATTGGGAGCAACAGGAAATATTGGATGGGCTGGGCCACCCGGCTTAGGACCTCTTGGAAGCAACGGAAAAGATCGTGACTCTGCCTGGCAAGGTCAAGATCGGAACGAAAAGTGGGATGGACCTAAAGACGGAATTGGTAAATATCCTGCAGGTGTCACCACTTACGAATCCAATAAATACCCTGGAACACCCGGTAAAGGAGGTCAACCCGGTCTAGGTGGTCAAGCTGGAACTGGTGGAATTGGAGGAACTGGCGGTACTGGTGGTAGCGGAGGCCAAGGTGGCTTAGGTGCAACTGGATATGCTGGCCCAGCAGGTTTAGGAGCTCTTGGAAGCAGCGGTAAGAATCGCGATTCGGCTTGGCAAGGTCAAGATCGGAATGAAAACTGGGATGGACCTGAAGACGGCATTGGTAAATACCCTGCAGGCACCACTACCTACGTATCAAACAAGTACCCTGGCTCTGCCGGTACAGGCGGCCAACCCGGACAAGGTGGTAAACCTGGAACTGGCGGCACAGGCGGCACTGGAGGAACTGGTGGTAGCGGAGGCCAAGGTGGTTTAGGCGCAACTGGATATGCTGGCCCAGCAGGTTTAGGAGCTCTTGGAAGCAGCGGTAAGAATCGCGATTCGGCTTGGCAAGGTCAAGATCGGAATGAAAACTGGGATGGACCTGAAGACGGCATTGGTAAATACCCTGCAGGCACCACTACCTACGTATCAAACAAGTACCCTGGCTCTGCCGGTACAGGCGGCCAACCCGGACAAGGTGGTAAACCTGGAACTGGCGGCACAGGCGGCACTGGAGGAACTGGTGGTTACGGTGGCTTGGGAGGCTCGGGCGGAAACGGATATGCTGGACCAGCAGGCTTAGGCGCTCTTGGAAACAGCGGCAAAAACGGTGACTCTTCTTGGCAGGGTCAAGATCGTAACGATAAATGGGACGGTCCCAAAGACGGCATTGGCAAGTACACAGGAGCTACCAATACCGCATACGATACGACCAAGTACCCCGGCTCACCTGGTAAAGGAGGCGAACCCGGCCGAGGTAGTCAACCTGGAACTGGAGGAACTGCAGGATATGGAGGAAAGGGTGGTGAAGGAGGCAAAGGCGGATTAGGTGCCACGGGTTACGCCGGCCCTGCTGGTTTAGGAGCTCTGGGAAGTAGCGGTAAGAATAACGATCCTTCGTGGCAAGGACCTGCCTACAACTCCGCCTGGGATGGACCACGAAACGGAGTCAACCAAGGTTCTTCTGGATACCGAGGCAATTCTCAGTCCTATAGCTCCGGAACAGTGGTAAACTTGCAAGACGGTGCTGCAGCAACTGGTGGACCCACGTACGGTGATAAGATCGTCATCGTAAAAGTACCCACAAGCAACAAACCAGCCTTGCTTGACAAATGGGGACAAGTTGACGCAGTGTACAAACAACGGCCTGCATTAGCCTATGTACCCGAAGCAGATACGACCGTTTCCGTTCCCAAACAGTCGTCCTCAGTATCCTATACCGGTGACAAGGCTAAAGTTCCTGTTAGCGACTACAATTCCAAGAATAGCAAAGAACAGGGCTATGCTACTTCATCACAACCGCAACTTAAGGCCTCGTCGAATCCAGTCAAGCCTTATCAAGGAAACAAAGACAGCGGTTCGGTTTCTACTTCCCAGTCGTCGAGCACCTACGGTGATCGGTACCTGGTCAAAACCGGAACTTCAAGAAACGACACCATTGGCCCAGAAGCTTGCAACCGAGCAGGTCTTTTCCGACACCCCACTGACTGTCAGAAGTTCTACGAATGTTACTGGGACCGTTGGATCAACCAGTACACCATCCATATATTTAAATGCCCAGTCCACTTAGTTTACGACGAATATATCACGGCGTGCAACTGGCCCTTCGATGGTCCCCAATGCATCCCTCACGAGCCCATCCAATTGTATTCGGAAAAGAAAGCATAAAAAGGGCAATAGGGTAGAGATGATACCACAAGTGGAGCTCTAAAGTGATTTGACTCAGAAATTATCCCTAATTAAGTGCACGAAAAAGAAGAGTTTCTCTCATGGTCGGAGACCACGGGTTTTAGTAGCAGCATACTTTTTTATATTCAGCTTTTAGAGTTTTTCCTCTGTCCCAATGTTGATTTTCATCTGGACAACCTGAGTTAGGTCTTATTGAAACGTAAGCGCGACTGTGTGCCAATCACCTTTTTTTCTTTTATAAACCAATCTCCAAAATCTCCAATCCCTTGTATAAAAACACTCCTTGCTTGTATCCTTTTATGCTTCGGCCTTGGGAAAATTGCGTAGTGTCAGGTAATTTTGAAGGGGAAACTTTTTACGTAACCGTACTAGGTAAAGGTTTTCGGCAGCTAAATTCGTACTCCCCCATGATATCGACTTCATTCTCTACACAAAACGAGCAACTATCGGCCCAAAATTTGCATTTGTGATAGTCTTTAGAGGGAAAAGAAATCAATGGGAGACTAAAAAATTTGACCCGGAAAACGAGCTGTCCAGATTTTCCTAGGAACGTCCTTTCGCTGGCGTTTGACCTCGTTATGGAACATGACTTTATTATCAGAGTAATATATTGGATGTATCCTGGACATGTAAAACTGGTAACTTTTATTAAATACAACTGTACAGTCTAAAACCCTTTTACGTTTTCTTTAACGGTTTATTTATCGTTCAAAAATCAAAGATCTGACAGGAAAATAATTTTATTAATAATTTGAAAAAGTATACTTTTTCACATACTTCTTTTTATTATACTAATCATAAAGGTAGTATAGTGAATCCCTCCTCTCTTTTCCTTCCTTCGACTTATGGTTACAGTATATTTTCAAATCGCTGTCAGCTTGTATATTCTCGTTTCATTACTAACCAATTTCGTGGTCGCAAGACTTCCTTTTCATCTAAATTAAGTTTTGCACTGTTTTGCGGAAGTAGGATCCCACACCCTATTTTCTAATGAAAATATTTCCGAAAGTTAACCGCATTTATACCTTGTACTTATTATGGACGAATGGACGAACTTATCCGTTTCGTTATATCAAATATGGGAACAACTACAATAATTATCGTATATTGTGACAGAAAAGACTTGGGACGTATGAAAAATTGAAAATTGGCAACAATTTATAGAAGAATACTGCTTCCTTTTTTATTTCTTATTTCCTTATCTATTTTTTATATTTTTGTACATTTTTTTCACTAATTTTTATTTGCTATTTAAATTAAAAGCTTATTTTTATGTATCTAATTTTTGTATAAAAAAAGCGAGCGCGCTATTTTTTGAAATTGCGAGCGGCGAGCGAGCGCGCTATTCTTTGAAATTGCGAGCGGACAGCGAGCGCGCTCGCCCATTTCGAAACGAGCGCGCGAGCGAGCGCGCTCGTTTCAAAACGAGCGATCTTCAGCTCTGCTTCCTAGTAGATGGGAAAGTTACGCGTACGCATCGCAAGTTGTTGGGACTCTGCCCCAGCGGACTAAAAGCTTCCAATCCAAAGATAAAATATTTTTATTATCGAGGAAGCTCCAGAGGGAGCGTTTTTTCCCAATCCTGACAGCGTGTACAATACACATTGGAATTTCAATCGGGAAGGAAGTTTCGGCAAGGAGCTTGCGCTAGAACTTCCAATGTGTACGGACGACTTTAAGAACGTTGTAATTTCTGGAAAATTGCTTAGCACTGCAAGCGGTTTTCGAGTACCTAGGCTTGCAGGAGTCCAAATACGATACGTAACGGTGGACTGCAATTGGAAGTGGCATTGCAATTTCTGTCAGGTGCTAATCTTCTTACACTCTACTGATCATTTTCCTCGTCGACCAAAAACCCGCCAAGAAACAGACACATCTCAGCCCTAGACTTCTGACTATGCCCCATTCCACGAAATTACAGTCAAGGATAGTAAGCCACGCCTTCTCATCGGGTGCCCGTCGCTTAGTCGTCCATTTATTCTACCGGTAGTCTGCTTAGTTTCTTGTTGTTGTGGAGAGTTTAGGTGGCGCTGTTAATCAAAGCATCAAGTGTTAACGCTTTACGCACATGGAAAAGAAAGACAAACTTGAGTAGTGTTATATCTAAGGCATTTCTCCACGCCATATTGGGTAAATATGGAACAGGACTGACATGTGTTTTCTTCTTAATTACATAACAGCATGAACTTGGAAACCTATAGGATAAGCCTCTCAGGTATTCAGCATGCCTTCATTAGTTCGACCTACAGCGTCACTTCATACCTTACTATTAGATCATCCTTATTGCCGTGTTCCACTTCACACCTTACTATTAGATCATCCTTATTGCCGTATTCCAGACTCTGTACACGTTGAACGCCCACGTAGTCGAAGGACTTCTACGTTGAAAAGAAAATGTGCTCCAGATAGCATACACATACAGATTCGCTGTTATGGACGAACTTTTCTGAAAAAGCCTAAAGTGTGCAGCACGGAACTTAATGGTGGTGCAGGACTCAAAAACGTTGACTCAATATCAGCAACCCGCAATACTTCATTAAAAATAATGGCTCAGCGTCCCAAGACACGAAATGCTTTAGTTAAGCGTAACTCTAGGATTGGAGCCAAACCGTCCACTGATTCAGCTGTTCGAGACGATCTCACTAAGCTCGAGCGCATGAATTCAGAAGCGTTTCTAGCTAATTTGCGAAGAGCTACAGGCTTGAACATTGTTGCATGTGTACCTCCATTGTCCCCGTCCCAGCACTCTCCTCAGCCCTCGGAAGTGTCAGTTGTTTCTCCGTCCCAGCAGTCTACCCAGGTTTCTACTGGGTTGCCTCAACAAAGAATTAACATTCCCAGTGGTCAATCGTTTGTACATAGAAAACAGCTGGTCAGTAAGCCTGCAACCATGACAACAAACAGTTCTGTTGTTCCATTGGAGAACCATTTAAAGCAATCCGAACGTAAAGTAAACATAATTGCGTCTCCTCTTATTGAAACTAGTGAATGGACAAGTGAGCAGCCTGCATTTCTTCGCCAAAGAAAAGAGCTTGAAAAGCTGACAACAAAAGAAACCCTTCCAAAATATGCAAACGAAGAAGGATGGCAAACCCTGGCAAATCTGGAAAGCCAACTTGGCTCTTGTGCTAAGCTGGTAATGGAGTTGCGCAAGCAAGTGTGTGAGTTTGAAGCTTGTATAACGCGAGCCCGTAGCAGATGCAAAGTTTTGGAGAGAACTATAGCCGAACTGACTACAAAGAAACAAGCGTTTGAAACGAGAGCAAAAACCTATGAAACGATGTGTGCCAATTATCAAAATGAGAAGTTGAAGGTTGTGCAGATTGTAAAAGGGGCCGAGATTGCGAGTTGCGAGGCCCTCGTGGAACAGTATAAGATGGAAGCAAGCTTGATGGAAAAGCCGGACGACTCAGTTCGGAAGGCAGAATTCGAGAAAGTCAAAAAATTTACAGCAATGCAAGAAAACAGGTATAAAGCCATCCAAGCAGATTTAGGTGTTCTAAAGGGGCAACGGGAAAAAACAATAAAGGAATTGGAAATAGCCTTACCGAGTGTCAAGAGTCAAGTACAGAAATACGAAATGGAGCTGCGCAAGCGCACGGAAGTAAAATCGCGATGGGAGAAAATGCAAAGCCAATGGACGTTCAAGATTGGTGCTGTCAACGATGTCATTAATGAAACGTCAGCTAAAAGCTCTGCGCTAAGGCGAGAAATGTTAAGCATTCAGTTGCGCATTGTAGGCGCCATATGGACGCGAAAACTTGAGCAAGCTGAAGCTGCTGATCTTGGGTCTGAAACAGTACCGAACATTTCGTGGGCTTGTGCGGATAAGGCCCTCGGATTTTCGAACTTTTTCCCACAGACTATGCAAATGGCTTGTCCAGTGGAACAGCCCACGGTTTACTCCCTTTCTTTGTGTAAGTTTTAACTTTATTTTAATTTCAGATTGATGATTATATATATTTTTTTCTGCTCGTGTAGCTTCTCCCCGTTCCTTGAGTCAGGCAAGTAGCCATTCGGACCAGCTGTCTTCTTCCACACCATGGAATAACGAAATACCCGTTGGATCGCCGTCATCCTCCCTTGCTACCCAAATAGTAAAACACTACGAGTAACTTTTTTAAAAATATATATATTTTTATATTTTTTGTAGTTTGAAGTTCGTCCTTGCAAGTTCGCCATTGGAAGTTCGTCCGCAGATGTCGTTGAAAGTGGTAAGTGTATGGCATATATGGGACTTATAGTTTACTTATTCGTGTTGATTTTCTTGCAGATTCGGAAGTGTTTATTATAGGTGAACGTCGGGTTAAATCAACAGATTCAACAGTTTCTAAATTTGAAATATCACTCCCTTCTACAAATCCCAATGCTGCAGTAGACTAGAGAGTTTGAATCCATGCGATAAACTTTTATTCGGAATCTCAGTATAAAATTTAAGTAGAACAAGCGATTCTTTTTTTCGTTCAAAGTATGGTTTTGAAGGAGTGCGAAAAATCGTACTTGCTCAGGGACGGTAAAAATTGTGTGATTTAGGTTGAATGAATGGTTAAAAGCAAATAAGTCAGTCATTTGAAATAAGAAAGTTGGAAACTTCATCAGTAATACTTGTAACAAATGTGAGTGTGGTTCATTAGGCGACCTAGAAGAGTTTGAAGATGCCAAATTGTATAAACACATGTCTGTTGTTTACGTTCCCTTCCGTTGGCCGAATTTTCCTTGTATTGTATTGAGGAAAAGGCTATAAAGTCGAAATATAAGAAGCCCTTATGATCAGCACTTGCGAAACAGTCGTTTGTTGACTCTTCTCATTTCAGTCAAATTATTCTTGATCTATAGCTCGGTCTCCTCATTCGTGTGAACGTCATTTATACTCAAACGTATACATACAAGGCTCTCTTCCTATCCTCCCCTGTATTAAATTTGGGACGCGCAATCCGTACAACCCCTGGGTAAGCCAGTAGGTCCGGATGGGCTCCAGACTGTTCAGTCACCATTTCTGGCGATGAAATCCGCATACTGCAAAGACAAGGAGCGAACAACGTTTGGCGGTGATTTCAAAACTACGAATGGGACAATCTGTTCGCAGTTCTTATTAATTTCAACAGGCAGTTCGGGGTTGGCACGGTCCTACCAGCCTAATAACCGCTAGCGAAAAGGGGCAGCTAAAATTTCCAAGAGAGCCTTCGGTGTTACCGACGTTATGTTGTTTGGCCCAACCCCTTTTTAATATACGCCCTTGTTTTTGGTCGTTTTCGATCTGTTGAAGGTATTGTTCACGGTGTGTTTATTGGGGTACGAGTCAAAACGTCCCATTGCCAAAACGGCCAGGCCCTGGTCAAAACGGCCCTAGTCAAGACGGCCAGCCCGAATACCAAAACGGCCAGCCTGCGATACCAAAACGAAATATTAACCTAACTTAACCTAACCTAACTTTTGGTATCGCAGGCTGGCCGTTTTGGTATCCGGTCTGGCCGTTTTGGTAACCGGTCTGGCCGTTTTGGTATTCGGGCTGGCCGTTTTGACTAGGGCCGTTTTGACCAGGTCCTGGCCGTTTTGTCAATGGGATTTTTTGACTCGTACCCGTTTATTGACGACGGAAGTTATATTTATATTATGAAGTGAATATAGTACGCTGTGCTGCAAAAAAAAAAATCGTTCCTTAATTAAACTCCTTCTTCGGACTACCCCATCTCAGTTAAATATAGATAATGGAAGCAGAAATTCCAGATCAGTCCAATGATTCCATCTCAACCAGCGACGAGTTTGAGGTGGTAAGCCCTGGCCAAGAAAATGAAGCTTCTCCAGATTTGCACATTGCTAATAATGGGAACATGGAAGAATTAACCGAAAAGCTGGGAGAGATGTTAGCAGAAGAGAGCGTAGATAAAACCGCAGCAACCACCCAAAATCCTTCTGATCAGGACACAGGCCAATCTCAAGAAAATATTAAGACGATCCCAGTAATTCTGGAGCCTCGTTTAGATGTAGAGAAAGAGCAAGAATTAGAAGATGAGGCAGCTGAAGAATTCACCCTTTTTGATCGCGTTGCTTACCTGGGAGCGGCTAATATAAATGCCCCTCGCAGTGAGATCGAAATTCAACGAAATATGTCCATCCTGAACAGCCAATCCACTGGACAAGCTGTCCAAGGATCAATGACAATTCCTAGTCACTCTGAAGGGGCTGTTATGTAAGACTCGTTTTTAATACCTAAACGAAACCTAGTTTAAACTCATTTATATTTTTTTCTTTGTAGATTGTACGATGCCCAAACTCAGCAGGAAATGGCGCGCTATACTGTTCACAGAATTTTGTTCTTTGCCAGAGGAGGAGCCAATAGTCCCGAGGCTTCTTGTTTTTCCTTTACTTGTGCTCGAGGAGATTCACAAGAAAGTGCCATTTTCCAATGTCATGTGTTTCGTTGTGACATTCCAGAAGCAGTAAGGAAATAAGACGGTTTCGTATTGCCTTATAAACTTTCAGTTTCGTCCATTCAGGTAAACAAAGTGAACGCCAGCTTTGCACAAGCTTTTCGGCGACCTAGTAAAGCTGCCGAGAAGGAAAAACCTAAAATAGATTTACCTCAAACTATAATTTTTGAAGTGTTACTAGAAATACGAGAGGAAGACAGCAAAGTCAGTTTATTTTCCATTTTTATCTTTTTATTATATATTAATTGTCTATATGTCACTGATGTAGGGAAACTTCGCTGCTGTACCCAAAGATAAACATTTCTTTAAGTTGCGAGCTGGTTTGGAAAAAAAGGTAGTTCTGACCGTGATCCAGGTCAGTGATGAAGGTCTGGAGTTACCCATTGAGAGAAGTTTTGGCTTGCTTATCAGCCCTGGACGAAATGTAAAACACAGTGACATGCACTTGTTAGAGATGGTAATATTAGTCTTCAGTTAATCACATGTGTACTTTATAAATGAATGTATGCCTTTCAAGTGACCTTGTATGCTCAATATGTAACGTTAGGTGTCAATGGGAACCAATAACCAAGAAAGAGGCTCCTCGTACGTCATCACTGGACACTGGGATCCTAATGATCCTGCATTTGATCTTCTCAACCGAGAAACGTCCAAAGAGCTCGCCTGGATTTATATGACCTTGGCTGTTGATCTTGTCATTCAAGGGATACGGGAACCTGTCAGGTTTTTCATGGAGACCAAAGCTCGTGTTTTCTCTCAGCAAGAAAGGTTTTGGTACTTTAGCCGCAAACAGCGAATTGAACAGTTTAGTGTTAAATTGAAAGAAGTAAATTGTTAAATAATCCGAATTTAAAATCTAATATATTGTGTAAACTTTTACGAAAATTCTCGTCTAGGTTGAGGGAGAAATAGATCGCCAGTTCGAGGTACTGGGCATAACCCCTTCTGGGGAGTTAGATAAACCTCACCGCTCTCTCAACAGCGGAATGGGCATGTCTATGGCGAGCATGTCTTTGTCTCTACATTTAGGAAGTTTGAGCCTGACTTCGTCAACATTTGGATCTCTTTATTCGCCCACACCTCAGGTCGTTAGCACCCCAAAAGATGACGAGCTTTCTGGTTAGTTAGTTCCCAAGTTTTCTTTTTTTTTTTTGCTAGAAGGCTCGTAATTATGTTTTTTCCTTTTATTAAGATAATGATGAACCGTTATTATCCGGCTCGGGAGAGGTATCAAAGGAATGCAGTGAAGGGGAATTAGCCTCGTGGGCAGAAGTGTTGAGTTTGTGGGGTCAGAATCCAGATTCTTTGGACAGACCGCGTCAATTGAGCACGTTAGTCAAACAAGGAGTGCCGGAAGCCTTACGAGGGGAAGTCTGGCTCCGGTTAGCTAACTGCGCTGGCGATTCCGATATGATGGACACGTACCGCATACTGATCACTAAGGTTAGCTCCTAAAATTCAATTAAAGACAATATAATGCTAAAAGCCCTATATTTTTTCTTTCACGCTAGGAATGTTCTTGCGAGGCCGTCATACTAAGAGATATCCACCGTACTTTCCCGGCTCATGCATTCTTCAAGGAGTCCGGCGGATTGGGACAGGAATCACTGGCAAAGATTTCCAAAGCCTATGCGGTTTACGATGAAGAAATTGGGTATTGCCAAGGCATTAGCTTTGTGGCTGCCACTCTCCTGTTGCACGTGAGTTTATTCCCAAGTTAAGCTATACCCCGAGTTATTATTCTATTATGGACTGGGTTCTAGATGCCGGAAGAGCAAGCATTTTGCGTACTAGTACAGATCATGTTTTCCTATTGCTTACGAGACTTGTTCAAAGACGGATTCGAAGCGTTGCACCTCAAGTTTTACCAACTAGACCGACTTATGGAAGTAAATGCTAACTTTTCATCCCTTTTTGAAAATGTTTTAAATTGTTGACATTTGTTAGGAACATTTGCCTGACTTGTGGCTTCATTTCGCTACGTGTGGGGTGGAATCGCACATGTTTGCTTCGCAGTGGTTTCTCACTCTTTTTACTGCCAAATTCCCTCTCTTTTTAGTATTCCATGTGCTCGACGTATTCTTGTACCAAGGCGTGGATACTATCTTTCAAGTTGCTCTCGCTTTACTGTCGGTAAATATTAATCATAAGTATTTAAAAAAAATAAAGTATCTATTGAAATTTGTATGTACATTCGTTTTCAGACTTCAAGAAAAGATTTACTGGCTACAGATTTCGAAGGAATCCTTAAGTATTTTCGGGTACAGCTCCCTAAACGATACCGAAACGAAGAAGCTGCGCGACAGTTGATGCGGAACGCGTGTAATACTAAGATCCGTAAGCTGAAAAAGTATGAAAAAGATTGGTATGCTATTAAAGGTACGTAGACTAATTATTTATCTTCTCTGTTATTGTTTTTGTTTTTATAACCAAGGCGCTGTCCTTATGAATTTTTAATAACGGTTCATTTTTTTTTTTATTTTTTTTTAAAAGAACATGAAAGAGTGCAGGAGGATCCTGTGCAGAGATTGGAAAGGGAGAAAAAAAGATTGTTAGAAGACAATATGCGGCTGGAACGGGAGAACGATAGTTTGGCCCACGAATTAATTAACAGCAAAATTGGATTACGGGCTGAACTGGATGCCGTGAGCTTCTTTCTTAAACTTTTCGGATTTTTCTTTCGTTCGAAAATAATTATGCAGTGCTTGTAATCCTCTTTAAGGCGGAAGATCGCGCCGAGTCTTCATCTAAAGAAGTGGTTACTTTACGTCGCTTGATTGGCGAAGCTGACGAAGACCGGAAACGCTTGCAAAATGAAACACTTCAGGTTAAAGAGATGCTCAAACGTGAAGTGCAACAAGCCGAATTGGAAAGTAAGCGTCAATTGGCTATTATCGCAGAATATAAGCAGGTATGCAAGTAAACTGACCGCTAATTTTTATTTCTACTAAACGGTGTATCTCCTAATAACGTGGTTATCCTTAGATATGTTCGCAGTTGAGTCAGCGGCTTGAGAAGGAACAAGAGAAAGGCAAGGAGTGGGTGGAAACGTTGAAGGTAAGCGAGCTTTGGTTTCTTGCCTTTTCTTGGGTTTCTCGTTTTTCTTCTTCTTTTTATTGTTATTATTTTCAAGGGAGCTTAAATCCTGGAGCAACAGCACAGCTTAAGGAATCCGATATTACATGAGACTTCATTAAAAATTGACGTTGCTTTTCTTTCTGGCTTATTAATTATGTGGTTTTAGTGGGTAGTTTGGCATCCTATATTTCATACATTTTTCCTTTCCGATAATAAGATGCTGAGTTGTGCCTTTTTTTTTCAATTTTCAGGGTACGATGTTGAGCTGTGATCGATGTAGTACTTTGGTACCCGAGTTGGTCCCGCCGTCGCCTGTTCATGGATTAGGGAAAGTGGAAAACTCCACGGGAAGACACAATTCTTTAGATCCGGCAGAGGCCGAGCGGCAAATCAAAGAATTGGAGCTGGAACTGGCACAAACCAAGCTGGCGTTGGTGGAAGCTGAATGCCGCAATCAGGTAGGGTTTCGTTTCTTGAAGAATCATATCAAAGGCTTTGTTTGTGATCGTGCTGTCTAAACATAGGACCTTCATCATCATACGACGGCGCTGGTGGGAGAACTCCAAGCCACGAAAAATACCTGGCTGCAGAAAACACTGTCGTCGATTAAAGAAGTGACCCGCAAAGACATCCTGAACCATCATTCGCTCCCAAGTGCCCATCGACGAGATTCTACTACTAACTAAAAACCAGAAAAGCTGAAAAAAAACTAAAAAAATAGGGTGGTATCGGGGTTGAATTTATCTCGCTATTTCCTCTCTTGTATTAAGCCAAAAGCTTTGGGAGGAATAATCCACACATTCTTAAGCGCCCGTTACAAAATGTTTACTTTATGTTCCATTTAGCACGCTGTGCCATAGCAATAACATTCCGTTAAAACTTATAACACGCTGCTTTTAATGTCCGAGCTTGACCTTGTTTCACTCCATAACTCTGAAGCTTGGCGATTGTACGTTGAAACCTGAACCTGTGGATTGAAGAGATTCTATTTGGTTTATATTTTCCGTAAATTTATTTTCTATTGAAATTTAAAGTTTTTTTCCTTAAAATTGACCATGGTCTTGATTGAGATTTAATTTAGGATTAAAAGATAGACGAGCGAAGTGGTTTTAAGGTCGTGAAACCTAGTTAGCACTCGATAGTCGGAATGCTGCGCAGCCAGTGTTTATTTGGCATCATAATACATTCACATGGTATTCCATCACAGATATAATTTTGTGATGCAAAATTTGATACGTTTCATGTAGAAGTGGAAACTTGGGAAAATAGGATATATGGATTTGTGTACACTTTTCCAACATTTTTATTTTATAATTTTTATCCCCATCGTAACGGTTGTCCTACAGGGCGTAGGGCACGATTTCCACCTCCACTGCGAGGTTCGGCAGAAATAAGTTCGCTATTGGCTGGAAACGCCACTAGTGATTTCATCCTGGGTTTGGACTCTTGAAACGCTTTCCACCGAGTGAATAAAGACAAAGTCCTTTTTACTGGCAAGTCGTAAATTTCTTCTAAGATTGTTTGCTGTAGAAAAAGGAGGAAAGAAGGACAAATATGATTTCCGGCTTTTCTGTTGTTTTATGAAAGAATCGAGCAAGCAAGATAACGTACGGGGACACATTTCTTTTATTAGATTTTTTTTTATTTTATACGTACTTTGCCACCGGGTGTGTCCTGAGGGTGTTGTGATTCTATGGAATTATCCAGCCCCATTACCTGATTGTCTGCTATTAGGGTTTGATATAACGCGCGTAAAAGCGTAAGCCTGTTTCCGTGTGGAACACCGGAAACGTACCTTGGCGAATCCGAGTTTATTCTGAGCAAGAGACCATCGCAGCTCACGATGGCGACCACAATGATAACCGTAGCAATGCGGCAATCCAAGTTCACCATTATCGACCGTCCGAAATACAGTTCTAGGCAAGTAGTTGCAATAATTATATTTTTAATTAATTGCTCACGCTTACAATGAGACGCTAATCCTCGTTTGTCATAAGCATAACTAGTCTGCTGTGAGTTTCAGTTTTCAAGACCGATCGTTAGAACCCGCGTTGTGTTTTCTTATTTGAGCACAAGTTGTAAAGCACTGGCTAAGGTAATGGTACGGGAAATTGATGATGACATTTTAGATGTTAGCGTGTGCGGTTAAGGGAAGTGCAATCCGGGGTGGGAGGTTGCTAAGGAAAACTCAATGGAGTAACTCTACTCTTAGATAAAACTTCTGGTTGCAATGGTAAACGCCCTAAAACGGATGATCGTTGTCAAGGACCATTTTTTCGGGTCCAAAAACAATTGAATAGCGGTGAGCAGCGTGCTTTATATACATATATCAATGTACCAAGCTTCTTTTCTTTTTAAAAATAGAAAAAAGTCTAGAAAAGCTGGAAGAACAATCCAGTTGTAAGCGCATACGGGACTTTTGGTTTGGTTGCAATTCGTATTTGTTGTTGCACGGTCAAGTGAACATTTGGTTTGCTTTGATTTACTTGGAGCTGGTAGTAGGCTATTGTAAAAGCACAGCACAGCGAAAAATGCATCGCGCTTGTGAGGTGTGAAGCAACCTGTTTTGCTAAGCAACCATCTTGCTTTGAAAGCCATTTTTTCAGACATTCAATAGCCGTTGTTAAACTTGCCTATATGAGTACTCGGTACGCGGGTGGAGTTATTTAACGTAAAGTAAAACCCGCTACCAATTTGGAGTTATCACACTCTTAATTGGATTGCTGCTTTAATTTGTGAACAAGCTCTAACCATACAAGGATTCCTTTCTACTGTTTGAAAGAGAGTAAGGAATCAGCAACCTAGTCTGAGTTTAATTTCGCTGGTGATTGCTGTCTGTTAGGTAGCCCCGGTAGCCTGCTAGACCATGGCTTTTCGTTAAGGACAGGCTTAATTTCCGGCTCCTGCTCCACGTAGCTTAGGCAATGTGAGCCTTACGGAAATTTGCAGAGAAGCAATAACAGATAGCATTGCCCAATACTACAACACTTCACCGAAGGTGTTTGTTTGCAACAATTCCCTATTGCCTTCTTAGGTTTATTTTCACTTCTGTAACGGAAATTCTACGGATTCTTTTTTCAATCGTAACATAATTTTATAGAAGTACAAGCATAGACGTTAACTGATGTGAATACTTTTCCGAACTTTTTTTGAATTTTAGCATTAATGCTTATTTTTTTTTACCATAAAGCGATATAGGTAACTAAAATACGTAAATGATGAAGTACTTAAATGTACTTTACCTGATCGTAACTTTGACCCGAAGTAATCTCCTTTAACAGATCGCGGGTAGCTAGTTAATCACGTGCTAGAAAACCGAACTGTATGTTTGCAGTCACCTGACGATCCACAAATCCATTCTCCTGCAACGTGTGCTGATTATAAGTACCTTTTCCGAGCAAGGTGTGACAGAGTACTGTGGAGTGCTCGTTCGGAGACGAACCTGGTGTCTGAGCATCATCCGAGAGCACATCTTCATCCCAGTTAAAAGACTCTCTCGCCTACTGATACTATAAGGCGGGCCAATCAGAAGAAAGGTAGCGGAGAAAAACGTGTTTTTTTTTCTGGGAGGGTACGTTTGCTTTGGCCGACCATAACTGACTTGGCGGGTGGGTTCGTCAGCAACGTAAAAATCACATTGCCCCCAAGCCCAACAACAATGGTGTGGACGTCATCTTAATTTGCAATCCCTCCTACGCCGTAAATGTTCGGAAGGGCTCGTGTTGTTCCGAAGACGGAAATGACTTGTTACGTAACTTCCACCCCTTGTATTAAATGTTTATAAAACGGCTTGCCTCCGAAGAAGACAAACACCCTGATAGCCAAGCTTTTAGCAAGCTACTTCCAACGATAGCTGTCTCTAACTGCGCAGCGTAATTGCTATGATGGCTTTCGAGCTTTATAAGCCACTTGCCTGGAGTTATTATTTCTCTAAGAGTTCGCGCTCTCATGTGTATTAACACAGCAATTATACGACCCGTCAGACCGATTATTGCGGTTTCATTCTCTGGAGTGGATTTCGGTATACTTTATCGTGATACAACTAAGACGCATTGCATGTAAACAGAATAATAGAGGCTTTACCAGTGTCCCCCCGTCATTTCTGATTTGCCACTCTTTTTGCCTCTGTTTTTGGGGGATGTGGCCCTTATTATGCCTCACCTACGATATTGTATATGGGCCATTGCTACAGCTATCAGGAATCTTTGAGGCACAGTCGGAGAAAAGAAAAAACATACAAAAGGCTGAAGGGCTTGACGTCAAACCGATGTTTGATGTTTATGGCTCGAGTTTTGCACAATATGGGATGTAATCTCAAGTGAAGAAAAAGAAAACCTTAGCTATACGTGATCCGTGCCAGTACTTTTTCCCCTTTTTTGTAGTTTATACTGTGCCCTGGTATACGTCCGTTCTTCAAGGCATCTTCGAAGTTCGATGAAGTTCGGTGACGGCCCGAACTTCTTTCAGTGGACTGTCAGTGCAGTGCAATTGGAGATATATATACATATATTTTTAACCTCCCCTTCAAATCTCCCATGTACACGTCTGCTGTCTCCACGAGGAAGGGCCTAATTTGTTTTCCATGAATTCTTGAATAGCCCCTGTCATATCCCGTACTGGAAATTGGTATTTTAAAAATGTAATTTAAGAGCTCGTTTTAAGTGCCTATCTTAGAATTTCCAGGTCACTTTTCTTGAGTGTCATGTAATCAACTTCAACATAATGAATGTAGATTGGGCTTAGCGGAATTAAGTTTTTAGTGTGCAGCCATGAATGCGGTATGCTGAATTTCTATTTGAATGTGAGTTGAAGGATTTTTTCATAAGAACAACATCCATATAAGGATGTATAATCGTCTTCAGCTCTTTTTTTTTTTTTGGTTGGGGGTCACTTTTGCTTACTGATTTGATGGCACTAAAACTGGGGAGTATAGGCTCCTGGGTTTTCCTTTGAGACGTCAGGCTACATTTACAAACGTTTTTGGGAAGGGACGTACTAGTAGAAATTGTGACTTGCCGCAATGTTTTAACGATGCCGATTATGTCCGTGTTTTTGATAAAAATGACGAGGACTATTTTAGTCAACTTCTGCTTGTCAACTCTATACTCGTCAAAGCCTAGTACATTTTCCAGGGATATCGGGATATTTAGCCCGTGAGCTTGCGAAAAAAAATTCCCCTACCTATAGCGCAAGGGATTCACAATAGAAATAGCAAATTTTCCATATATTTTTTATTTACTTTTATCAGCTATTGCCTTCCTCAATTGGATTGATGTTTACGAAAATTAATGCAGGTTATTGGAATGGGACAAAAAAAAGATTATAGCTTTGTCTGGAATATTTGCTAAATACAGTAGTAAAATTTGAATGCCAGGTATGCGTAGTGTGCAGGGACATCTGACGTCACCGTGTTGGAGTTACAGTTTGGCGCCAAAACCTTGTGAATGGAGTATATTACTTTGCTTGGGCTTGCTAGCCATAAGCGACGGTAGGAGGGCGGTAACAAAACCTCGTGTGTCTATATTTTTAAAAAAAATCGCAATTAATAGTACCTCGGGTTCAAAAATATTTTCTAGGCGCTAATTCCTTAGCCCTTGAATAAGTACATAATTTTGCGAATTTTTCGGGGGAATTTTGTAAACGAAAGTCAACGAGTAGGAAAAAGAGATTGGGCGACGTCGAACTCGGCTTGAAAAGACAAGACGCTAGCCTTCCGGCTTGGTTGAGGCTTTGTGTTCGTTGAGTTACTTTTGTCTTAAATGTGTCGATGAATTGTGGGTGATTTTCAAAAGCTATTTTCAGTAAGTCATGATAATTGATTAGATAGTTGATTAGTTTTTCACTTATTTGTAAAAAAATGCAACGTTATTATTGTTTATTTTCGAAATTTAATCTCTTGCTTGAGCTGTCAAAACTGGAAAGGCTGGGCATGGACGCCTGAACATTCCTGTTTATAGTTTGGTGTAAATGGTTACATTTAATCCGTTTATCACACTAGTTGACTGCTTTTCTTGTATGATGTCCCTGTTATTATTGAGCTAATATCTCAATTTTACTTTAGCCTGTTCTCATTGATTTAAAGGTAGGAACGTGGTAGGAAGAGGGTGCGTTATTCTTTTGTTTGCTAGATTAATTGTGATCGTTATCAAAACGAAGATAATTTGAACATTAATGCTTGTATTAAAAAAGTGAAGAGTGTCAAGCATAAGTTGTTAAAGTGTCAGAGGAATTAACCATGCATTGATATTTTTGTTTTATTATTTTTATTTTTAGCTCCAGGTTTGTGATTTCCGAAGGCTGAGTTAGAAGAAATAGATTTGGGGACGGTTTTATGGAGATTAGCAATTCCAGAAATGCCCCGTAATACAAAAGTTCAGGTCTACAAGCCAGAAACTCCTAGTTTTGAATTGGGTGGAACTACGACGATTAAGCAAGAAGTCTGCAGTCCGTCAGGCTCAGATTTGGCTTCTCAACTCCTGGCCAGGGCTGGATTATCATCGCCAAGTAAGTAACCTTTGAATTTGTAATGAAACAAATGCTTAGATATGTTTTTCCTTAACAGGTATTATAGCCAAGAAAGAGCCTCCTGAATATTCCACACCTCAGCTGTATAATGGCGAAAAAGATTACACTGTGTTGGTTGAAAACTACAGTAAAGTTACCCCGTCCCCTCAAACGCCATACAATGCCCGTGGTAAAGAGCTGACCAAACCAGACGTAAGCTCTCGTTAATTGGACTCATTAAATATTTATTGAAAATTTGCCCTCGAAGCAGGTGAAACGAAGACTGAACTTGGACGCTTCCGGAACTGAAGAAGAAGGTTTCAAAGCACCCAAGAGCAAACGAGTTCGAGCTGCTGCCCCAGCTACTCAGGCTACACAAAATGCAGCCAATAAAAGTAAGTAAAGCATGCCAAAATTCCTTTTGGAGACCAACAGTTGTGTTGCTGACGCATGCCTAGAATTTCCTCTTGTCATAGATGACAAACGGTGCAACACCTCCTTGGGGTTGCTCACCACAAGGTTTCTGGGGCTCTTGCAAACTGCTCAAGACGGAATTGTTGACCTGAATGCGGCATGCGAAGTCCTGTCAGTACAAAAACGACGCATTTACGACATCACCAATGTGTTGGAAGGGATTGGTCTGTTGGACAAAATATCCAAAAATAACATTCAGTGGAAGTAAGTTATTCTTGCTTTCTCCTGGTATTCACGTTTAGTCTAATGTAATGAAATTTAGGGGTACCGATGCGGGATTTTTCCAAGAATCTCAAACTGATCTTACCCAAGAGCTCTCCGATTTAGAAACTAAGGAAAATCAGCTGGATGAGCTCATTTTGCGTACTGGTAAAAAAAAAAAAATTGACTCCAAGCATTGGTTTAATTCTATGATTTCATGCAATTCTACTAGAGTCCCAACTTCGCCAGTTAAGTGAAGACAAGCGATACGCTTACGTGACGTATCAGGACCTACGGAGCATTGAAGACTACCGCCAACAGACAGTCTTAGCTGTCAAAGCTCCCCCAGAAACAAAACTCCAAGTGCCACACCCCAGTGAGGTAGAAGTTTCAACTTTTTTTAGTTTTACGCTGTGTATTTTGTTCTTGAAATCTAATCCGATTTGGGTTATCAGGGTTTACAAATTCACATGAAAAGTGATTGCGGTGAAATAGAGGTTTTTCTATGCCCAGATGATGATTCACCTGTGTCGTCTCACAACAACACCCCTAAGTCTGCTGTACCTAAGCTAGAATCCCCTAAGATCAAGTATTTTTTTAAGTTATTTTTATTTTTGCTGAGCCGTATGTAATAACAGTTCTTTTAGGTGGTCGACATCTGTGGCTTTACCTGGGGATTCTCCTGCCAAAACGGTTATGAAAGACGGCATTTTGTCTTCGCTTGAGCAGAAAAGCGGGGGCAAGTTACCTACCCAGCCAAATGGTAAGTGTTTTTTTCCTTATTTCTTTGGTATTGTTTGACCGTACCATGTTCAACGTCTATTACGTAGGCCAAGATACCGGTTCGGCTTCTCCCTCAGCTTCTGCTACTTCAGAGCCTTTTCTGTCATTGGAGCCTCCCGTCTCCGAAAGCGATTACACATTTAGTATGCATGACGGCGAAGGCATTCGGGATTTATTTGATTTCATGTTTTAGACTAGTTTTCTTTCCTGTGTTATGATTTGTTTTTGGCGAGAGCATGTTTTAAGCGGTTTTCTTGCACAATGAATGAATTATTATTTACAAATGTTGTGGAAGTTGTCATCCTATCGCCTCATTCTATGCACGTATTTTTTTTCATGGAAAGTGTGAAATTCTTGTTGACTGCAGTGCAAATGCCAGGTTTTTTATTATAGCTCTTTTTTCCGGGTTCATAGTGACCAAAGATATTTTGTATGGGTCGTTAAATAACCGAACGGCTCTCTTGCATGTCCATGGTGAATAGACGGATAGGATTTTGATTCAGTGCCCTTTTCCTGTAATAGCTCTTTATAGTTAACCTTTTGAAGTTTAAGTGAGTGATTTATTACGACTATAACATCACCGGTTCCCAACATGATATGCGACATATGATTGCGAGAAGTAGAGAGCGAGATTGCCCTTACATATGGGGAGCCATACATAAGGAAAAGGGATTTGCCGAAAGGTTAGGGGAGGGTTATGTACAGAAAAGCAGAACGGGTCGGAAATTAAAGTCCTAATTTTGCTCGGGGATGGGGACACATGTAGGAATGGCATTGGACCATTTGCCGTTCTTTAAGCAGCGCAACATTTTGGAGCCTACCAGACTTAGTCCACTGGCACAATCGAACGCCACCGTCTCGCCAATACTGTAGAAGAATTTCACCGAAGACATCGTACCACCAATAGTAGTTCCAGGATAAGTGCAAGCTTGAATACCTGTTTCAAACACAAATACACAGATTTGCTTCAAATTGTACAAACTTTAGTGGTTTTAAATTTTAAGAATAATTTACATTTGGGTGCAGGTCCAGACCATCGACCGGAATCTTGGCACACGAGGATGGGTTGCCCTTCCATCATGAATCCTCCGTGGCAATGAAACTGGATAACGTCTCCTGATTTAAAAACTGTTCCTCCTTGGATATAGCCATTCTCGGGGATTTCCGGTGAGTCACATTGTACTTCTGTAGAATTGTTTTTAGATAAAATTGTAGAGATTTGGACGACTAAGTCTAAATTATACATAAAATGACTAAATCATAGAAAAGGCTAAAAGTTAAACATAAATATTACTTTGTTTTAGATACTAAGAAAGTAATAATGTCATGATTAATTGTCGCGTGATTTTTTAATCATACGTTTTCTGAATTGGGTTAGCGACGGTAGGATGAGACGGTCATGAATGTGAGTGATGAACACTTTTACCTTCACATTTCGGTAAAGGAGTCGCCCATTCGCCGTTGGGTTGGCATATTGTTTCCGTTGGGCCTCGTAACGCAAATCCAGGTGGACAGGAGAAAAGGGCTCTCCCACCAACTTCACGACTCAAAGTGGAAATTCGTAACGATCTTCCAGTTATGTTGGAGAGCTCTGGACATTCCACACCTGCAACAATCGTTACCCTTAATATCTTTTTGCCTCCTTCAATTCGACTTCCTTCATCGTCGAGTATCTTAGGATAAAAAAGCATGCACGGCTTGTGCAGATCGACACTTACGTCGCTTTAAAATTGCCCCAGAGTTAAAAAAAAATACAAGTCTTCATTTAAGAGACTAGATTTAATTCGTTGGAAACAAATTTGATCCGGTATTTTTTAGAGGCAGTGGAAGGAGTGAATAGGATTGAATAATATTAAGTATCCCTGACATTAATATTCTGACTTAATAAATAGAGGCATAATTTTTCGCCAGTGTCTGAAACCTTATCCAGTAGATTATTCGTAGAAAGACGCAGTTTCTTCAAATTTGGGGGGATCGAAGAAAATGGCGCGAAAAAATGTGTAATTTTTGTTTTCTAGAACCTTGTAAGGGAGGCAATTTTAAAAACGATAAATCGTGACCTGATCGCCTATTATTCCTCTAGAGGAATAATCTGCCACAGTGGGTTCCTTTAAGTATGTTTATGCAAATAAACTTAAGCAAACTTACTTTCGATTCTTACATATTTTTAATAAATATTTACGTTGGCTTACTTTCGCAAATAGGGACCGGAGCATTCCAGTTGCCGGACGGTAGACAGGTTATCTCAGGTGCTCCAATAAGCGAGTTCCCGTTTTGGCAAGAAAATAAGACTTTGGTATTCATCTTTGTGTTCTTATTAGAAATGACCAGGCCTTTGCGGTCATCGGGGATAGTTAGGCAGTGGATAGCTAGAACAAAATAAGGAGCTTTTAACCTTGTATCGATTCCAAAAACTCTTGCACGTTTATACCTTTAACGGCTATTTCAATCTTATGAGAATGTCTCGTAGGTGTAACACACGTGAAAGTGCCCGAATCATCCTTCTGAGCGTGAAGGATACTTAATCTGAATTCCAACTGAGGATCGCGTCCGGCATCCGTAGTCCACCCCTCAGGATATTTTCTGTTCAAACCCAAAATCACAAGAAAAAACAAAAGTGAAATACGAACGATTTGATCTCTTAATAAAAAAAAGTACCGGTTTACTCTATACCTGTAGTTATGGGAAACTTCCCATTTCGGGACCCCGAAACGCCTGATCCAGAGACATTCCATATGCAGGATTGTGCCGGGGTACACGATAAGCTTTCCGTCATTGCTTTGTGCAATAGGGCCCAACTGGTGTCGAAACAAGATCGTCGGCGGTTTCTCTACTACGAAATACATGCCTAGTTCAAACACGTGCATGCTCTGAGGCGAGTAGTTTCTAACTCACGCGCGTAATCATTCTCTTGGTTCAAACCAAAGCAAGTGGGTTTGACGCCAGTCCATTCCCCGCGCGTGCATTTTCGCCGGACTGATCCCAGCAAAGCATATTTCCCAATATCAGAGCACCGCGAGACCTGTTATATGAATATTTTCATTAGCCTCTTCTCTGTCTGCAACTTTTGGCAAGCAAAGGCGAGACATACGAGTTCAGTTCCGGGTGGAAATTCCACAAAATCCTCAGTAATTTGTTGGTCTTCGTAAAACGTGACTAAATTGGGTTCGTCATTCCGGAAAATGCAAGATCGATTCGAGCCTGCCGAAACGACGTCTGGTTCTTCTCCGTCTAGTTGATGATTTGGGTGGCAAGATGATAATAAGCTATTCTTTCCCAATATTTTTGTAAAAAGATTTATGTAACTTTTTACCACAGCTAAGCGAACGTCCTACCCAGCTTCCATCTTCGCAAACGATTTGCCAACTCGTCTTTTCGCCCATAATACTCGTCACGCAGCGAAACGTGACTTCCGTGCTGTCAGGGAATCTAAAGGTGTACTTATTAAACCCAATTCCTTGGGTCCCGCCCGCTTTAGGGTATCATCATTCTCGTTTTTTCTCTTTTTTTTTCTAGCCCTTATGTTGAGCAAGCATAATCTTGGCTCTGCTTTAGCGCCTGTTGTGCTTTTTTGGCTTTTTTTGGCTCCTTTTACCTTCTTTCAGAATCGTTTAATGGCTCTCCGTTACGAAAAATCAAAGAGCCTTGTATCCTGGCTGGCGGTCCACACGTTTTTTTACTGGGTAGGGAGTAATCGATAAGGCTCATCTCGCCGCCAATTGTAATATCACTCCCTCCTTGAAAACCAACTAACTTTTTGCCATCTTGGGAGCCTGTTGTGGATCATAATGAAAAATGAAAACGTCAAGCCAGTGTAGAGAGCTTCCCTTTTATCACACACAGCTTCCTTTCCCCAAGTTATTAAGAAAATCCCATACAGGAAAAACGAAACAAAAATCAAACAGCAAAAAAAAGCGAACTTACTATCTCCCATGCCGCTTCGGGATCTGGATTTGCATAAAGGTGACTGAGGAAGTAATTCTCCCATCCGGCATCTGATAGGCAGCGAATTCATTTTCTCATAATCAAGCTCCGAGCATGTGTAATCAACGATGGAGCCGTGAGCTATAGTGAGACCTGCTCGATAACCAGATGTGTACTGCCCGTTGGGAATTTTCGGCAGCTCGCACGGTGCTGTAGCAAAAGAAAGCCAAATATTTTACTACCACTATTACTCAATTTCGTGACAGCTTCTTATTAAATTCCCAGTTTGTACACATATCAACTTTTAAATATATATATTGTATATATAAGCACTTTAATGTATAAAAACTTTTCCGAAAATTGCAGCATGGTTTTAGAACTCGATACTTCATCATACCTGGGGCACATTCTGGCTTTTGTGTTACAGCCCATTCGCCGTACCAACATCTTAGAGCTTCGTTGCCTTGGACACTAAATCCAGGCGTGCAAGAGAATTCTAACGTTTCGTTATGCGGAATTTCTGCGCCTTCTTCTGTTGGGAGGCCGTTTCGTTTAAAAATTGCGTTCTCAGCCGCAGGAACGATGCATGGACCTGAAGAGGAAAAAAAATAATATTGGAAATCAATAGGTGAGGCATAGTTAAAAAATGCCAGGAGCAAGAGAAAAGAATTCAAGTACAATACTTGTCAAACAAATGGGAACTTTGGGCTTCCAGCGGCCTTCTTTACAGCGTACGGTTCGGTTGCCTACGTTCAAGGCATAGCCTTTGCTACACGTCACGCGGACCACTGTTCCAGTACCGAACGTTTCGTTGGGATTTTTGCCCTGTTTCACAATTTCCATATGAGCGTACGGCTCGATAGCCAATGGAGGGCAATAGTCTTTTTTTATGGGGTTGTTTGGGGAAGATACAATACAGAAAGAAAAGCATCAGCCGTTTTATGACAAGTGTGCAGTCGAAGAGAGAACTCTTGACTTATATTTCTTTAAAAAAAAATACATATGTACCTGTTTCCATTGGCTTAGACCCATCGTTATAGCTCTGTTTGTGCTTTAAACGACGTTTGCCGGTATCCCGGCCACTACCTCCTGTGCCACCGCCAGTGCGGTGAGAAATCGGTCGTTGGACGCGGAGAACGTTTCTTTTCCGACGTAAGGAGCGCACTGCACGAGCCCAACGCAGTCGGGGATGTTTTCCAGAAATGCATCTAACAAGAACATTGTCCAAGTCAGCTATTTTCTATAATTTCTGCCAACTCGAATGTAAATGGTTTTCCCTTTCTTTGAACTTTAAGTGATGATGGGGAACATGTCTCTATAAATAAGCAAACATGAGTAATGTACTATCGCTGGTAAAAAAAAAAAAATCTTTTGCAATAAAGTTTAATTCGCTTAATCACAGGAGGCTTTTTTTTGCCATGTTTGTCTCCTCTTAGCAATGTCAAATAGGTTTTAGGTCAAGTAAGTTTTATTTAATTATTTTAAAAAATTTTGCATGTCTATATAAAAACAGTAGTGCTGGGTTTATTACCTGGGGAACATTTTGGGGCTCCAGCGGCCGGCAACGCACGTTGCACCAGGCGGGCCTTCGTCGAGAATAAAACCTTTGTCGCACTCGAACATAATCTGTCGGTTATTGGTAACTTTGCGTACGTATGGCCGATAATCATAAAGGCCCATATTCCCTACCAACAGAACTTTCCCATTCTCCAAATAGCCCGGGAAGGGGCAATATACTGTGAAACAATGCGACCAAAAACCTTCGATTACTAAACCCGTTCTGCACTCCCCCCTCTATTTTTCTTTTTTTATTTCTCCCGAAAGTATTCGAGTAAGGGTTTCCTAGAGCTTAGATATGACGTGGAGAGAAAGAGAGAGAGAGTTATAAATACCTTCCACACAAACAGGCGTTTCACCCGTCCAATTTCCATAACGGCATTCTGTCACATTATTGCCTTGTAAAGTGTAGCCATCTTTGCATTTAAATAAAGCTCTCATGCCGTGTTCGGTTTTGGGGGCAATTACCATTCCATGGCGAGGCCGGATGGGAAGTTGTTTGCATCTTGCTAAATGTTGATCAATAACGGATAAAAGTTCGGTTTAGCAAATGTTTTCGCCCTTTTTATCTTTGCACTTTGACTATTACCTGGTTCGCATTTAGGGTTAATGGTCCAAGATCCATTGTTACATGTCGGCAAAAGAAAACCGTACGAAGGTTCGTAACGGTGTGAACATTCCAAACTAAGCGTTTCTGCGTGCGGAATGGTCGCACCGGGCGAAGCTCCCTGGACTTTGCCGAATTCCACCGAAGGAACCAAACACGGCGCTGTAACAAAACCCCAGGATGTTTTTTTACACATTAATGCGCTTTAAAGCTCTCTACTTTTCTGGGTCCAGATGAGGGGGAGAAAAAACATCAGAGAAAACACTCGTGCGTCCCAAACAAAGAAAAATAGACAAGAAGAAGCCAACCAGCCAGTTCAGAAACCAAAAAGTTGAGACGTAAAAAAAAAAAAGCCACAATGCTTGCTTTCGTTTTCTCTTTTGTTGTTGGGGAGATTTGATTCGATTTGATTCACAGATAAGGACGTCGGGTTTAGGGTAGTTAGTTTACCGTAACAAAGCGGAGGTGGATATCTCCATTTGCCATCACTTTGGCATCCATTGGCAGCTGAGCCCACCATAATCATGCTTTCAAAACAACGGTAAATAATGGAAGCTCCCAATGCTGTTCCATGCTCCAGGTTCTCGATCCATCCATTGTAAATCGGGCCGGGATTGCCGCAGTTAATTTCTGGCGTTAGGGGGAGTTATATAAATATATATATATATATATATATATATATATATATATATAGCAGCCGTAAGTTAGACGGAATAGTTAGTACAAGATCATGGCATTACAGGTTCCCAAGTTACTCAGCATATATCATGAGCTGAATAATCCCTCCAGTCTGATAAGGAAATTTGCAATGTTTATATTGGTCTTACCTGTGCTACTTTGTGGTTCCAGTTGGAGGAATTGTTGAGCAAATTTTGGAGATAGGGGATTGAAGGGGAGATTTGAGTGCAGGGGGTAACAATAAGAAGCCATACTAAGCGAAAGAGGAAAAGAAGGAGCGGCCAAAGTTTGTGTGGAAGCTTTCAAGAGTCTATAAAGAGCCTCATGCCACATTTGTCGCCAAACTATTACCTGCACACTGCGGCAGCCCGTGTGACCATTTCCCGTTGAGCTGACAAGTAGCCCGCGTGTTGGCTCCCACGAATTTCATATTGTCGAGGCAGCGGTAGGTGATGGCGGCATGCAAAGTAGTGTGAATTCCCTCAATCCAGCCGTTCGCAAGCAAGCCTGGGCTACCGCAGTTGATTTCTGGAGAAACAGCCAGCACAGATGCCCAGCAGAGCAAGAGAGTAGAGAGCGAAAAGAGGTATAGAGATAGAAAAGAACGACAGACGAGTAGAAAGGGAGACAGACGAGCACGTCACGACAAGGTATAGCAGAGATTTTCTGGCTAGGAATGATAAGGGCGATAGTTAATGAAGCTGGATGGGTTTTTGTTTCATTCATTTGGTCTGTCGATAGAAAGAATAATGCCGGGAAAGAGGGGGAGCCCCAAATTGGATCCACACTTACCATCTCTCCTGGCCCCATCACCCCTTTCCTTAATTTAATTATTAACATTTGGCACGCGAGAGAATTACGACCGTTATGGGACAAAAACTCAGATATATGTACAATGTAAGCGTGTTATAAGTCCGTTGGGGTGTGTGTGTATATACTATGTGAGGAATTGATGGCCCTCTTGAGCTTATGATTCTGGTTTCCGAGTCCGCCAAGCTCGCTGGAGCATGTCAATTTATCACTCAACACACAGAACACCCTCCGAACTTACACTAAGACTGGAAGCAACCTCATCTCGTAATCACATGTTGCTCATATCCATTTTTTCTTTTTACCTTTGCAGTACGGTTCTTCACCTGACCATCTTTTGTCTGTTCCGCAACGACGAGTGGATTCGCCCAATAGTGAAAAGCCGTATTTGCATTCATACGAGACAATGGAGTTGTACGAGATGGATGTGAATATGGCTTTCCCGTTGATCGGATTGTCCGGAATGGGGCATTGTACCGCTAACACAAAAAAAGAGACGTCAAAGAAACGAGACAATATGAAGATTTGGATAAAGCTCTGCGTTTTTAAATCGATTCAAGAAGGGAGGAAATAAAAAACTCGAGAAATGGTTTTAAAAGAAACATCTCAGTGTTTCGTTCGCTTACGGACACACGTGGGTAGTTCGGCAGGCGTCCAAGTACCGTCTGCTTGACAGTAACGATTAGCTCGACCAACTAAATCGAAACCCGGCTGGCAGGAGTACGTAACTCGACAGCTAAACGTATAACAATCTCCCTCGTGTCGACCATTCAGCATATCGCCTGGATTCCCGCACGAACGTGCTGTATATAAAAATGAAATTCCAGGAACTCATTTATTTAAAATCAGTCTATTAGCGTTAATTAGCCAGGGGAACTTCTTGACGGCTTTCAAAATGTTTCAGTTGGCTATAACTTACGTTCGCAGTTGACATCCGGACCGTACCACATGGCTGTTCCGTTGACCGTATTGAGCAAACATTTAGCTCGAGCAAAGCCCGTGGTGGTATAGCCGGGGTAACATTGATACTGCAGCATAGTATCGAGTGCAAATGTCGTTTGCTCGATAGGGGCATTGTGTCGAGCATGTTCCACCGTAGGGGGGTCGAAACAGTAACTCGGGTTGAGATTAGCTGTAATTGAGTTATAATTGAATTGTAAGAAATAAAATGTGCAACATTTGAATTATATTAGCAGAATTTCATAAGCGATTTACGTCTACAAATAGGTTCCATTCCCGACCAAGTTCCATCGGCTTGGCAAATTCTCGTCTCTAGACCCACGAGCCGATTGTCGTCATCACAACTATACATGGCGCGATCGCTGTAAAAGCGACCACTAACGAAAACACGGCCCTTGTCTGGATTTTTCAATTCCGGGCATTCTTTATCTATATTATAGAAATCATTTAAAAAGATACAATTGACATCTATCTCAACATATTCCTATTTTTGTCTTATCTCACTAAGTCGTTGAATATTGTGAACAATTTAGGTATTTTTACAGCTTCTTTCTGTACAGAGCAGATCGCACTTACAATTTGCGACGTTAGGGCAACAGCCAAAAAATAAAATAAAAAATAACTTGTTCTAGAAAATTCAGCAAAAGGTCTCTTCTTAGTGATATTTTCCTTCCATCAATCGAGACCATCATTAAGCTATTAAATAACGAAATTTGGACGTATGAACTTCTTGTCTCTCAGAGCTGTTACCTTATTTACGCATGAAAATAAACAGTAACCATGGTAAGAAGCGCTGTAAGCCACGCCATGCACGCCAGTGACTAAACGGCTACTCGAAAAAAGTTCACCGTTCTTAGAATAATGCAACCGTAAGTATCCATAAAAAAATGTATATTCACAGACTTTCCGTTGAAAGCACTGCATTGCAAAATTTTCCTTGAAAGCGTTTGACTGCAGTTTCTGATTGATTTAGATTGCGTGATAAGTTTCGGAGATTTAGGCTGTCAAGTTAACAAGAGCCCTTTTCTGGGGCCCAAATGACTGAATTGCGTCTCGAACTTTTTCTTTTTCTTGCCCCCTCTTATTTTTTTCATTTTATTTCAAGGGGCGTGTGCCAAAAATTCTTGTCCCAAATGTTAGCTTCTGCTATCAGCACTCAAGATTACAAATGTTGCTGGGTCTGTCAGAATGTTTTGGCGGTAAAGAGGGCGAAATGGGGCGCAGGACCGGCTGTTGCGTGTTTTGTGCAGAACTTGCAACTTTTGGGCCCTAAATTGCTCCAAGAGTTGCCGATAGTAAGAGCTTGAAGGGTGCTGAACGTATGGTTTCTCGCTTATAAGGGGGAAAATATAACCTTTGATTGCTTTTCATGACGGCCTTCTTCCTCTTATATACCGGGCTAAAATAGACGACGCTATAAACTTCGGGAAATGGAAAGGTCTAGAAAAGGGTATAATAGTGAGTTTGCGGAAAGAGGGGCAATTATGTTTTGTAGTCAATTGATTTGGTTTCCTACATTTCCGCATGAACGCGGTTTTGCAATATACTATAATAAGAATCTCATACCCTCCCTCTCTCTCTCTCTCTCTCTCTCTCTTTGTACCTACCACTCTTTCCTTTGTCAATTTAGCGGTTCTAATTAACACTATTGACTGCCATTACGCACCCTAACTAATTTGAAAGGCTTCTGTAATTATACTGGAAGGCCCAAAACTTGCAGGGCTTGGGCTTGGGCGTGGGCTCAAACTTGGACTTCTGTAGGCTAGCCCTAGAGGAACGAGTTAAGACATCGAATATCCTCATGTAATGAACTTTACATCCAATGTGCATTGCCGGAAATTCGTCCGCTTCGTTGGAAAAGCTGGGCCGCTCTCAGTCATTTTCATTCCCTTTTATAATTCAAGCATCGGGAGAGCATAAAACTGTCGATGGCTGTCGTCCTCAAGAAGAAAGGAAACTGGGTTATATAGTCCACACTTGGGATTTTCTCATGAAAGCAAGCTTGAGAAGAGATTTTCGTTCTCTTTTGCTTTAACTTTCATTTCTTAAAAGAAAAAAATGGGCGGGTGCTAAATAAAGGCCCCTCCACCCCCTCTCTTCATGGCGAATCTACTCTGATTCTCTATCTTGTATATATGAAGGACATCAGCAACTCATCTTCACCTAGCGTATTCGTCCCCTCCCCCTTATTTTCCCTTTGTTGGCGCTAGCAGACGAATATCTCTTACACTCATTTGTTACGCAACTTTTTTAGCAAGGAAAAAAAAATAGAAAGAGGAAAGAAAAGCGTACAAGATTTGTTTTACTTTGTATCATGAAAAATGCTTCCTATCGTGCTACGACTTTGAAGGGGGGGGAGAGCCTTGTACTCGCCCCTGAGGTCTTTTCGGTCAGATGAAAACTGTTCGATATAATTAGTGTAAGCGGATCAATGTTCACGTGTGCGTGCACAACCTTCAGTGAGGTGACACTTCCGATTTCTCCCCCTCACCCCCATTTCTTGGGGCTGCATTTTAAACGAAAGGAAACTTTTATAATAACGGATTTGGTAGGGAGGGTTTGCGGTGTAAAATAGCGTCGTTTTTGCTTTGTTGCTTTGCATAACGGGCTCATCGTGATAAATGAAAGTCTATTCTTTTCCAATAATTTATGCCGACCGTAGGGATTTTATGCCCGTCTTTTCTTTTCCCAAATAAATCTTCCCAAGTACAAGGCACGAGGACCAACCCGAGACGCAAAAGGATCTTACGATAAAATAAAAATAAAAAGATTCGGGGAAAATCTGCAGCAATACTTCCCCTCCCGCTTAACCACCCAAACCTCAACAATTTTTCTTATCTACTACAGCTGTGACCGTCAATCTTTCCCATCTGCACCCCAGGGTAAAAAACACCTATCCATTCTGTCGGAATTGGAAACTTAAATAGTCCTGATTACCTGCTTTCCTGAATGTGGGAACCATAAAGCTTTTAGGCTCTTTAAGCTTCCCTGGACTTTAATGCGCAAAAAGAAAAAAAATAATAAGTAGATTTAGACCATAGCAATAACATGAACTTGGGAATCATTTCATACTCCACGGCGAAACGGTTCGTGTCACCTGAATGTTCCAAGTACACGCATTTAATCATAGAATTGCCCTGGCGAGCGAAATATGCCCCTTACAAGTGAATAAAGATTGACGCCCTGGTGGATAACCCTACTTTTCTGACTCCGTGAAAAACATGTTGATTCAGTCCCTGAAACTTATCGAGAGACTTGAACTGCCAAGGGAAAACTGATCCTTTGTAAGCGAACGCATGTGTGGAAATGGAGCGCGTTTTCCATCCCTCCTGGCGCCCCAAGTATTCCGTGCCTTAGCTAGGGAACAGGAGCTCTCGGAGTCGTAAAAACAGGTTGATCTTTCCATTAGGGTCTACAGACCTTCCGGACTCCGTAAAACCGTAATTGCATCTGCTTACTAAGATTGGAGAGCGTAAAAGAATGTGTTGATAAAAGGGGAAAAGCGCCGATGCGTTGGATTTTTTAAGCCCTTTTTCTTTCTCTTCCGTCATAGCGCTTTGAGTTGGTCTTGAAAATCTTTCAGATCTCTTTTTCCTTTTCTACACCCAAGATACGAAATTCTGAAATCGTTAGAAAAGTCCCGAGATGCTGGTAGCACGAAAGTTTCTCAGTTCCTAACTTTATTTAAAAATGAAATTTGGTTTCCCCCTTCCCTCTTCTTAATTACAAAAATGAAAGCGACTTAAGCTTCTATAGTGAGTGAGCTTTGAATATATTGCAAAGTAATTTCCACTACAACAGTCATACATTATTTCGTAGAACCACCCGTGCGTACAATTGTTGAAGAGGAAACTCTGAAAACAGTTTCGAAGAACCACAATAGGGTCCAAAATAGAAGAGAGCGAAAAATGTAGAGAGCTCGGCATGGAAGATAAAGATGCCAAGAAAAGTGAGATGGGTCGGGACTGGGCTTTCATCTCTTCCCAACGCAAGTACCGGCCCGGTAGATTGGTATCGTGTTTAAAGAACTCAAGGGACTGTGTATCCAGATGTTCAGGGAGCAATTCTACTGACCTGTTCTTTTGGGAACGTTGAAGCAACTCCGTCACTCAAGGATCTTTGGGGTGACAACTATAGGTAATCTGAAAAAGCCACCCCACAGGGAGAGAGATTCTCCTTCGCAAAGCCCTCCCTCATGTCACTCTTTGCAGTTATCGCAGTAATGTGTTTTTGCGCCCGCGACAACTTCACATGGAAATGGGATGCCTGATGTGCGACATGGGATGGTGATAAAAGGTTTCTCCCCTGTGATTCCTAGCTTCCTGTCAAGTTATGAGATGCCAAGAGTGGAAATGGATGGCTCCGATTAAGCTGTCTTAATGAATCACTGTTCATTAAAGGAAGTGTCACTCTAGTTGTGTCAAAAAGTAAAAACTCATATATCTACACGTCCGTTAAAATAAACTTTCTTTTCTCTGCCTAAGTCATTTCCGTCTTTCTCGCTTTTACTTCAAGTCGTTGGAGGTCCTTCGTTACCTGGTTTGATGCAAGAGAGACCGCAAATCCCATCACACAGACACTTTTTGCGCGGACTGCGACAATCTTCGTCGGTGGTGCACTTCCTCAAACATGTCCGACCCTAGGGTAAACGGAGAACGAAATCATGGGAATGGAAAGAAAGAAACTAATGGGAGTCATGTCTTCTGGGAATGAAGAGGACGAACCTGTGCTGTCGCTTGTTCTTCATCCCTAGGACAGGAATCCGAAGGAACGTTGCGAGGATTTTTGTAGTAATTCTTCGCATCCACGTCCAGATTGGCCCACGCAATCAAAGCTTGCTCAGCATCCGAGGACGAATGGAATAATTGATTGGTTTCGTTGAACAGAGCAAAGTTGTAGGGCTCATCGGCTTGGTCTTGGAAGGCGGAAGTTTGCAACCAACTGCTGGATTTTGAGTTGATGGCTTTCGGTTTCTCTTCCACAATCTTGGGCGCATTTTTAGACCCGGAAACGTATGTGAATCCGTAGCCGAACTTGGAGCCACACGCCTCTAGAAACACACAATACCAATAATCGTTATTCACACTCGAACGCTTACAGAATTTCCTAATTCTGCACTATTCCGTCCCCAAAACCAACTACCGAGCGAAGTAACATCAAGCCGAAGTAAACGGACAAGTCACGGTTAGGAGCAATATTCGCTAGGCTACGTTCCATTATTCATTATTGTGTAGGTGTGATCATTAAGGCAGGCCGAAGTAATGCTACAAGTTCCCGCCTGACAATAAGAGAAACGCCGGAAGCTTTTATTTCGGACGGGATAGTGTAAACAAAAAGTTAAAATGAAGTAACTCATTACAGTATGTTATATTCTTTATTTTTATACATTTAAACTACAACGTAAACGTTATTTTCTTATATTTATTTGTCATGTTTATATTGATATTTAGGGTGTATTGTGGTAGAGGATCAGAAGCGATGTCTAAAAGTTAAGCTGACAGCGACGACTTATATCTCGGAGTTATTTTTTTCCGCTTAAATAGACTTCTTATAGTGTTGGGCAGATCGTCTTGCGTGGTTGAAAGGAGTTCGATTTCGAGAATAATGCCTTTAAGATTTGACAAAAAATGTGCTAAAGACGCTGAATAGAACACTTGTCAAACGTTGTTTATTGGACCTTATTGATTTTATCTTAGCATTGAGTACATAAGATGCTGTAAGTCGACTCTCTTGGTTCTCACTGCTAATGGTCCCCCCCAAGACTCAGTTAGCTCAAAGAGAGCTTCGACCAGCTTCTGGCTCTATGTAATACAGTACCTCCTTCCGGACCCGAGTCTTGTTTTTCTTCTTCAGATTACAAGACAAATTGGGGAGACGGTATTGTGTCAATGAAGTGATTGCGAGTTCGGCACGAATACTCTTTGCCCTAATTGCAGTGGCCTTACGGGGGCACATCGCAAGAGTTATAAAAGCAAAAAAGGAAGAAAAAACCTGTAAGAAAACAGAAAACGACTGAAACTAAAAAAAATAGAAAAAACGCAAGCTCCGTGAATTCATTAAGCGACTGGGCAAGCTGGACCTTGTCTGTGAACCCAAACAACGCCTGATTCACTGCCGTATTCTTAGATGTCTGTTGTTTTCCTATTTCCCCCGTTTTTGCTTGCAGCCCTCCCACACCTTTGTCTCGCCCGACGTTTTGAAAGCGCCGTTGTTTGCGGAGCTAGGATTTATACCATCTGCCTATTTAAAGGGCGTGTTGTCACTTTTTTCTTTTCTTTTTAAATCCAAGTAGTTTGTGGCTACGAGCTATACGAACATCGCTGCCTAGATTCCGGGGATGAAAAACACGCCATTCACACACATCGTGTGTGGGATCTGCGGAAACGCCCCGCTTTTTGTGAATCTTTTTTATGCCATCCTGTCGAATCTAGCGGATTTGCTCGTAAGAAAAAATAACGACACCGAAAGGTATTCTTCGTAGATGGCTAGAATTTTCCCTCTACACCGGGTCTCTTTTCCTTTCTTACAAGTGTACAATCATTCTCATAGCGAGTGGAATACTTTTGCTACACCATCTTATGCTTCCCTTTGTCCCCACAGGCTATGATTTGCATGGACCAACTTTCTAGCTGTGTGCTAAGTTCTGGTTTCGCTACATAAGCCGAACAAGAGCCGTAAAACTTCAGAGACTGTTGCAAGGTGCTGACGTTGACGCCAGAAACTTTAGTTGAATGGACCATCGGTAAAGCAGATACTACTTTTTCATTAACATCCCAAGTATGTCGTTGGCCAAGGGAGCAGAAAAAATAATAAAAATTTAAAAGCTGTGGTAAGATAGCTATAGTCACGTGAGAAAACAAACCCAGCACAAAAAAAACAGACTAGCTTCTTAGCAAATGAAATTTTACAACTTCATCGCATTTAATAGCACACGCATATTTGGGCCGACATTTGGAAAATTATACCGTGCATTTGTGTTAGTGCACGGACTAGGTGTAAAACAAAATTTATTGTTAAAATAGGGAGGAAAGCGGACCTAACTTGGAAGACCTTCAAGATATAACTCGGTAAACTGACCAAGATATAAGCTAATAAAAAACTTTAATAACAGGTGTGCTACTGAACTACGAGGCTAAAGCACAGCATTTCTGGTTTTATACAGCATAAGGGGCCTACGCCATTTTGGGGAAGGTTTTATATGTTTCTCATATAACTTTCAGTTGCTCTATAAGCTTTAAGCTTATAAACGAAAAAGAGCGGCGTTTTGTGTTTATTAGCCGGGAAAGGGAGACTTGAAAGACACATCCTCGTAGCAATCGATGCCTAGCAGCCAACACTGTTGTTTTCCTTGCAAGTTTCCGTCCTTTGCATATAGGAGATATTCCGAAGGGAGGGTTACGGTCGTAGAGAGACTTTCGTGAACCGGCCATGCAGCACTATGTAAGGTCGTATAGTCCCCGGAGGCAAAGTTCACGCTGAAGAAATACGCTAGAATCCCTAATTGATTCATCTTATAGGCTCGTGCTGGAAAACTCAAACTGAATTCCGTACGTGCGTGGGAGCACTATATGTTTTTGTAGACCTTCGTTCCAATTCTGAGAGCATTAACTCTTTCTATAGAGACGGGGCTATTTGGTTCGAATATATAAGAACCTGCGTTAGTCTTGGTGGGGGTAATTTCTTTTGTACGTGTGGACTGCCACCTCCCTTGTTTTCTTCTCTCGTTAGGTTCCACGAGACGTACCCAAACGAGCTGTTGGTTAGAGCTATTACAGGAATAAGCTAGGAGCTTTATCAATGATCAATACGCTTTGATGGTCGATTGGCGGGAAAGTTATTCCCTTTAGTCATGCCATAGACGGAAAATTTGAACTTTATTTGAGTCTCCGAAAAGTAAGTTTGCCATCCCGTGAACTTTTTAATGGCCGTGAAATGGCCTCAGGAGTAAAGACGGCGCATTTCTGCGAGATGTTTTACCAAGAAAAACCCTTTCCCTTCCCCGCAGATTGTACACACAAATGGCGTTTTGACTACTTAATGTGCATATTTATTCACAACCCGAACGAACACATTCCAAGTCATTTCATAAGCTAACTTACTCTGAGTTCGAGATACGGGGTTCCTGGTATATATAAAGAATATAGTTCTTATTATAAAAAGGACCAGTATGGTAAAATGCGTTAAAAGCAAAGGTGAATGTTGCGTTCTGAGCCAGTTTCTTTGAGCTTGACAAGAACCTTAATGGATTACCATGTAAACTGTAATGTTCATTGCATTAACGTCTTGAGGCGCTAAAAGCCCTTTCTAATTCAAGTAGAGTGTGCGGGCGTGTGTGTTTGTTGCCTTCTGTTCAATACAAAACTGACAATCGCTGTGACTTGGAGCATATGTTGGTTAGTAATACTTATATAAAGCATGAATTCCATCAATGTTTCAAAAAGAACAGCCTATGCGTGCAACGCCATTGTCACTTTGTGTAAATATGCGTCACTCTTCTTACAAGGAGCTGTCATTTCTCATCTTTCTTACCATTTTTGTCTTTCATGCAACGGAAAATACAAGACAAAAGTGAATCGGATATGGGCAAAGTAGCCGGGTTGATGCTACGGAGAAATCGAAGACGCAGAACCCAAAAGTTCCGTGGTGTGTGCAATAAAATAAAAGAGGTTCAGAAACCTTGTACATTATTGAAATCATAACTCATGCGAGCGTATACAAGGTCGACATAAACGGGCCCACGAGGGAACTTATACATGTTTAATTCCTGCTATTAGGTTGAACGGCATACGACGAACCACACCAGCTCCGTAATAAGGCAAGTGATATAAAGATTACCGACGCTGCTTATTCCCATGTCTCTACATAAATTACGAAGCGACCTTACTTGTTCTTATGTTATTTGCATCGTATAACCTAGCTACTTATTTCCATTCTTTTTCCCTGATGAACATCTGAAGAAATTCTAGGTCTGGAATGCAGAGTTGCGAGATCCATAGCTACTTTCCATAATGGTTTGGAAATATGACAACTTAAGCTTACAGTGGCATGCAATATGATGAGCATTAGTGGGAAGCCGGAATGTTCTTTTACCGTCTCGAATGCATAGAAGAAAGAGAGCCAACGTGAAATAGTGCAACATGCTGTTCTGTCCACCACTTAAATGGAATTTGCGGGAGGAGAATACACCTTCCCCGAAATCAAATCGTCAAGTGACTCGTCTCACTCGAGCCCTTGGATCACCTCAAACGGATTGGCATTGAAGAGTCAGGTCGAAATACAAGAACACGTTTTCGGGTATTGTTCCACCTTGTAATGTACCTTAAAGTGTGATATTTTTTAAAAAAGAAACTTAGTCTTGTACAGTTAAAGAAGCACCACGAAAAGAAGGAGTCGACGTAACATGCTTGGCTTCCTCGTCCGGGTTAAGACTGGCGTCGTGGAGTACGATGCTGTGGAACGTCGTCGGAGTTTCGCACGGCACCGCACATGTCAATGGAGGGCAAACTACAAAAACTAAGAATACGGTCAAACTTTTCCTTTTATTACTTTGATATCATTACCTTTGAATATAATAGTTACGACAAAGCGCATCTAACATTCATTGTTGCAAAGTAAACGGATGACGGATTGGACATTAAACTGTCCAACAAGTTGACTTTTCAAAATATTATATTACTTCACCATATTATTAGAATAGTAAGCTCTAATAAGCTGTATTCTAATTAAAATATTTCAGCCACGAATCACACAAAAATACTTTATAACGTAAAAAGAAAATGGATAAAATCAAAGCGTTTACAGAAAATTTCGTTCTTAGCGGTTGCCAGTTCAGTCCATTTTAATCCGAACTCAGTTTCGAGTCCGATTTAGAATCCGACTCCTATCGGCCAACTCTCCGACTAATCGTATTGTAGACACAACTTTGGGAGCGTTATTTGTTGTGTTCTGTTTTCCTTGTGTTTCTTCAGTGTGTTTAGAAATACACCCCAGGGTTTTACATTCTTCATAAACTAAACTGTGGGAAAAAGAGAGCACTCAATAAGAATTCGTCAAATACTTAAGCTTGGTGCTATTTGTTTGTCTATTTCCCGCGCTCTGCAGCGCCTCGTGGCGGGTAGCGCCGTTTTTGTGTGCCACAGCATGGGGGACTCTGCAAACGAGACTGCCCAAGAAAATTGTCCTAATAACGCATATGCGGATGCAGTGCAGAGAGCAAAACAGGTAGAATTTAATATTTTATTCACTCTTTAACAACTCTTAGTCGGTTGGTATGGCGGGAAACGCTATGTAAGGACTCTAACAAACTGGCTTGGGGGAGTGTCACAAACGGCGTCCTAAATTTACACAGACCACATCTGCTAAATATCTTATGAAAGGCGCACTTGGTCTATTAATAAGAGTGGTATTTATTACACTTTCCTGGTATCCTTAAGCAAATTTTCCGTTTACACTAAAAAGCGTAAATTTAGCGCGTTAAGGTTGTAGAACTGCTGACATCTTTAGCACAGCACAAGTTGTTGACCTTGGCCCGCGTGGTTTACAGCACGAGCAGACATTTTTCAAGACAAGCTCTAGCACGGATTACAGCAATCATGCCAAACTAGCACCGAGCCAGGCGAACGTGTTTTCCACGCGGGGTTTTTGAAGTTTCTCGAAGCAGTCAACGTAACAATTTTATCCAAAGGCCCTGGAACATTTTTTTCCGCCGTCGTATGACCGGCTTTCATCTCGTAGAAGATTGTAGAGCTCGTTCCAGACAAAAGAAGTAAAACGTTGTTGTACAACGACAACATACAAACAGCATTATCTTATCGGCTTCAATTGGTCAACCTGCTAGAATCGGTCCCAACAGCTGCTTGGACTTGAAATTTATTATAAGAGACTCCCAGAATATCATGGCACCACAAAAAAGGACGCGTTTACTTGGCTTCGACAATTCTTACGCAATGACCGTTAATGAAATACGTGTGCTGTAAGCCTGAATATCGTTCTTGATTCAGCTGACAATCTAGTTTTCATTAAGTTTTTACCGGCTTCGTTCGCTAATTCAATCTGTTCAGAGTTTCACGTTCATGAGCGTCTCGTTCATGATTTCGTCTCATCTTTCCTTGGGAGTTCCCAACTTCCAATTCGTTAAAAGCAAAAGGGACGTTTAGCTCAGTAGCAAAGAGTAGGATGGCATCAGGTTTTTATTTGCTAAAGAGTCAAGTTTGGCTTTTCATTTGTCTCGTTAGGAATGCATAGCTGAAAAGAAGGTAACTTGTATCAAATATTCTTTGACAACGACAGCCTATCATTGGGTGTTTCAAAGCGTACTAAACTGACTCGGCGTGCTAGGCCTGGCTTGGTCCATGTGGGAATAGTCTGGCACGCCTTGCTGACGCTACGCATACGCGCTTGCTACTTCCTTGGCTTGCTTTCGGCTGTCGCTATGGCCGTCATGTCTGGGACCGGGGTTGGGTCTCCTCGTCCCGTCTTGTTATAATTTTAGGGACGATTGGGGGCGTGTTTGAGAAATAGTGTTATTTTAATCGTGTGCAGTGATTCTTGATTAACTTGTTTTTATCATTGTAATTGGTGTCATTGCGGAACTTGTTAGTTTTCATCGCGTGGAGCTTACTACGCTTTCTCTCCCTTGCTCCTCATCTCCGCGCTGCACGTCCCCCATTTTGGGCTATAACACGACCTTGGGTAAGCAAGCAACTCGCTGGAAAAGCCTCAACTAACTTATTTTAAAAGTTGGAATTACAGCATGAAAGCGAGCCTCTAGACTCATTTTCAGTATTAGAAAGAACTCAAATTAAGAGATTGCACAATTGGAACGTGATACAAGCGCTGTTCAGCATTTTAGAGCTTAGCACATTTTTCCACGAGGGAAACGCTTTTTTTGTGAGGGGGGGATCCAGGTTCAAGCGTTTCTAGCTAGGGTGTGTGGAACCAGACGCAATATTTTCTCAACGGATATTAAATAGAAACGTGTGTTAATTTATTTCCCAGCTTGCGGCAAAGATTGGATCAAGCAGTAGCATTTCTTCACCCCCTGCAGATTACAAAAGTGCGAAAAGATCGTTAGAGGACGACAGCGATATTGGAATGGACAATACCGGTAAATCTAAAACGTTAAATAGTCCTTTACTTTTCTTCCTTTTCACGCCGGTTTTTTCCTGTATTTTCTTCTCTTTTAGAACCTGATGCCAAAAGACTGGCAGGAATGGCGGATCCATTTGCTAGCATGAGATCTGGTTTGTCCAGAGCAGGGCCTGGCTCCTTTGGACCTATGGCTGGCATGATGCCGATGGGCCCAATTATGTCAGAAGATATTTACGTGCCAGACAAAATGGTTGGATTAGGTAAGCCCTTGACATCCGTGGGTGTATTTCGATGTCTGACATTCTTTTTCTTTGGGATTAGTTATAGGCCGTGGAGGAGAGCAAGTCTCTCGAATCCAAGCGGAAACGGGTGTCAAAATTCAGATGGCTCCGGATAGCAACGGTATGCCCGACCGGACCTGCACCCTAACTGGCACCAGAGAATCCATCACGTAACAAAATCTTACATTAGAATTACTTGGAAACTGTTAATGATTATATCTGATTTCTTTGCAGTCGTGCTAGAGATATGATTAACCTGATCGTGCAGACGCGAAGTGGACCAGGTGCTGGCCCTCCAGTTGACCCCAATGGATACTCGGTAATTGTATTAGCATTTTGCTCTTGAACTTAGCTTTGGGTGCAAATGTTGGCAAGACTTTTAGCACCGAATTTCGGAAAGGGCAGTTTCTGTTCGAGGATGATTGTTCCATAAATTCGGTGCTAGACTAAAACTGCAAGCCATACTGACTGACCTTACTTTTATCTGAGAAGGTTGGAAATGGGAGCTTGCCACAACCTTCTGGGTCTTGCGAAGCGGTTGATTTTGCAGGGGTTAGTTTGTTTTTGTTCCTAGTACCGTCTAGTAAACCCATCTGGGTGCACAGCGTTTTTTTCCCTTTTTTTTCCTTACAAAGTGGAGAATTTAGCGCGTGTAACTTATATTCTGGATGTCTTCTTTTCGTTCTGACAGGCTGAGGTCGCAATCCCGGGGCAAAAAGTGGGTCTTATTATTGGAAAGGGTGGAGAAACCATTCGACAGCTTCAAGAGCGCTCTGGCACACGGATGATCATTATTCAGGAGGGCCCTCAACAGGAAAACGAGAAACCTTTGCGTATTATTGGAGAGCCTCAGAAAGTGGAACATGCCAAACAACTTATCTATGAGCTCCTGGCGGAAAAAGACGCTGATTCCTTCGCCAAAGCCCCTAAACCTAGTTATGGCAGTTTTAGTACAGGCGTCGGTGGCGGTCAAGAATCAGTTGAGGTAAGAGAGATATAACCCGTCTGGCGTGCTTTCCGCTATTGTTCGGGGAGAAAATGATATGGTTTAAAGCCATGTGCATTGAATGCTTGTTTGGCCAGTTCCCATAAATGAGAGTTGGGCCTTTCAATTTGATGCTAGAGTAAACAGCGAGCCATACTGACTGACTTTTCTTCTTATCTGAGAATGTTGGAAATGGGAGTTATGCTACACTTGCCTCGTTTCTACTCCTTTTTGCGGTGGACATTCCAGTCTTAATTTATGGATTTTTACCAATATTTCTTTGCAGGTGCCTGTTCCTCGGTCAGCTGTAGGAGTGGTCATTGGCAAAAGTGGTGAGATGATCAAGAAAATCCAGAGCGAAACAGGCGCCCATGTGCAGTTCCAGCAAGGACGCGAAGACGGTCCAGGAGACAGGATGTGCACTTTAGTAGGAAGCCCAGCTCAAGTACAGGAAGCAAGATCGCGCATTGAAGAGCTTATTGAATCTGTAATGGTAAGCGTGCGTTGCCACATTTCCGTCTTACGCAGGCGACAGTTTGACCAAAACTTTCCCCCCCTGGCTTGTAGGCAAGAGACGGACAAATGGGCCGTGGGCGGGGCCGAGGTGGACCTGGCGCTGGAGGTATGGGAATGAACGGTTCGCAGTTCCGAGGACCTGGAGGTCCCCAAGGTGGTGGGGGTGGGGGTGGGGGTCCTGGTAATTGGGGTGGTGATTATCGAGCCATGGGAATGGCGCGCAATGGGCAAGATAAGACCGAAACCAACTTCCAGGTGCCTTTGAACAAAACAGGACTCATCATCGGGAAAGGTAAGTAGCATTCAACTTCCCCCGCGCCATTGGCTAGTGGAAGTTCAGGATCCTGGACTGTTTAGACTATTGATGAAAACTGTTTGTATTGTATACTAGGCGGTGAGACTATTAGGCAGATTAATATGCAGTCTGGAGCGTTTTGTGAATTGGATAGGCGGCCGGGATCGAATCCCAATGAGAAAATGTTTCTTATTCGTGGTACCCCTGAACAGATAGAAACTGCTAAGAGAATGATGTGTGAGAAAGTTGGCATCCCTTATGAAGTAATGCGTTTGCCCTATCCTTTAAACTCTATTAAGGTAATTTTCACGATTTTTTTTTCTATTTTACCTCGTGTAGGGTCCAATGGGTGGCACTCCCTCAACTCAGTACCCTGGATTGGGACAAGGAACACCGTAAGTGAACCTTGTCTGACCTGTTTTTTTAACGCCTATTATCTAATTATTCAAACATTTTTGTTAATGTAGTGCTGGATATGCACCTCAAAACTGGGGCAATTCATGGCAAGGGCAATGGCAAGGTCAGCCTAATGATCCAAGTAAGATTTCTTCCTTACTCCTTTTTTTGGGGCACAGCTATGATTCTCAGAATCGTTGACTTTTGATTGATAAGCGAGTAAAGAAGCGCCAGGCTTACTTGATAAGTTTGTAAGATTACACCAAACAGTTACTATTGGGATCCTGAGCCGAAATTTAGCTCCTACTCTTGGTTACGTTTTCCCTCGCTGATACTACTGTTGTAGGTTCGCCAACTGCAGCTGACGCCAATGCAGCAGCCTGGGCCGCCTACTACCAGTACTATGGTCAAAGCGGAGGTCAAGCCCAAGGCCCCACTCCTACCCAAGCTCCAGCCGCCCAGAACGCTGCCGTACCCATCAACCCACAGACCGGGGCTCCGGATTACTCTGCTCAATGGGTGGAATACTATCGTAGTATGGGAATGTCGAAGGAAGCCGAAGCCTTGGAACAGCAAATGAAAGCCAATAAGAACGTGGGTGGCGCAGCCCAAGGCGGTCCCACAGGAGCTGCCCCGGGTGGTTATGGGGGTCAAGCCTATCCTGCGTACGGAGGACATCCAGGAGCAGGAGCACCAGCAGCTTCCGGATACTATGGAGCCCAAGGTGCGCCTGGAGGACAACCCACACCCGGCTACCCCTACCAAGGTTATGGCTATGGTCAAGCACCGAGCGGGGAAGCACAGCATTAGCTGATGGTAAATTGTTTTGCCAAAGCTTAATTTACCTTGTCAAAAATTAATTTCGAGTTTTTGGAATTAGTGTAGGATCTTGGGGTTTTTTCTTGAAGACACTTTGTTGCTCGGAATTTATCGTATCTGTCTCTGGTTTTCATACGAGAACGTAAACCGACCAAGGATATCAGCAACTAGCTTTAGAAAAATTTTGAATCCGTTTTTTTGTCGTATTTACTTTAGTTGTCTTTTTTTGAAACCAATCTTATTTCGGGCTTAATCTGGATATAATGTCATAAAGGTGTTGTAGAAATTTCAAAAGCAGAGTTGATTTCATTTTTGTCTTGCCGTAAACGTTTAAACCAGTCCAACTCAAATTTAATGTGGTAATAATTTGCAAGGTGGTTATTAATTTCGTGTCTCGAATCAGAAAAAAAGTTTTATTTTTTAATTCCAAAGCCCCTGCGTCCCCCCACCCTACATGTCGAAAGTACACCATGCCTCAGGTTTTCGCACTTCTGATTGACAAGATCACAATTGAAATGCCATGGGTGTTCCACTTCTATTGACTTCCAAGCTGTTGCGAAAAGTTTGGGAGAAAGTTATAGGTTCAAACGGAAGTTTAAAAAAAGCATTCGATTTAACGAACGCATTTGAAAACATAAAATAGGCTAGTGATTTCGTCTTGCTGTTTAAGAGTTTAGTGAAACTATCGTAGTAAGCTAGTTAACCGCGTAAATAACTTAGGTTTAGCTGGGGTTAATTATATTTAAGGAGGCAAATTTATCCTTTTTCCCTCCCCCTGAAATTCTTTTTGGTACGTGGTTTTCTTCCTTTATGTTGTCTAATTAGTGGTGGTTTTCTTGTTCTTTTTGTTTTGTCTCACACTTTTGTTTTGGCCAACCCCATTTGGGGTGGGTTTTTTCCTTTTTATTCGGCGTTTATAGGCTTTGGTAGTTTTTAAACGAAACCAGTCCAGTTTTTGAGGCAAAGAAAAATGTGTCCATATTGAAACCTGGTAACTTAGGCTCGTTCAAGTGTCGTGTCGCATTGCTCTGTAGGACTTGACTAGGAAAGAGGGGTGGACGTTTTTTTAAGTTTGCTAAAAAATGACTTCTCAACATACTAGGTTTAAAAAGGAAGGGTTGGAAACGGACTTGAGTCGTTGTTTTTTTTGCCCAATGTGTCAAAGCCCTGAAACACTAAGAACATTTTGAAGTGAGGGAAAGGTTAGGGGAAGTTTAGGTTTAACGGAACGGTACCGTCTTGCTCACAACCGTTTCGCCAACGCCACCAATCATGTCTCCGTAAATTAATGATGACCGAATTTTGTTTTTTCTTGTGTAAAATCTTTAAAAAAGACTCGTGAAAAGGTTTGTCATGTTTGTAAAAGTTTCAATTTCTAGGTCCGGTTTTTTTTTTTTTAAAGAAATGGAGTCTCTAATATTTTTGCCAATGGCTTTCTTCTTTTCTTTACTACTTCATGAAAAGAGAAACTATGAGTTGATACCAAGTCAAAGAGTTTTCCAGAAATAATAAGCTAGTTTAAATATGTAGGGAACTGTTTTTCTTACTTGCAATTTCAGATTTGTTTTTTTGGTGAATTTTATGACAAAGATTCAAGGGACTTAACAATGTGATGCTATCACACTTATTGCATTGTGTAGGGAATGTTAATTTTGAAAAAAATGGCCTCGTCAACCAAGCGATCTGTACAACGGTTAATATCATCTTGTTGTAACATAGGTCTCCTCAATTGCTAAAGCTACGATTTATGGCACGTACACCTGAACATAATTTAATGTGAAAGAAAGTTAAAAAAGGGTTCTTAACGATTTTTAGGAGTTGCAATGACAATGCTGCATTGATAATGATGTTCTATGAATGTCTTCGTTTTGCGCCCTGAACCCAGTCCAATTACCATGAAACTTGAAAAAAAATCCTTTTGTAAAGATGATGGGGCTTTGACACATTGAAGAGCATATTGTGGCGTTAATGCTAGGTTACAAGAAATGAAACATTTTTGTCTCGTTTTCGTGAAGGTATTATTAGTTGTCATCAATTCGTATGGTATAACACCCGCTCCAGCTCCTTTTTCCCCTCTTTCTCTCTGCTCCTCCCGAACGGTAGCCGTGTTTGATGGTATATATTGCCACTCTTGTCAATTGTAATATCCCCTACACAGAAAATGAAGACCTGTATGCCTTTGCTTTGTACTAGTGCAGATAAACTTGGTTTCTAATGTGGTATTTCATGAATGTGGGTCCAGATTCCTGTTGACGTTTGACACATTACGCAATTTCCCTTGTGTGTCTTTTGATATTGATGCCATTAATTCTATAACGCTGCTTAACAAAAAAAATGGAAAACGTACGCTCTATGCATTTTTTTTTATTCAACCGGATCTCAAGGAACGTAAAAACGGATATTTCGAAAGACATTTTATTTGCATTTGGGATTATTGTCCGGATCCGAAAATATTTTTTTTGTTGACTGTGATTGCTGCGCGTTGCAATGCCTAGTCCGTGTTATTTGTTCGATTGGCCGTGATGAGTTGCTCAACAAATTTTACGTCAGTCTTACGTTTCAATTTTTTAATTGATAATATTTGCAATTCTTCCATGACATTGAAAAGCGATGCATATTGAATTTCTTGGCATTGGTGACTGAGCATAAACACGGTACATAACGTTGTGACTGCTCAATACACACAACACAAGGGAAAAAGCAAGTATTCCAGGTTGAACGGAGGATTTTCATGTCGCAACTTTCCCCGTTAGGACAAAATCATCTTTTAAACTTTTGGCGAACCATTTATATTCTTGTCAGTATATCAGGGAGCTCGTGGTGGTGCGTGCTTTTCAAGTTTGTTAACCTAAAGCTTTTGAAAAAAAAGTGGATTGCGGTCCAACAGCGGAACACTCGGTCAAGGTAAATTTTGTGGTGATTATCGCATACTAAAAACATTTTATTTGTATTCTGCGCTTGAACCTGCGATCTAGGATTTTTTGGCGTTTGCCCCGTCTGGTGGGATACTCCCTTTCCGGCTAAAAGCGAAGCAGACGTCTCAAAAGGCTTCCCTATTTGGCAAGCACTTTCAAGGATTAGATCCAAATAAGGAAGTAAATCGCACTGGAAAGTAGAGGGAGAATAAAAAGAAGGGAGAACTGGCTTTTGTCCCTCTTTTATGCTTAGGGAACTTATGCTCTCTTATGCTGGGTTTTCCGTTTAAAAAAAGAATTGCGTCATTTTACTTCAGCAAAAAAACAACTGGTTACTTTTCCCATCGTGCTCTGGCCAACACAGGAAGGATTTCTCTTGCAAAAGGAAAAGTCGTTTGTAGGCAAATTACCGTGCCGTTGGTAAATCGCTATCCTAAAATAAAGCTTAAAAAAACTCCCGATGTTAACGTAAGGTCGTATCTAGAAAAGGTTCCTGATCCTGTCTTTTTTTTTAGGTTATAAAACCTTGTTGGCGCCCGAGGAAGTCGAGAAGCTTGGTATGGAAGGAAGAAACGAGATGAAAACGCTGGCCAGGTGAATCCTTGTCTATGCTCTTGAGTTTTCAGTCCCGTGGCATGCTTAGATCGTAGACGCCACACACACTTAAGGCTTCTTTTATGCGTCCTAGCAAGGCTGGTGTCTTAATATTTCAAAGTTCGGTATGTTGATCACACGGAGTGCCATTCGCAACGGGCCGGAAGTGTGGCTTTGTGCCTTTTGTGTACAAGTTGGGTATTAATTTGCTTGGTAATTCCCTTGTGCGGTTGGTATAATGTCCGGTTAAGGCCAGGGCCAAGTTCGGTTGTCCTGTATAAATAAAAATAAAAAAAATAGGCTAGTTTTGAACGTCTCTTCTCTTTTACCTGTTTCCACCTGGCTCTCTTTTCCTTTCTAGCTTCCCCAATCCACAGTACGCATCTCCCCCCTTTTCCTGTGGCTGTTTCTTCGTCCGTTACCTGGGCACGAAACCCGCCAGGTAACGCAGGGAAAGACTTTCTGGCTTGGATAAGCTCACCAGTGTCTTGGTAATGGTCTGCTCAGCTAGCACGTTAACGTTTACACGGCTAGCAACGTGCCTCTGTAGCCGTTTCGTTCATTGTGACTGGTGCTGACATGTAGACAACCGGTAAGTTTCTAGTAATAGTTTTTCTTTTGTATTATTATCGATTGGTTTTACACCTGTGCGTATTGATTCAGGACAGTAGATGCGGAGGATTGCGTTGTTTGTGTATTGATTTGAAAGCTACCCGCGTGTTTTTGAGGTTATGGTTTACATGTTGACGGTGAAAACTAAACCCTCGGTGAGTTTAGCTATGCAACAATATAATATGCAAGGAGGTCAGTGGAGTGAATGTGGTGCTATTGATTAGAGAAGTTCCGCTTTAGGAGGACAGAGCGTAGCAGCGGACTCATTCTTGTACTTGGTAGCCGAGTGGCACGTTGTGAGGGAAAATTTGGACGCAATTTACCACCATAGGGGAAATTCTGCATGCGTTTTCTAAACTTTCTTGGCTATGGTTATAAACTAGACTACGCATAGTTGTCCACTCCAGGGTAAATTGTATTGAAACTTACTTGAGCGAGTTTTCCTGTTTTTAAGCAAAGTAATGATTCTTTAGGTCTTTCTAAAGAAACAGACAAGAAATGTGTTATAAAAGAGACTGTAGTCGACGGCTGTGACGTTGAAGGTTTAAGCGTGAATAAGGTAGAGTAAATGCTGGCTCCCGGAATTCTCACCTTAAAAATGAAAATTTATTTGTTTTGTTTTTTTACGTTTTAGGCAGGTGTTTGTCTTGGCTGCACCGTCCCTTTGGTTCTAACGCCGGCTTAATTAAGCGCGTTTATGCTTCCAGATGCTCCGGAGTGACGTGTTTTGTAACAAGGGCGGAGGCGGTTTAATTCATTCCACCTTTAACCCTCCCGAGGACAGTACTGCTGTGCGAAAGTGAAAGTGGCCTTAAACGTCGGAGTATTCCGATATGGATTTCTGGCTCACGACCCCGTAATCGCATAGTGTTATGTCTACGCAGAGTTTCGTGCTTGCTATTTCAAACATCTCAACTGTGGTGGAACGATAAGGATCGAGAGAGCTGTTCCAAAATGGGGTCGCAACAACCTGGAGCTGCCGGAGTTACCACAACAAAGCCAATCCGCTCTCATCACCCCGAAATGGCTCTCTCATGGAATTCTAATCAGAATACCGTAAGTGCAATTTGCCTTTGTTTCTATTATGCTGCCTCGTTAATCATCTTGAACGTCATCATATTGCGCACTTCTTCGACCCCGAGGCTCTCAAGAGAAGGTGCAATTTAGCTTAGACTATTATCAGAGGTAGGCGTCTCATAACCTTGTCTGAAAACCAAAAAAAAAAGATGTCTTGTTTGTGTGCTGTATGTAAGCTTCTTTTAATAGCTAATGGTTTCCTCATTGGAGGAAAAAGAAAAGTCATTGCCCAACCTTATGAAAATCCTTGTTAAAGCAACATCCAGAATTAACGATGAGCTTAAACAAACAAGACAAATAACCAGAAACACGAGCCATGAATTTCGCCGAGTTCCGAAACGAACGTTCGATCACTACGAAAGAGTGTGACCTGCGTCTTAGGACAGACACAGAAACATAAAGAGAAAAATAGATGGCGAGGGAAATCAGCCTTTGTTTAGGATCTTGTTTCGCTTTTTTTATTTGTATGTGTTCTTCTGAGTCTGCAACTAACTAATAAACTATGCAATAACAACATTCTTGTTGGGGTATGAGATCAAGGAAAGGGAAGAACCTGTCTAAAATTAGGAAAGTTGTTCGACTTGACCGCTTTATTTCGGTAAAAGAACCTTTAAAGTAGTTCGCGTCACCGCAGTGAGGGCTTCTCTTGTTTCCCTTGTGTATATGACCAGAATTTCCTATTGTTGAATGCAAATGCGGAAAGGAAGGGAAGAGGGAAGGTAAACGAAGATCGACACAAGACGAAGGTGGCATGCCCACATACACTATGAGCCCCGCTTAAAGCTCGTGTGGACTCTTAGAATGTTCTCCTTTTAGTTGGTATCGACCACTTGCTGGGTAAGAAAAATAGAATAATAAAAATAAAATAGGAATTGGAAAAACGCAACTAAGACCCGAGAAAACGTGATCGCTTGCTTTTCCTCTTCCTTTAGCTTAGAGTGCGGTGCTGTTATTATATAAGGACTCCAGGGTAAATTATCGTGCAACTACCAAGGTGAACACAATCCTGGCCAGGAAAACCGTTAAGATACCCTCCATTTTCTTTGCATTTCCCCGACCACCAGGCCGTTACGACTAGAATGACCTTTTGATGACGGGCTTGGACTTGAATTAATGGTCAAACGAATTAAAAGTGAAGTAGACAAGTAGATACAAAAAGCCCTTTTGTAAGTAACGACATGGAACAAGAATCGGGCGCAATTGGCATGGCGAAATCAATACAGGTGTAACCGGCATGTTTTAGCACAGGCTCGTGTCGCGGGTTGCCCGGAAAACCGTCTCTTTTGAATCCTGGAACTCTAACTCGTAAGTTTCCATAGTAACCGTAAAGAGAATCTGTTTCCAGCAGTCCACGTGTGGCTGTCTGCGAAGAAAGAACGTTCGCTAGTCACAGTACGGTATTTATCCACTGGCTTTTTAATCTCTGGTTGAGATTATGTACATTATTAGCGTGATTATGCCTGTGGTTTGGAAGGGTGACACCAACTCGTGAAACTTGACGACTTGTCGAAGAAACGTTTAGCCGTATTGTAGATTCGAATATCCTAACCGGTTGCGGCGTTTCTTTTCGGATTCTTTTTTAACCTTTCCTGATATACGTCCTTGGCATTCTGCAAAAGGATCAAACAAGATTTTAGCATGGTAACAGACATTGCCTAACCCTTTTAGCTACTTATGTGTACTTAACCTGTTTATGCTAGTGGTGGCATTCATGTCCCTTTGTTCTTGTAGGTGAATGTCTCGGCGATGGAAACGGACCCGTACAAGATCACTAACTTGGGAGAGGCCGAAAAGGTGATTAAGAGTCTAATTGAGCGTAATCGGACCCAAGCGCAGCTAATCCTCACATGGAAACGAAGGATTCGTGATCAGGTAGACAAAAGAAAAAAAGACAGAGAGAGAAAGCTGGATCTTAACCCCCCCACCCAAAAAAAAATCTAATTTGTATTCTAAGATTACGTTATTTTACTCATCTAATATGTATTTCCTTTGTTGTTTTTGTTGTCTAGAATGAAACCATCCAGAAACTTCGCCGGGACAAAGAAGAGTCCATGCGTCATCTATCTTCGCAGTTGCTCCTCTTCGAATCTCAATTACGCAAAAAGCAGCGTGCTGTGGAAAAACTGCTCCAAGAGAGAGATTATGTTATTCAGCAGCAGCAAAGGATCATAGACAGCTACAATCACCATAATAATGAGGGGATTATTGTGACGGACATCAAAGACCTGGATAGCCTCAACGACAGTGATAGCGCTGTCGTTATGGAAGAGGTTGATCCAAACTCCCCTCTGTCGTCTATATCCAACATTGATATTCGAATATCGCGGAGCGTTTCCGACGTCCTCGCGGCGTCAACCAAAAGACTTCCGTTAACCGAGGTATCTGCACGCAGGCGGAAGCTGCCGCGAGAAAACGCAATGCTACAGAACGGCGACGATTCCGAAGATGATGTATTTTACCACGCTACATTAAATACGCCACAAGTAAGAGTCGTATAGAAAGATTAACTCACCCACAATATGTTATAACCTTCCTTTTTTTGTCTAGGTAATGGCCAGACGCTCTTCAAGTGGAGGAGCCTCTACCAGGTTTCTGCGTCGTTCGGAAGGGATGCTGGAAACTGTCTATAGCTTCGAAGAAGATACCCTGCCATATGTAAACAGTATGACAGATAGTGATATTTCTTGCACAAGTTCCTCAGTTGACCAGACGAGCTCACTTGAAATAACCGAGTCAAGTAGCAGCAGTATCAATATCAAGTCGAGTCGTTTTTACCCCCGAGTTCGCAAGCCGGGTGAGAAGCGTTTAGAAAAGAACAACATGGTCACCGTCAAGCCCTTTGTAGAAACTTATAGCCAAGTACTAGAAACTATTAATAGCCCGGCAAATGAGGAAGTGAACCGGAAGTACAGCGAAGCCATGGCTAACACCCAATGGCAATTACTGCAGCATCAGTTTGGTCAACTGGGCATGCATGAAAGCACTTCACCTACGGGACAAGTGGTGGTCTACAATCGGGTGTTGAGTAACCATAGGTCAGTGACGCGACCGCGTGATATCAAGTACAAGAAAATCAACAAATGCAAATCCCAGTCCTTGGAAGAGTTACGAGGGCGGTTGAAAAAGTGGACAGAAGTGGAGGCTATCTCGGTAACCAAGACAACGTCATGTTAGAAAGAAAAACATATATCTATTTTGAATGGGAATAAGTCACTCTGTGACGTAATTGACTTACTGTGTCACATAACTGCTGTTAGGGGTCTGTGTGACCGCTGTACAATTTGGTGGGAAACGCAAGAGATCGATTGCAGTTTTGCTGGGCGAAAGTTTATCTCCTCTTTTGTACATTATACATTAAAATTACCCCGTGCATATCATTTAGGAAGTTGTAACTTATACTCAGACATCTGGGAGTAATAAAATTCTACTATTATTTTCCTTCATTTATTGGATAAGAGCTCAAGCAATAACTTGAGTCGAAAGTCTCATTAATTTAGGCTTAATAGTACTGCAGGGAGCGGAGTGTCCCGTGATAGTATCAGCAGCCACAGAAGTTACCCTTCAGTTGGGTTTTTGGTGTATATAGTGCAAGCATTTCCAGAACTGATCGGTCTTACTGGAACCAGCTGACTCCTGTGCATCCATGCAAGTGAGGCAGTTTCCTATACGCTCTCTTTGTCCGTGAAGGTCCCTTTTTTTCTAGAAACATTTTTCTGCTTAATTTTTTTAGAACTTCTCGTGTCGTGCAGTAAAGGAGGGAAACTCGGAATTCATTTAGTAAGAATCAACCGTAGCTGGGTTAAAGTCAATTGAAAATGTAGGGCGTTACGGGCACTGGAGCATTATGCTCGCTCGTGCATTTTACCGTTAGGCAATAAGCGTCTAATTAAGCACTCACGACTTTGGATAATCGCGGAAAAACTTGAGTTCTTTTGGGGTTCGTAGGGAGCGGGATTTAGGAAGTCCTTTTAGAGAGTGTCTTTCGCGAGTGCTCTCGCGTTATGTGAAATGGGATACGTTTCCAACACCACTTAAAAAGCTTCAGACCGTCTTTGGGTTTCATTTCTTCCTGTCTTGAAATAAATTAACATATTCTTGGAGAAAATGTGTCGGCGTCGTGCTGCAACTTTTAGCTGGAAATAAGAAAGACTGCTGGCCCATTACATGGTTTGTGGTTAGGAAAAAGGGCACAGTTCTGCGTCTCTTGTGCAATCGATAGGCAAAAGCGACCAAAAGGTGCCGTAAGCTAACAAAGTGTGCCCATACAAAGAAAACGGACCACAGGATTGTGTATCCACTAGCAAATCCATTTTAAAGGTACGAAAAGCAGATTCAGAAACGGTAGAGAGTATAATATGGGAGCTAGCTAACACGGAAAAGCAAAGCAAAGTTTTGTTGCTCGCGTTCACGGAGTAACGCTTCAGGGGTTATAGCTACGTGGGTAGTTCATAATCATTACGCTTATTGGTTGGGGCTTGTATACAGCTATAGTGAGTTAGCAAATGACTAGCTCTTGACGCTTAAGTGTTGTGTCCCAAGCTCTTAATGCATCAGCAATTAATCGAAACGTTTAATTCTTATACGATAATTTTTTTGTGTCTTTTTGGATGAAAGACGCTGGTCTGTCACTCGAAGTCTTCGCTTTTGTCTGGCCGTCATTAAGCTCGATTTGCTTTCATAACTTGCGGTCAGGGCAGGATCAGACTTCTATCGATTCACATAGCTACGTTTCTTGTCATATAGTTCTATTGGCAATAGATCGTTCAGTAGATTCGCGTAGGAAATTGCTAAGTGTCTTGGGTGAATTTCTGGGATGCTTTCCGAGCGCGAAGGGACTTTCATGGTATTTTCGTTACTTTTTTTTATTTCTATTTTCATGTCCTTGACTAAGAAAATTTTTCCGGTTCGATCCAGACACCATTGTTGTGTGCTCTTTGTAGGCTTATCGAGCTCGCACAATAGGTAATAATGCATAAATAGCGTGTGATAATTTTCCCAATCATCGTCTTATTATAGTTCATTGTCTTATTCGCGGTAGCTGGGCATAATCTATAGCCGGAGCGGCCGGCGTAGTCGTGAATGCCAATACTTATGCACCTATTCTTCTGTGCAAGATGCCTCGCTAGAGCTCCTTAATACCCTGAGACTTGGTAGGGGAGACTACTCAGGGTGTCAGGATATAGTAGGTAATCGATCAGTTTTCTAGCAGCATTTCAAGTCGTTAAAAAGCGATGCAACGGAGATAGTAACAGGGTAAAAAAAAAATAGAGAAAAAATGCTTCTTGATTTTTAAAAAAACTTTTAGAGAGAGATTTATACATGGGCTAAAGTATTCCCACGGCTGAAGGAAACAAAAAACAAAACTTTGCCTAAAGCACAAGCTTGTTACTCGTGAAGGCGTAGAGAGCGCAGTGCGACGCCTGCAGTAATATATTTAGAATTCCTCTTTGGCTATATACGGGCCGGAAGAGTTGTTCTTGTTGCTTCCACTGGCGTCTACCAAGTGTCCATGTTGCACGTTATGGTTAGCATACAATGTAAGACGAAGACGAACGTGGATCGTGAGCGAACGCAACGAGTCCCCTAGTTTCCGAGTCCACTAGAGCAGACGTCTTGAGTCTCGGAACAGTATTGCGGACGCCGTCCACCACATTAGAGGCTCTCGTGTAAGCCCCCTCCTCGCAAGTTTCTCGCGGAAGATCAATGCAGTCTTAGCACATTATTAAACTAGTCGCCTGCCCGGGTTACCTTCTCAAGGATTTACTCTTGTTATCGTGAGTTACGTTTAGCACGTACAAGCCATCAAACTTGTTGCTGTGCTAAGATAAAACCCTATTCTTCTTCTAAGGTAACCCAGCCACTGGAATATATTTTTGTTAAACAAGAAAAAAAAAGTTCTTGCCTACCGTGCATCTTACTCCCTGAACTGTAATCAAGACGAATGGTGTTGCTGATGCTATGTCTGTATTCTAGAACTTTTGGTGAAATAATACGTACAGATGGGTATTAAACTAGCAGTGGCGGTGTACCTATAGAGTGAGTTCGAACTCGAAACTTAACTCTGTAATATGATGCGCCTCTCCCTTTGGAGTTTCTAGTTTAAAGATTTCTTAGCTGAGAGAGGGAACGGGATTGTTTTTGTTCGTAAGTCTTGTGATCACAGTGCAGCTTTTGGTAATCGCCTAAAGCAATTACGGTATTCTAGGAAATTGGGTACATAACTAAGTACTACACAGAAGAAAACAAGCATCGTGGGCAGAATATAGCCGTTCCATTGTTTTCCCCATGGCGCCCGCTTGAAGAAATTTATAGTCAGGCGTTAGACCGTGTACTTCACCTTTTATCTTGCTGCATCAGTGAACTGTTGCATGCAGTCCACCATCATTAGTAGCTCGTGATCACAAGCTGTAAAAAGCAACTCCGTTGCGCATTTTTCTCATAAGGTCTGTTGTAAATTTCTGCCCGTGGGAGCATTCCGTGAATGATAATCAATTTTCCTTTCGTTTTTCGTTCTGTCTTTCTTTTCGTTTAAGCTGGGAGAAGAATAGGGGAAAAAAACTTAAGTAACGCCTGCGCAACCTAATGACTTAGGGCTGCCATTAGCAAAAGACTCGCAAGTTTTCAAGTGGCGAAGCTCTCCTAAGCAAGTAAACTTATCGATATTCAAACGGTAGTTTCCACTACGCCTTGTTTAATAGCTTGGGCGAATCCTTTCGTTCTTTTTTATTTTATTTTCTTGTTGGGTAGTGTGTTTTGCTCTTATCCGTATAAAGGAAACTCGATAAAGCATTAATGTATGTTACAGTTCGCAAGCATGGGATAATAGTGGGTTTCATGTGACGTCAGTTTTATTCTTTTTCTCCCCTGTATTGTTATCAATATTCCACTTTTCAGGTGAGGGTGGACATCATGTGGACCTTAGGGATCTGTTTCGTGACTGGTTGCTATAGAAACCCAAAGACTTGGCCGCCAGCATTTCTTTATCTTAGTTTTCCAAACCCTAATCCTTGTCTAAGAAGAGCAGGTGTTTGCCATCGAACATTAATATCGATGCACCAGGCTCAGTCGTGGTTCCATGGAACCCACTTTGTCATTGAGCAACTGGCAATGCATTTCCCGGATCAGAATCCAGACATTAGCAATTCTAAGCACCCCTTGTTGCGTTCTTGCATGAACAGCGGCCTGCAGTTGTTGTGAGTTTGTAACAATTTTTGCTCTGATTTTCTCCGTGATTTTCTCCTCCGAAAAATGCTTTCAGAAATGTAGACTGACTTTTTCTGTCCTGGTACTTTCTTGAGCTTATTTCTTCTTTCACTTATCCGCGTAATGCTAACCGCGATTGACGATTTTTATTTTATTTTTTTGTTTATTTTACTTTTTTTTCTGCTGGGCTGAAGCGAGAACTGGGAAAACATGGCCAACTTTATATGTCAGTTAGGCCAGCTTGGCTATTCAGGATATAGAAAAAGTCATCAAGCTGGTCTTGGGTACGTGTGACGTTGCCTTGATTCGATCCAATTTTTATCCTTTCAGCCTTGCCAAAATCGTACATAACTTAAGGGGACCGACTTCTAACGATGAACGACTGTAATGGGGAAAGCTGGAAATTCTTGGTTTTTGAATAACAGATGCAGGCAAAACAGATGTAGGAAAGTGGGCAGACCAAAAAAAAAAAAAAGGAGCACGGGACTTGAGCTTTTTCTGTTTGTGTGTACCGCCCTTGCTTTTACACTTTGTTCCGCTTTTGTTTCGGGCTGGCATGACAACAAAGAAAACATAACGAGCCTCCCGGCTTGCCTTTTTTTCATATTCTTTGTCCTTTCCCAGGGCCAGGAGCCATGGAACATATTCCGGGACGATAATTTCCCTGTGGATTTCCCAGTATTCAAGTGTTATCTTCCGTGTAATGGGTGTGTGAAGCTGAAACATGCAGCCAAGCTCCTAAAGAGTCCCAACTTAAGCAGATGCATAAGCCGGTAATTGCCGAAAAGCGCGTCAAATTCTGACGCCGTTGCTTTTTAGGTGGGAAGCAAAATGCGACTTTTTCTTCTCCTAGATAAAGAAAGTATGGCATGGCAGCATGGGTGAACCTGTTGGATACTTGTGCGGATAAGAGTGAAGATTGCCATTCTGCTGTCCCCATCTATTACTCGGCCATGCAATGTTGGCATATCAAAAGGCTTGGCGTGCCAAGCTGTACCTCGCGTGAATTCGGGAATGCTCGCGCCCGCGTCAAAAGACGGGCCTGAAGAGAGGCACAACCAGTACCACCACTTTGGACTCGTAAAGAAGCAAATACGAGACTCGAAAAAATACTCGGGGCGGACCCATTTCTTCGCATAAAACCTCCAGCGGGGCGTGGTTTCTCTCCAACAGCTTCATATATGGCGGAGGGACCGTTACCTGACGTGGTCCCTACCGTAGGTTTGCCTGTTCATATTGTGACGGAAGTCAAATGCGCCGTTTATAGTAACATGTCCCTTACCGGAGCAGAACAGCAGCTAGGTCGCCCAGATGACCTGGGAACTCGCGTTCTGCCCCCACCAGTGGTGCAAATATGGACCAGTGTCAGTTCGCCCACGGATGCGGAATTCCGCCGGGATTCGGTCAATTCCGAGCTCGGCTTCGTCGACTCTGGCATTGAATCACAACAATTGAGCCCTTGTTTGGGGCTTGAGGACCATGGCGGCGAATTTCCCAGTTCGCAAAACGGGACTACGCTGAGCATTCCCCAAGGAATGACGCTGCGAAGGAAACCGCATAATAAAGGTAATCATTTAAGGTTCTGATGTTTGATTTTCTCCAAGTTTTAACAAATGGCTTGCAAAGCTTCTAACAAAGAGATGTGGCTGGGGAGTTGAGAGAAACGCAATAGGATTAAAATAACCTTACGGATTATGTGCATGTAGGGTTAAGCGTCAAGGTCGTGCGTGCTGCTTGACACCTTTTAATGGATTTGGGTAGCGTATAAGATAATTGCAGCGGCCTAGGCTGGCTACCTAGCACAGGAAATGCGTCAATCTTATAGGCTGCCACCACAGTTTAGAGGTTTACACAGTATGGTAACAAGGGTATCCTTCCAATGTTAAGGTTTTCTGACAACTCTCTCGGTCTCAAGAGGATATGGTGGGTACTAAAGAACATAGGAGGAATGGATTCACCGACTTACCCATGTACCCACCATGTAGGCATTCCTAATCTTCTACAAGAAGGGTTCGAGAAGCGAACAAAACATTCACAAAATGGGGGACTGGTGACCTTTCTCTCGGGTACTCTAGGGAGTTTTGGACTGCCGTAAGGCCCGACCTGCATTGCGCTTTGTAAACCGTCGTGACCTTCTTTGAACTGCACTGGGAGGTTTGCGAATGTGCCCTTTTAATTTTCTGGCCTTTTACCTGAATATTACTCTGGGGACCGAGAAGGTCGTCAGAAAACCTTAACATTGGAAGATAGCCCTGTTACCATACTGTGTAAACCTTTATACTGTGGCTGCCACTGCAAGTTTGTGGGTAAACATGCGTCAGTGACATTTTTATTAAATACAAATAGCAGAGGAAACTTGTCGAAGGCTTCTAATTTTGGGCTTGGGGGCTGGGACGGAAGTGCTCGGAAAATTTGCATAACAGTCCTTGTTGACAAATATGACTTCATTTTCACTAATGGTTTGATTTGACATTCTAGCGTCGCCGTTGGAGTTTGGCATTGAAGTGGGCGAAAACACAGACAATTTGCGAGCGTCGCCCGTTAAGCTACACAGAGCTGCAGAGCTCCTCCGGCGGGATTCCAGCTCGGATTCTTTGGAAAAGCAACAGCAACTCGTGCCAGGATTACCAGGTTTCTTACCACGTACCCGAGCGCATCGGAATTTCGTCACGATCGACTATGGTATCCAAGGATGGCGGTTACAAGAAGAAGGATTCCAGAAGATGATGCACCAGGAGCACATATCTATTAGCAGCCGATCATCTTCTGATAGACCTTCGACCATGGAAGACGAAGAGGAAGCAAATGCCCCGCCTATTTTGATTGTAGAAAGTGAGACGGACGATCAATGTGACGATGGGAATAAAGATCACGTTGAGAGCGAGGTACCCAAGTACCGGGTATCGAGAAATCATCGGAGTTTGGAAGATTCGAGACACTCGATAGCTGTAAATCGATTAAGTCTGGACGAAAGGAATTCCAGAACAGTCTTCAGTAGTAGTCTGTCTTCTAATTCCCGTGTGCCATTAAGTACCGAAGAAAGCTTGGAGGGTGAAAGAAATTCAACAGGGAGTGCAGGGATAACAAGACTTCATTTGTCTTCGTCAGATCGCGGAATTTCCGACGAAGACAATAGGAGTGAATCGTATCAGCCTTCTCGCACGCAATCTATATCGAATTCGACAATATCGGAGCCCCCGGAAACCACTGGCTTTTCGCGACAGCCTTCCTTTGGTTCTGTAAGAAGTGAATGTGTGGACATGCAAAGTCGTCGAGAAAGCAGTGAATTTGCCGTTGCACGCAATTGGAACAGCAAGTCCGGGTCAAGACATTTTTTCCTATCGGTGCCCCCGAGGTTGAGTATCTGTAATTGGCCTTCGACGAGAAGTCAACCTGGCTCACGCAGGCATTCCGCACAGTCGCAGTGCAGTATCGGCAAGACTTTGAATCCTAACCACTCGCCTTTCATGTCTCGGTTAAGCATATCTAGGTAAAACTTGCAATTGCCCAGACCGAGTTTGATAGTCATGTTATTTTTACATTTTTATAGGCCATCGTCACCGAGCCCGTACCATCGACTGGGTTCCGATGATGAATTGGATATAGCCGCATTGTTGGAAAGTGGAGTTCTACCCTTTATTCCTTCAGCAACGACAGGAGGGGGAGGCCTGAGTTTAACACAGAGGCTGGCTTTCCCTGAATTGGTAGCTACCGAGCAGAATAAGAGTAGGAATCGGGAGCTATACATTGAACCTGAAGGGAATTTGAACTTTTTTGCCAAAATCATCACTTTGTTAGTCCTTGTCTTCGTTGTCGTTCTAGTAGTTGGTGTTTTCGTCAAACTCTTCCATCCGCCGCGATGATAACAGTAGTCTTGATATGTGTCATGTATTTTTCCAAGTCTCATCTCATGTGAAAGTTATTTTCATGTAACCTGGTCTTTCGGGCAACTTATACCATACACGATGCAAAACTTACGGAAACGCATATCCTTGCTATGTAGCTGCCGTTCGCTTAATTTTCTTTATTGTAATAAGAGACACTATATTTTTATTTAATTAGGAATACTATTTTCGCATTGTTACACAGAAGACACGTTTCTCTGTTCCTTTTGTTCCTAGCGAAAGCTTCGGAGTTTGCGCTTTTGTCAGGCGATTAAATTAAGCATAAGAAAATAGTTCTCCTAGATGGCGTATGTAGCCCGGTAATTGAAAAATTACGAATTTAGTTTTGATACGGTAATTTGAATTCGACCTGGATTGTCTTCCCTATCTAGCTTCCCATTGTTCTAATAGTGAATCCCTGCCTGCATTAGACAGATTCATATCGATCCAAGCGTTTCCCACAAACAGAATTTCAGATATTTGAATTTCGAATGCTAGGTGGTGCTGAAGTGGCACTAACGGAAGTGGCGGAAATTAGCACAACAATCACCACGTGTAAATTCGTGGTCCCAAACAAGTGCTACATGAACGAGATGAAACATGACAGGAATTTTCAGCGACAATTGACTTGACGAACCGTAATTCGTCCTAAGCCATATAATTATTTAAGTGCTATGGCTGCTCGTCGATTTCTCAAAGACAGCAAACTTAAAGGTTAGTGGCATGAGCTTCAACTTCCTTCGTTGTTCTTAGGAAAGAATCTTCCCTCTTTGTTTATTTCATTATTGGTTGCGTAGAGCTGTATACTTCCCTCGTTATTGAGAAGCATCACAATGAAATCCTGAACGTTTTACAAGCTCCAGACGAGAAGGCCCATTACCCCATAGTCACCAAGTAATTAATACAAATTCTTGCTCGCTATGGAATATGAGCTTGAAGTCTTTTGTGTCTGGCGTTTAGTTTCCAAGACATTATGGATTTTTACCCTGAAGTACTAGAGGATATTCTTAGCCGTCCCATCCAAGCTTTTGAGGTTTGCGATAAAGCTTTGATTTATGCCGCTCGTAAAATCCTTGACAATCAACCTGGGCTTACTTTAGAGAAGAGCTTAACAATGAAAGTTTACCTTCATGCTAGAATTGCAGGCAGGTCCCAGTATTATAGTCACAACTTAGCCGCTAATCAAATACTTGTAGACTTGCCACTTTGTCCACAAATTCATCTCAACTGCTTACCCAAAAATGAAAGTATTGGCAACTTTCTAGCCATCAGTGGTACTGTAGTGCGAGTGGGAGAGCGGAAAATGCTGGAATTCCAACGCGATTACTATTGCACCAAATGCAAACATACGTTTGTCGTCAACGTAAACTTCGAATTTTGTTTATCTTATACTAGTTGGATTAAGTAAGCATCATCTTGTAGGCTGACTATGAGCAATTTCACACATTTCACCCAGGACCTCAGTGTCTCAATCCTAATCCTTGTAATTCTACAACGTTTAAAGCAACTGGCGTCCTGGACCCTGCCAAGTGTAAGGATTACCAAGAGATCAAAATTCAGGAGCAAGTTCATAAATTAGCCCTGGGGACTATTCCCAGATCTATGTGGGTGACCTTAGAAGACGATTTAGTTGATACTTGCAAGCCTGGAGACGATGTTCTGATAAAGTAGGTCGAAGTTCTTACCCTTTTCGTGAAGCTCGCGATCTTTAGAATTATCTATTTTTGTAAAAGTGGAGTGGTTATAAGGCGCTGGCGACCGTTTTCGAAAGACCACCGCACGGGTATTGATTTAATAATCAAAGCCAATTATGTCCGCGTTAATAATGACCACCGCGCGTCAATTTTGGTCACCAAAGAACTTGAAAGTGAATTTAAGGAGTTCTGGTTTGAGCACGAACATCGCCCTTTGGAAGGTCGAGACAAAATCATTGCCTCCTTTTGTCCTCAAGTAAAATCAGTAGCTTGCTAAAAGTGTTGCGTATTCTGATTCTGAAGATATACTTAGGTGTTTGGCTTATATATTGTCAAATTAGCTGTTTGTCTGACCTTAATTGGAGGGCTAGCGAGGAAAGATGAATCAGGGACCCGGGTCCGAGGTGAACCACACTTACTTCTAGTTGGTGATCCAGGCACTGCGAAGTCCCAGTTTTTGAAATTTGCTGCCAAAATCTGTCCACGCTCTGTTTTAACAACTGGTATTGGATCCACTGCCGCCGGCTTGACTGTGACCGCAATACGAGTACGCAGTGATTCACCTTGTACAAAAAAGACCATCTTTCCAAATTATCGACATCTTTTAGGATTCCGGAGAATGGCAGCTCGAGGCAGGAGCTTTAGTTTTAGCTGACGGGGGTGTCTGCTGTATTGACGAGTTCAATTCCATCCGCGAACATGACCGAGCCTCAATCCACGAAGCAATGGAACAGCAAAGCATCAGCGTGGCCAAAGTATATTTTTTTCTTGTCTCGTTCTCTCTTTATCGAATAAACTAGAAAGATTTTAAAAGGCTGGATTGGTTTGCAAATTGAGTACCAGATGCTCCGTTTTGGCAGCCACAAATCCGAAAGGCTCGTATGATCCCAACCAGAGCTTAAATGTAAACGTGGCGTTAGCGAGTCCATTACTCTCCCGTTTTGATCTGATATTAGTACTATTGGACCTGAAGAATGAAGACTGGGACAAGGTTGTATCCTCGTATATTCTGGAAGGCAGAAATAACGAGCTGGCCAACGGAGCGAGCGGCCATTTATGGAATGTGAATAAATTAAAAGCCTATCTGAGTCATGTGAAGCAACTGACTCCTGAATTAAGTCAAGAAGCGACAGAAATTATCCGAATGTACTACCATGCACAACGACAAGCCGACTCCCGTAGCCAGTCGCGCACAACAGTACGGTTACTAGAAAGTATGATAAGGTTAGTTCGTCATCAGGGGCTACGTGTGATAAATTTTGCCGAAATGCAAACAACGGGAAGATCTTATAGTCAAATTGAAGTCAATAGCACGACCATCTTTCTAGTTTCCTCACGAATACTTTGTATTTTAATTACTTTTAATCAAATTTAATCAGTTGTTTTTTAATCGAAGGAAAACAGAGTTTAAGCACTCACAAAATTGTCGTCACAATTTTGCGACCATAAATTCCCTTCTCCCTTGTTTGAGAAAAATTAAAAAAACTGCTAATTTTGTGCTATCAGATTATCCCAAGCACATGCGAGGTTAATGTTCCGGACCGAAGTTACAGTCGAAGATGCAGTTGTCGTTGTGACTTTATTGGAATCTTCAATGCAAAGTGCTGCTCTTATTAGTTCAGAAAACACTTTACATGTTCACTTCTCTCCAAATCCCCAGTACGACTACTATCATCAAGGTAATAAGTGTTGCGTTATTAAAATTAAATTTTTTTTTATTACCTTCTGCGCTTTTGTTGTGTTCTCGGAAAATTAGCTGAAGCTGTTTTGACAAAACTGGGTTTACCGCTTATCTGGGAGACCGAGAAAACACGGTTGGCTTCCATAGAACAGTACTCGAGTTCGCAAACCATTGCTAAGCATGCTATGGCTGGTAAGAAGCATGCTGAGCTACATGAAAGAACCGTGGAGCAAACCCAGAGAATGTTGGACAATATCCGGTTCCAGAAGCAACGGGCGTTAGACCGTGGCCCTAACAAAGCAAGAATTCAAGAATCCGTGGCTAAATTCTGCACGATGGATCCATCAAAAGCTCCAGATGACGTGAATAAGGATGCTGATGCAGACCAGATCCAGGCAATGACAGTGGCAGCTGGCCTTACTTCTAATGAGGAAACCACTCATAATAGCAACAGTAAACGTCCCCTTTTTGAATTTGAGGATAGTGAATTGGACGAGCTGGAATTTGAATGGAACCCTACCATCCTTAAAGATAAAAAGACTCGTGTTTCCTCATCCCGTGGTAAATCTCCAACTCCTAAATCGATTGTGACCAAGAAATTAAGAAAAACCTCTGATCAAGCCGAGCTGCGTGATTTTGATCAAGCTAAAAATTGCTCGACTTCCAATGACCCTAGTGAAGGGACCACAAGTGGTCCAGTTTCTGACAGAACCAAATCTCGCTTACGTACATTTGCATTTTCTTCGGTTTCACCAATTCCCGTTGAGTCTAGTTTGCCGAACATTGTTTCGAACTCGAAGCTCGAATCAAATTTGGACCAATCTCGGGTTGGTGACAATGCTTTGTCCTCCTTATTCCTCTTTGATGATTCCATAGCCGACCTTGATTTATAATGAATCAGTATGTTCGCAGGTGTGGGAAACGAAATTGTATCAGTCAAATAAATAATCCTTTTTCAAATGCTGGTACTTTAAAATACGGGAGGTGGTGTATTGCGATGCCAACTAAGGGCGAAAACACATGCTCTGTATAAATTAACACTGGCCACGCACAACAATATTGAGTATAAATAACCATAAATCAATGACCTGTGTGGTATTCAACACCTTCAACAAGTGCCATCACGTGGGAGTAGTAAAAATTATTCGTGCTTTCCTTTATTTTGCTCAAGGAAAAAAGTTATTGTGTTGCGTTTTCTTATGCAATCTCGTTCAAACTCTCAAGGTGGCCAAATGTCATGACAAACAAGTGGGAAGGGGGAAATGCTAGCAATTATATTTTTGTTTTATGTATATCCACAGGTGTTTTTTTCCTAAATTAGCAGCCTTTAAAAAATAAAACTAAACTTAATTTGACACGGATAAGCATTGTTGTATGCGTCGTATGGTGGGCCTATCCAAGGCGCAAAGATCAAAGTCGAAAGTCGTCGCTGTTATGTCATAAAGCCCCGTTTCTTCAATAACATCGACTATTTTTTGTACTTCATTTCGGTCCGCGAGCGACATGATTTGTTTCTTCAAGGCCACTAACTCAGATAAGTATTCCGGTACAAAAGTACTGTTGCTACTGGTCGAGTCGCTCGCCTTGCGTTCCACATCGTCCGTGGATCCCCTCTTTCGAGATTTTTTAACATCCTTTTCCAGTTCGCAGTCCGAGCTGGAACTTTTTTTCCGCTTCTCGGATTTTTTCGTTGGCACTGGTGGCTTTTTTTTGGGTCTTTCATCCTCGCTCGAGTCGCCGTTCAAGTCTGTTAGCAAGGATTTCAAGGGATTTCGCGATACGTTGGATGAATTGGATTGATCTTGAGGTGGTTTGTGCTTTTTGGGTGGCGGAGGTGGAAGCGGCGATGCCGGAGATTTGCCCAGGATCGAAGCAGGGGAACTAGAACTGGATGACGAACTCGAGGACGATTGAGACGAGGATGACGAGGATGAAGAGGAAGATGACGAAGATGATGAAGTAGATGAAGTGGATGAGTGACGCTCCCGTTTGACAACAGGTGGTAATGGCAAAATCGCTTCTTTTCGCTCAACTTTGACTTCCTTTTTTAGTATGGGCAGTTCGGGAGCAACCGTCCTCTTTTTCTCATGGTTGTTGTTCGTCTTGTCCACTTTGCTCTTGAGCAGTTTGGGATCAGCCTCCTTAATACTTTTCTTGACTTCTTTCTTTTCCTCTTTGAGCTTTTTTGTTTTATTATCACTTTTCTCAAGTTTCTCCACCACCGCCACTTCTTTCTCTTTCTTGGAGGACTTTTTCTCGGAGACTTTGTCCTTTTCCTTGGAAGTAGCCTCTTTATCCTTTTTCACCTTGTCATTTTTCTCCAATCTAGGATCGGATGATTTGTCGGACTTAATGTCTTTGGACTCTTTGACCGGTTTCTTCTCCGATTTCTTCTCCCGGGACTCGTTTGCATCGCGTGATGGAGGTCGCTCGCGTTCTTTATTTTCTTTCTTGATTTCTAACACCTTTTCAGGCTTGGAAAGCAGGTTTTTCTCGGAAGAATCTTTTTTCACGCGTTCTTCCTTGGCTGGCTCAACCTTAATGGGCACCGGGGACGAAGATACTTTACCGAGTTCCGATTTATTTCGCTCTTTCTCACTTTTACGTTCTTTGGACTTGTCGCGGTCCCGCTCTCGGTCCTCTTTGGAACTCTTTTTTTCTTTGTCTTTCTCGCGACGCTTCTCCTCCTTATCGGCTTTATCCTTCATTTTTTCCACATTTGGACTTGAGCGCGCGAGTTTGTCTTTCGCGATCTTTTCTTTCTCTTTCTCGTCTTTTTTGGAATCCTTGGGAAGATCCTTGGCATCATCTTTGCGATCTTTTATGCGATCTTTGTCTCGTCGCTCTTTTTCTTCACGATGCAAACCGCTAGAACTTCTGTCTTTCTCCTTTTCTTTCTTAAGTTCCTTTTCCTTCTTGTCCGGGGGGCGAGGAGGCTCCTTGAACACACGATCGCTTATTTTGCTCTGTTTAGACTTCTTTTCTGAGCGGTCCTTCTCTTTAGATGGCGCTGGACCGAACAAGCTGGAAAATGACGTAGATTTTGAGCTCTGGGGATCCTAGCAATTTAAAATTCCTTGATTATCAACTTTGTAAAAAAAATATTAAAAAAATGTATTACCTTGATTTTCGCTTTCTTTGCCTCGCCAGGCGGTTTCTTAGCTCCCGAGCCTTGGTAGGCTGGACTATGTTCAGGAGATTGAGACTTTTCTCCTGCAGGTAAAAGCGTGCCTCCGTCGTTCGCGTATACCTAGTTTGAATAACTTGGTAATTAGACGTATGGAGGAATTAGAGAGATGCCTACCCCGCCTCCACTAATGAGCTTTTTCTTAAACTCGTCTGATGGGTTTTGGAAAGTTAGTTTCTCTGGTCGACAGTGGGCAATGGGTGGGCCTTCTGATTGCAGAAAAAGCTCGTAAACAAAGTCTACTTTGCGGGGGTCTTCCTTATTTTTAAAATAAATCTCTATAGGTAAAGGAAAGCAGCCATAGCCTGATTCCTTGACAGTAAAAGGTGGTTCCTTCACGACTAGGATAGACACAGACGAGTCATTAGAAGTTAGAGATTGTAAGCAGTTACAGTAAATAGATATATTACCTCTTTTTGGTTTAGGAAAATCTTTGTGCAAGAGAAAAACCACTTTCTCAACAAAATGCTGAATTTCAGATCCTTGGTATCCACGAACGAATACTTCCCAATCATGGGTAAAGCCTTGAGGGGTTCGTTTGTTCCTTAAAGAAGCTCGATGTCCTAATTCTAAACGCACTTGGACACACTATAGAACATATGTAAATCAACAATGGTTAAGTTAGTTACGGAGACAAATTGGAAGGTGGATAACTTTGCTTAGTCACACAATTACAAGAAATACTTACAGAAGAAGCCATGACTGGGGTTTTCTGGATACTTGTATGTCAGAAAGACACATGAATTAGGCTAATACATTGCTCTTCTTATTTACAAACACACGTAGCAGTAAACTTACTATTATTTACTACACGCGACACCCTGCAGTCACGTCAGTGTCATTATCAACTTCTGTGAGCTCTCCAGTCTAGCTACAGCTGTGGCTAAAAGAAATCGATATGATCTTTGTACTCGATATGTAGATTTATATCCCAGATATGATATCTTCTTTAGACGATTCCGAAAATGTGACGTCAGCCGTATTAGCCAATCGCAATTTGCTATCAAACTGAACAGATAGAAAACTATTACATCTACGTTTCGCTACTTGTGAATAAAATACTGCTGACTGCCAAGGTTGCGCCACAATGGCGCGGTTACAGAATCCACGGTTATTGTATGTATGACTGTATTTTGAGAATAAGACATCCTCGAGAAAATGGAGTGCTCGATTATTTACCAGGTTGATCACCTTGATTAAATATGCTTAAGGAGAAGGGGATTTCCAAAGAATCGGATAAATGAAAACAAAACAAAAGTCCTAGCTATGACTAGTACATCCCAATAACGAAAATAATTGCTCAGATCTATGTTTAGGGTTAATTATTCGTTTGCCTTCCCCTTCTTCGAAAAGTCAAAGATTGAATAGGGAACGCCCTTTCTCTTGAATGCCCTCTGGCGTCCCTCTTTTGAGGTCATCCTTCGCTCCCTTGGAAATAGTTGGTCAGTTTTTGTCACCTCCCACTTGAGGAATTTCCGCTCCTCCCGGATTCGGGCGATTGCGAAAGTTCCTGGCTATGTATCTGGGAAAGGGAGGAGGGAGAAGGAGTAACCTAGAACTGTCATCTACCATGTTTCGTAATCAACTTGCACATGACCTAGTTAACCAATAATTAGCCCCTACAGTTAAATTATTATTGGATCCCTTTTAGCTGTTTCTTTTGTTTGCTGCCTTTCTTTCCTGCGAATTTATCTTGTTTTAAAGAAAGTTAAGCCATTCTATCGACCGTTTGGAGAAAGGAAAGCTAGATAAACGTCAGGGTGAAGAAGAAATCCCTGATAAATGATAGGAGAAAGGGCATAACAGAAAGGGTGGTCTGGGTGGGGTCGGGAGAAGTCAGGTGGAAAGATAAGACTGGGCGGTTCTGGACGGGTGAAAAGATAGGTGAGAAAGTTTCAAAATGCCCTCTAGCTAGAGGCGAGAGTGGCTCTTAGGAGGGTTACAAGGCAAAGTTAACGCTGCCTAAGGGGTGGATAGTAGAAGAGCGATGGCCTTGAAACAAGTATCATGTGACCTGGTGCTCGTTGTCTATTGGCTTCTTTCGCAAGTTAGCCTCTCACTAAGCTACGCTACTCCTGTGCTTCCCGCTTCCGGCAGGAGGTCGACAAACGAGGAACCGTGAGCCTATGGAACCTATTGAGAGGCTAGGAATGGAGGGGTGGCGAACTGATTGTACTAGTTGTTAACGGTTAGAGTGAAGACGAGAGGAAGGAAAATCATATGAAGATCAACAGATTAAGTGTTTCAGTGTTTCATTTTGATAATAAAGCTCATTATAATGTCGCATTTCAGAGACATATTGTGCGTGGGTTAGACTTTCTCGTGGGTTATTATATTCTTAGCCGAAGCCCTGATGCTGGTTAGTCTGCCAAAACAGACACGTTTGTTTACACTTGGGAAGTTTTGATGATTCGCCCAGGATTGATGTAGCACCAACCACTTATGATTAAATAACCTTGAGTAATTCTCGACGCATTATTTCTTTAAAAATCACCATGAGTTTCCAGACCGTAACAAGTAAGTTTAGTCTTTAGATACACAAAATGTCAGTAACTTTTAATGTGATTTTGTATTTTTTCTGTAGGTAATGTAAGGGTGAAGTGCGAGAAGCGAGATGACGAGGAAGAAATTAACCAGCTGGCTGCCAAGATGATGGCAGAACATAAAGCTAAGATGGCAAATACACCAGGAGTTTCCAACTCCATGCAACTACAGACTATACCAGGTCAGCAATTAAGCTTGAGTAGACCTGGCCAGCCAAACATTCAAAACTACTTCTCCAAACCCATCACGAACTCTGCCATCAACGTCATTGTCAACAACAACAAACCTGACGTGTCTAGACCTGTGTATCAACCCGTTGTCATTGACGAAGAATCCCAAAAGGGTCGATTTGGCTGGCGAGAGCATCCCATCCCGTTTCCTTATATTTATCGGGGTCACGACAAATATGTCTCAGTTCGAATCTTCGAGACTAAAGTATTGCAATTACGTAAATACGCGGCACTCATGCGGCCCGAGATTTACAGCTGTGTCTGCATCAAGGGTTACTACGTAACCGATGCCGAAGTTAAGCTACTTAACGATATTAACGTGAAACACTGCGATTGGTATTACGGCAAAGAGGTGTTCACCAACAAAGATCTAATAGTGCAGTTATCCGACGCCGAAGAGTTTCTCCAATTTCTTGATCTGTGCCAATCAAAGCTTCTGACACGAACCTCCAATTCCAAAGACCGCTGTGGCTTTTTTAAGATCAGTGGAGAGCACGTGGTCCCTTTTACCTGCCGAGGAGCTACCAAGTTTGTTCCCTTATTTTACTTCGAAGGCGAAATGGAGTCGTTGCGTAAGAAAGCCGAGGAAGTCAGCGGCTGGGATTTGGCGTACCTCAAGTTTTGCTGTAAAGTACAAGGAATTCGCAATGAACTCTTTGCCAACGATACATATCCCGCCGTTAGTATGGACGATATTCGCAAACATTTCCCAGCGGACGCCACCTTCCAAGAGTACTGGCCGTCTCGATCAATGCTAGAATTAACACCCTTAACGAATGCCCAAGCGATGCAGTATATTCATGGCAATTGGACAAGGAAACCCACAACACCACCGTTGCCCCCGGCGACCCAAGTTATCAGACCAGTAGTTCAAGCACTTCCCAATGCTAGAACCGTTGTTTCGCTCTCCACTGGCCCCGCCCTCGCGCCCAAGGTCACCCGCGCCCAGACAAACTCAGCAGTGACGTCGGCATCCGCACAAGGAACCTGGCGAGGAGCTCCGCCTTTGCCAGTTTCCTCTGCGTCCTCGGTCCTGGGCAACGCCCTGTCGTACACCGACTGGTCTAGCTCGTTACTCAGTAGTCAACTCAACTCCCTTGCCTATAATGCCTTACCGAACCAAGCTCCTCCTCCACAACCACAGCCTCTTAACAACGTCAATCATATCCCTTCCGCCAACCCTATCCCTGCCCATTTGGCTTCCATGCAAATGAATTCCAATTTCTTGCTTCAAAGTATGCAGCAATTGGCCCAAGTACAAGCCCAAGCTTACGAGGTAATGCTGCGTTTTCTTGTGAATTATGATTTCATTCACTACTCAAAGTCATTTTAATTCAGGCCTTATAGTAGCATTTATCGGTCATTAATTTTCGTTTGTTGTGTTGAGTTGTTTATTACACTATACAATGTGAAAGTATTAATTTGATTGTTAGTTATATTGCTCAGCTATGTGCAGTTCTGATATTTTTTTTTCTTTTTTTTCAGGCATCGCGAAATTCCAGTCAGATGTTAGATAGCGCAAGCCAGTCACATATCTTGCGAAATGGATTGCCTTCAAATATGAGACCCGCCCATTTTGGTAACTCATCACCTTACTCGTCCTTAAATACCCCAATAACAGCGTCGCTACCTTCGCATCGACCAGCACATTACCCCAGTCAATCGCCATTATCTGGCGTTGTGCCTGGTAGCTCGCCACAGACGCGAAATGGGTCGGGGGCATCACCTCGCCCGGGTAATCCTGTCCCATCCAATCCAGTGTCCAAGCCTCCTCCACCGTTGATACCTTTTAATGGGTTAACAAACGGTCATCATGCACCTCGCATCTCACCGGGTTCTTCCGCACACCAGATGTCGTCTTCAACGCTAAGGCGTGGTTCTGAGGAAAGTTCGCGGTTACACACGCCTTCACCTTCTGGAAGTCATCTCTCGAGCTCGCCACACACGCCTACAGCTCATGGACAAACCATGGCGGCACAAGGCAACCCGCCTTATAAGCTGCAGAAAATCACCATAGACAACGTATCCGTTCGTTGTATTAACAGTCGTCAGTTCGTCTACAACAATTTTATGATGTCATTACAAGATATGGTTACTTACCTGTTCCCAGCCTTGTCGGTTCAAAATTGTCGACAAGTACTCGAGAAAGTGTTCAACGTAACCATTTATGAAGCCAACCCGTAAGTATTTTTTATCCTCATTTGGATTTACCTTTTTGATCGTTTTATAGTCCCGCTTATGTTTTCTGGGTGTAAAATTGGCATGAGCAAAACAGTGATTGCTTGGAGCTTCACAGTCAAGTTACAAGTAACGTTTTATTGTTTTATAGGCAGCAAATGGAGTGTTTCCGGGAAGCTTCCAAATGCGGGCCCCCGACTGAAAAAATACCATTGGTGAATGTGAGGGACGTTAATAAGTACGTAACGCAGATTAAGTATATTATGTCGTCCGTGACAGAAGTGAGCGCTAATGCTAATGGAGCGCCCACAGCCAAAAGACAGAGAATTAGCTGACAACTACCGAACACTGCCTGGGCAACGGCAACGCAGCAGAACTCGTTCTGTTCACCGTGGTCTTAATAATACAAGAAGAAGAAAGTTCAGGCAGTAAGAACGGTATAAGGTATACTAAGGTACGCGTGGTACCGCCATTTACCCCGTTTGTTGCAAATCCAGGTTGGAGTACATGCCCATGAATTGTGTGCTGTACGTAAAAGAAATTGCCCGTAGAATGTTGCTGAGTTGTTTTGTTCTATATTGCTGTTGAACAGTACATTAAATGCAGGCAGTCTTCACTACGGTTATGTTACAGTCCAACAGTTTCATTTTTCCATACGTTTCACCCATCCAACTCCCGGGTGGATATTTCATTTATTTAAGTATAGGTATCCTCCATGTTTGCAGAAGTAATTGCTGTGTATATATATTATATATAATGTTGTCCTATCCTTTTCCTTTATACATTTGTGTAACAGACGAGATCACGTTTGTCAAGACAAGACGTACGGGAACCTTTCAATTGAAGTGTGGCATGAATCTTGCTTCAACTTAGGTAAACTAATACTACTTAGATTTTCTCCCTCCCTTGCACGTAGCCTATACTTTGGCTTTTGGTAATTTAGTTTAATAAGGTTCAAAGGGCAGGAATCAGAGTGGGCTGGGATCATGCATATTTCAGTTCAAGTGATTTAGGGACAGCCTCGCAGAAAGTGTTATTAGCTGTAGTTGGACGTGGAATGCATAAGTAAGTTTGTTAAAGATAGAATTTCTTACTTTAATTTTTTTTTGAGTTCATTCACTGTATAGATAGACGTACGAGCTGACAATTTAATTGTAATTCGCTCTGGAGAGCCACTTTGTAACAAATGCGAGGGCTGCACAAAGAGGGCGTTGGAATGTTTGGTTTGATAAAAGGGAAAGGAAGCAAGTCTGGTCGTGCGGCAAATCCTCTCACTGCAAAGCATCATGCCATGATTGTTGTAAATAGATTTGAATAATGTTGAATATTATAAAGGGTTATCCAGGTAAGCTAAAATAATTGCAGGTTAAATATCTGGGGAGTCAAAATATTTTCACTGTAGTTTGAAAGTTCAAGTTGAATCAACGGTAATGCACCGAAATATCCCAACTGAGATTGGTACACGTCCAAAATTTCAACTGACTACTCCAGAGTTTGACGAACTGCTTTTTAAAGCTTTTATCCATTTCGTTTCGGTATATCTGTTGTGGTCAGTCGCTAAGTCGCTGTTTATTGATTCTGAATGTATTTTTAAAAATTTCAGTAGGAATTCTTGCTTTTGACAACTGCGAAATCGCATAAAAGATTAATTTAAAAATTGAAACAAAATATTTTTACTGTAAAGAAAACTTTTTTGCAGTGAAAAAATTGTGTCAAGTTTTCTTTTTAAATGTGGAAACGATTGTCACATGGAATGGCTTCGTCAAACCGGCAGGCTACGCGACACAGGGACGACTGGAGGACTAGGGAACCCCGACTTAAGGCCAACGGGCCCCGACAAAGGACTTCGGTTCTATAAACTTTCAAGGGACCAATAACATGTCGAGTTCAGAAAGTCTCTTCTCATTGGTTAAGCAGTAACGAGGTTAAAAACCCCGACTGAAGGACTACAGTCGGGGCTTGTAGTCCTTTTGTCGGGTACACCGTACTCCTATTGTTGAGTCGTCCCTATGTCTACGTGCCACCGGTAGGCCTCAAGAAACTGTAGGGGAAAAAAGGGGATAATTCCTATCAGTTGTCCAAAAAAATAGAAGAGTTAACGTTCTTTTCAAAAAATAGTTTTGTATTCATAAAAGATACTTTTCAATGGTTAAAAAGAGACGCCGTAAAAACAGCTGATAGAACACACGTTTAAAAGGATATGAACTAGGAATCATACAGGCTGGGCAAAAGCCCACAGGTCATGGAGTTTTATTCGAGGTTAACGTTTTTACAAAAGAGGCGGGCTGTCGAGACAAGCGAGTTGACGTCAAGTTCAACTTTTTCCCGACAGAAACTGCGGTCGGTCGGACCCGGGTTTTGGGCGGAAGGGTTTGAGTTATGTAACGAGTCAGTTTGTAGCTATATAGACGCGCTATATCCATTCAGCCTTTTATCCTGCGTTCCTCAGAGATTGACGCAGTGTTACTTGCGCTTTCGACAGTGGCCTCGCCATTTTACGCTCGGCATGGCAAGAGGATGTACAGTAGGTGCCGTTTATTGTGATCACATTTTTCAAGTGAATATTGATTATATTAAGCGGCTTTATTCTCTGACCTTGCATTCTTTGATTTGACCTTGTCTTGTTTTGACCCTCTCTTCCTTATTAGACTATATCCTTGTCCCTTTCTGACCTTTCCTAAGAATCCTGTAATAACTTCCTTAACAAGTATCCTAACAAAACACCTTGACTGTACCACTTCCCTTTTTTTTATATATCCTCTAGAGAATGTCTGTACCATATATAAACTGTACCCAACATAGGTTTAGTCAGAGCTCCTCCAACTCTCAGCCCTTGCACAAGTTCTGTAAATAGTTAATAATTTTCAAGTCGTTATTAAATTCCTTTTAATCATCAGTTTGAAGTCTTGGAAGTTATTTGGTTGACGCCTGATTGGTCACTAAGCAATCAATACGAACCTACCTTTTTCATTAAAACACAACGCAGAGAGCCTTTTTTTTATCAATCTAACGAGTAAATTCCTACAAAGCGATCATCATAATCGGTCCTTTAAAATTTGATTATATAATGCGACTGATTCTAATAACCATGATCATAATAAGCGGCGCCTACTGTACTTTGCACTTTTCAGTTTGTCGTTACACGATAGATTTTTAAAGTTACGTAATGTACCCTCTACAAGATGGCGAACAAATCAAATTACATGAATAATCTTTTTGAGTGACTACGGGCTACGGTGTGGTGTCTGGATGTTTGATAGGGTTTTGAACAGGTAAAAATTGTCTCCTTAGGTTGCCAAAGCTAACCTCGTATAAAAATACACGACCATACGCAATACGCGGGTTGGGGAGGTCACTGACTTTGAAGTCAACAGTTTTCCGGTGATATTACGTAGCCTACAGGTCAACGAGCTTCAAAAGTAAAAGAGAACAGGAAAGTTCTCGTAGGCAAAGGTTTTGTGCCTTCGGTAAAAAAGTCAATAAAAAATTACAGTACAGTATGAGAAAAACAAAATAATAAAAAATGTAAACTGGAAGGGCGTAATTGAGTTTTTAATTCCTTGTTTTGCAACATAACTGGAGTTGGAGAATTTTCACTATTCGTAGTTAGAACAATTATATATGCACTCCGCAGACAGTCAATGTTAGGAAATAAACAAATGCAAATACATTTGTTCTAATCTCAGATATTGGGGTATTGTGTAATGCAGTGGAGTGGAATGCTGCAGTGTAACGGCTTTGGAGTCGGAAATTGGATGCAGATAGTCTGAAGACAATTAATTGCATGTAAATGACAATGGTCTGTATATGACGCTTGAAGTCACAAGATTATGACAAGCAAGAGCGAAAAATTTCTTTATATTAGGATACTGTAGAAAGCTATACAGTTTTTCCTCCAACTTGAGTAGGAAAGTAGAGTTTTTGAGTTAAACGGAATATCGCCTTATTCTTCCCGTGTAAACTGGGGCCAGGTCGCTTAGGAAAGATGTGAGTACCTTTTATTAGAGGTACTAGTGTATACTACGTATAGTATGCTAGTGTATACTACGTTCATTTTCGATTATTCATTTTCATGTTTTGCATGTTACAAAGTTAGCGAAGTAGTTGTGTGGGGTTAACGTCCGTTTCAAGGCATTCCAGGGGTTCAGAACATCTACCATCAATATTTTTGAACTTTTAATACAAGATAAACACTTCGAAGGTCATGGCTACGGTACATGGAATAAAACGGAAGGGACATTAACCTTTGAGAATGAACCCCCGTTTGAACTTGCACCGGAATTAATTCGGGTTAGGTAAGAAATTTGAATTGCATAACTAGACACCACGGAACATTGTGATATTAAATGCATATTTTTGTCTTATATAGCACTCTATAGAAAATGTTAATAATTTTAAATTTTTTATTGGCGTAATGGTACAAAATATTTAATTGAGGCTTGCAATAAACTATATTGTAATTTTACAAATGTGTGTAGTAAAGTGCCAACAAATTCTGTACTTGCATTGTAATCGTACACATACTTTATCATATTGTATTGGTATAAATTGTACCATAGCTGAGCAACAGCTTTATCTTCGTTTTGTAGAAAATGTCGTTGGCCAACCCCTCGTGTTAGGGTGTCATCGGCATGCAAGGAAAACCTAGGGACCTCGACTTATTTTCGTGCGTCACTTTTTAAGCCATTGTAGGCTTATTGCGCCGGTCTTTGGGATACTCACCGAAGAAGTTACAGGTAAATGGCCGGGGGCAAAGGATTTCAGCCACCATTTCAAGTTACCATTTGCAAGGTTATAAAAGGTGGAAACCTTAAAGTTTCTTCCGCATCTTGGTTTAGAAGTCTGGTCCGCTGTGACCTCTTGTAGTTTTGTAACTTGCTGATGCTCAGTGTTAAGTTCGAGCGCGGTTAGGTCAGAAACTGCTGTTTCACAATGATACCCGTCAGGATAGCAGTAAGTTTTTTTTTTTAGTTTTTCAGTACTACCTTATTCTCTTTTTTAAGTTGTACATGCGTTTTTGTTTTTTATTAATTAGTTATACTGTATTAAAAATGTAAGTGTTTTCCCATTTGAAGTGCTAAATGTGAATTTTTAATGTACAGTACGTGTTTTTTAGCATGTACTTTAAGGCAGACAGTTTGTGTAAGCGCATTTTATCATTTATGTTAGAAGATGCATCAGAAGTTTTGACATGAAATAAAATTAGCTTTAACAATGTACTATAATGCTTAATAGGTGGTATCCATCGCGAGCATAGTGATAGCCGTTATTTACATATCCGGAGCTCATAGCAGTACAATTAGTAGACATGGTACGTTACAGTCTTCTTGTATTTGAACTGGTAAGCTAAAGTAGATAGAGTGTATTCATTAGCATGGTCAATAACGCCCAAACGAGACTCACGGGGATTTCTTGATACCAAAGGACTCTGCCAAAGCGAGGGTTACTACCAAAACAAAACAGACTGCAACCAGTATTACCGGTAGTTCATTCGTAGTTTATCTGTATAATTCGCTGTAACGGAGTATCATTATTGTTAGGTGCGTGAACTTTTGGGATGATGGGAGATTCACGGTCTTCCAGTTTAAATGTGGAGTGATGACAGCATTTGACGAAGTTTTGTCAGTGTGCGTTAGACCTCTTGCTGCCAGACCAGCGTGTCGTCCAGAACAACTGTGCGTGTTTTATCCACCATATCAGACGATTTCTGGTCCAAGATCAATTATGACAGCTCCAGATCTGCTACGTTCAGAACCTCCCCCGGTACAACCAGCATACCCTCCCGTGAGCGGTATGGGATCTACAAACATGCCAACCCCACCCTTGGAGTGTGCATTCTTATACCCTTCGTCAAATACAGTCTCCATCGACAGCAGTAAAATTATATTCGTCTTTATAATTCAGTTAAACTTTAGCATTATTTGACATTAGGTGGCAAATCGACTACGGTTTATTTCCATGAATTTACTACCTACACGATATATTACCCATGGACACAAGGTATTTGCTATTTGGGTCTTGTTCAAAGAACTAAAATTTTAAAGCATTTTTTTTAAATGCAAACTAGCTCCTTCCAACCAAAAGTTCGTCAGACCAGGTGAAAAGGTTAAACTTGAGATTACAACCACTGTAGCGCCAGATGCTTCTGGATCAGTGACCATGATCTACGGTCAGGATGTTGGCATAGCTTTGGACCCCTCAGGACCGATTATTGGAGAAGGAGAGGGTAGCATTATTAGTCAGACAGTGAATGTCCAAGAAGGTAGGCTTTCTGCTTACTTTTATGATACTCGTATTGAAAAGAGACTTGGTTGTAGGTGCAACTACCATTACGGAGACACAGATCATCGAACCCACAGAGACCGTACAGGGAGGCAGAACGACTACTCTCTATAGAACCGTACGAGTTACTAGAACTTTGGCGCCGACCCAGCTTACTTCGATTATTAGACCAACTACCATTTTCCTTAGTAACCAGGTCATTACGAGTACTGTATACGAAACGCTGGCCCTAAGGCCTCTCACTTCGTCTTTAACATACTTCTCACGACCGACCTTTACAATCGTGAAGGACAAAACTATGACCCAGACTGTTACCGAGCTTTTTACGTCGAGTGATGCCAATCCAGTTTTAGATCCTTCGTATTTTACTACTACAATATTGGAACCTAGTACCTTTCTCAAAAATGATGAAATGGTGACGGAAATCGTAGAAGAAACTATATTTTTGCAATCAAAAGATCTATTGGCGCGCCCTTCAGACTTGCCCGATTCGATACCTCCCATTACTCGGACCTACTTGAACCCGGCAGTCGTCCAAAGTCTCGGACAGCAAGTTACATCTACGATATCGAAGACGGTCTTATTGCGCAAATATCAGCCAACCTTAGCAACAATCGTACGACCAGAAACTGTCACCATTTCTGGTCAAGTAGTAACCACTACGCGAATCCAAACCGTTACTCTACAACCTTCGACTGGGCTTGTCACATCTATCATTAGACCAACATCAACCATAAAGGACGGTTTGGAAGTCTTCACTACCGTCGTTGAAACTTATTTTATTGAACCTAACGAAGTTTCTGAAGGAGAGTTATATGAAATTGAAGACTCCAGGAATGGAGGGACTATTGGAACTATAACGAATTTAATGGTTGACCCGAACGACAATATCCAAAGTAGCCAAGTAATTTCCCCTGACCATGTTAGGCCAGGTAACACGTTATTTTTCACCTACATCCAATGGCTTACGCTTCGTCCCCAAGTTTCGACCATTTATCAAACCTCAACAATAATTCAGAACGGCTCTCCTGTAATCATAACTGTTATGCGAAGCGAAATTGCCCCACAGATTGTCGACACAGTTCTTCGGCCTACGAGAGTAGTTGCAGGTCCTAGTGGTGAACTGGTTGTAGATTCGCAGACTGTTCAACTTACTATCACAACCACGGTTTTTGTGACGAGCACCTTTCAGATAGGCACGGAGTTGGTTACCGGAAACGTAGCCCAAGAAATCACCCTGCAAGCTAGCGATATAGTGAGACCTACAGTAGAAGTAGACTCTTCAATTACCGCCTCTCCCGTTACCCTAACTTACTTGAACTCAGAAGTCGTGAAAAGTTTTGGGCAGCTTGTTACGACTGTTACGCACAGAACCGTGGTCCTGCGCCCATATCAGCCAAGTTTAGCAACTGTTGTACGACCAACAACTGTCACCATTTCTGACCAGGTACAAACTACCATGGTAACCCAAACCGTTATTCTGCGACCTTCGACTGGACTGGTCACATCCATTATTAAACCAACATCTACATTTATGAACGGTTTAGTAGTTTCTACTTCGGTCGCTGACTTTTTTCTGATGGAAACTGAAGACGTGCAACAGGTTGGAGAAAACTCGTATCAAATCGAAGGAACAAGAAATGAAGGGATCAGTGAAACTATAACCTGGCTGCAAGTTGGCTCGGATGGCGATATCATAAGCAGCCAAATAATATCCCCAGAGCAAGTCCAACCAGGCAATTCGATCGTGGTTACGTACACTGAATGGCTAACACTGCGTCCTCAGATCCGGACCATTTATAATACCGTAACTATAACCGAGAACGGCGCCCCTGTAACCCTAACCGTTTTACAAACAGTTCAGCCCCCGCGTATCACCAGCACGATATTACGGCCAACGAAGTTGCTCGTAGGTGAAAGTGGCCAAGTTACCATTGGAAGCGAAACTACAACCTTAAATCCAACTCCATTTCTACCTGTTAGAATCACAACCGTGTATAACACTGAAACATTAGTCAATATTATAACTAAAACGCTTAGTGGCACGGTTGTTATCCAGGTGGTAACGTCAATTATCGTAATTCCAATCACAAGTACTGTATCTGTTGAACCCATAACTGTCACGGTTCCTGGGAATACTGTCACAGATATAGTAACATATACTATTACGTCGGGCAGTGAATCAACTATCCTATCCTTTCCAAGTTCCAGTCTGGAAGGCTCTATCTCATCCATTGGCAGTGAAAATAGCATCAACATGGCAACAACACCACCGTTGGCATCATCTGCTGGACTGCCCTTGACCCAACCACCTCAACCTTCAGTTGGAATTGACGTATTTATCACAAGTCAATTTCCTCCAGCTACTTTTAGTAAGATTAATTCAACGTGTTTTCCATTTTATGTAAATTACATCTTTATTAGGTCAGTTAACCAGTTCCGTTTTTGATGGATCGACCACTTATGTGATTCTGTCCCCAGCGACACAAGGTAAATAATTTCATTATTTCTACTACTTCTTCCTTAAAGCTTACAAATCTTTTTGAGGTGCGGATTTCGTCGAACCGAGTAAGCCAATCCCCCTGCTGTTAACTACAACAGTCGTGGAAGTCGATGGGATGGTTGTTACTACTGTGTACGGGCAAAACGTTGGCCCAGGTTTGGACAGTTCAGGACCGATTGTGGGTGACGGGCCTGGTTGGATAGTAGAACAATCAACAGTACTTCGACAAGGTAGCTGTCGAGAATTAATACTGAGGAGCATCTCATAAATATATTTTGTAATTAAGGTCTAACTACTATTACGGAGACACAACTTATTCAACCCACCGAAGTCATTTTAGCCAACGGCCAGCGAAGCACATCATATGGCACCGTTCGCGTTACCAGAACTTTGGCTCCTAGTTTGATTACCGCTTTGATGAGACCAGCAACTGTATTTCTGGATGATAGGGTCGTCACGCAAGAAGTCCTTCAAACTATAACGTTAAGACCGATCAAACCAAGAACTACTTACATGGTTTATGAATCCACCGGGTCTGTTAACGGTCAGCAATCGGTAAAGTCGATTACTGAGCTTTATACTGTCCCTGTTGCTCCTTCGCGGCAAATTCGAGAAGCTATTACCGAAACTGTGTTTAGTACCAGCACGCTCTTATTCGACTCCCAATGGGTGACTGCGAGTATTTTAGAAACCCTTACCCTTAGCGAATCTTACGCTATGGCGTTCCCAACCCATAGCTCGTCTCAAGCGACAGCTGCAAGTTTAACATATCTGAATCCTTCCGCAATAATATCGGAAGGGCAATTTGTTTCTTCCACCCTTTTTCAGACCTTAACGCTAGATCCTTTCCATCCAATTTCTTTGAAATTCCAGACGTTCTCAACGGTACTTATTGAAGGTCAGCAGGTAACAAGGACTTTGATGCGTACAGTAACTCGAATACCGGCTGCTGGCTTTCTTAGCACTATTGTTAAACCCAAGTTCGCTGGATTACACTCATCAGTTAACGTAACCGAAACTTATGTCATCAATCCCACCCAAGTCTCTTTTCAGGGAGAAATGACAGAAATCGTAGATACCGATATACTACGGGTTGGTGACAATTTTACGAATCTGGTTTATAATGCCAATGGTGGCATACAAAGTAGCCAAGTAGTCCAGCCATCTGAAGTCAAACCGGGGAATATTTTGAGCCTTCTGTTCTGGCAAGTACTAACCTTACGGCCACTAAAAGCACCCGTGCTTCGTTCAGCAATTCTTTCCCAGAATGGCGAACAGGTCACCTTAACACTTATGCTATCCGAACCAGCAGTTACGCAACGGATTACCGTTATCCGACCCACCACAGTTAGGGTCGATAGCAAGGGGGTCGTGTCTATAGGGAGTGAATCGTTTGTTCCTAACCCTAGCTACGCAACAAGATTCCTAAGGTTATCGGATTAAAGCTTATTTCCAACTTTGCATTATTATTGAGCTTAACGTTCCCTTTTCCGTATTTATTTTTTTGTAATATTTTTTTAAACAACAATTTTGTATGGCTTTGCCATTTCTAAGGGAGATTTTTCCCCTTCATGAGGGACGCCGGGATACGAGGGAATGGGTATTTATTTTATAGGTAGTTATTTATGTAACCGAACAAGATTACATTTGCATACGGCGCATTTCGTATTTGTTTCATCGTTTTTTATCAAATTATTTCACATCACACCATTTCACATCGCTTTCGCATCAACACTTGTTGATGACAAGTAGTGCGTCAGCCAACAGAGGAACTTGTAAAACAAATTGGTATTCAATTTGAATTGGTATTCGGTTGTGGGCAATAGAACTCAAGTTGGTGGGCAGATGTGATCATGAACTTAACGAACTGTACTCATTTGCACGTCTCACAGGTTGGGCATATACTGCTGGATCTGATTTCGCAAATTCGCCGCTGGGCAGGTCCAACATAAATTTGCAGGTAGAAAGCAATAATATTTTACCTTTTTATACCGAGCTTTTGTGTACCTTCGGAAGGTTAGGATCATTAGGGATCCTAGATTCAACAATTATTTTTATGTATACGGTAATTAACTATTTCTATCTGTTGCTTTGCTTTCAGAAGTGTGTATTTCCCTACACGCGATGAATCATGTCACACTATTCAAAATTGATGTCGCTTCTTTATTGCAAATGCTTACTTAATTGCAGACTTAGTTTTCCCCTAGTTGGCTCTTACAAAAAATATGTGCAAGTTGTGAATGATTTATTATTATTCAGATATGAATATACTAACCGTCATGTAACGCCTTGCGAATTCTTTGCCTCTTGCTTGGCACATCCTCGTAGATGACCCTGAGCTTAATCTTAGGGAACCTACAGTACAGTACTCCTTTATGCGACAAGGCGCACTACGGTAAGTTTTTGCTAAGTTCGTTGACCGTTCGCTAAGTTCGCTAAGATCATTGATCGTTTGCTAAGTTCGTTTCTTTTGGCGAGTTTATTAAAACCGGAACATTAATAATCATGTTCATTTTGAACGAACTAAAAAAAAACTTGAATTAGATTGCCAGGTTCATCTGTAAGATCATTTAGTTTAAAAAATGATATAACGTAATTATGCATTTAACGAATGTTATTTATTATGTTGCCCGTACTTTACGGGAATACCAAGGAAACCTTGACATTTTTTCAGGATATTCGTCCAGGATTTGATCTCTTACTACGTGAGTGTAATTGCATAGTTCCACAAAAAGTGCAGCACTATTTGTTCATTTATAATGGCCATAAAAATGGCTTCGGACAAACTGCTTGTTTAGACTCAGAACGACTACCCTGTAATTCTACTAATTAGTTGAGATGGATTAGGCGGTAGAGATGGCCATTGAACCCGGAGCAACTAGCTGATTGTGACCTGTGCTTGCCAAGGAATATCTTACTGAATTTTTTAATCATAAAGGCAAAAGGAAAAAGACTTCAGACAAAGGGTTCGGGCTCTTGAATAGTAAAAAGTCACTCAAGATAATAATGGTACATTAAAATGGGATGCATTCAGGAGTTTTGGGCTGCTGACTGTCATCTTGGGTACTTCTATTTCTTTGAACGAGCCTCAATGGATTGTGATCAAAGTTTTATTTTTCAAAGGTTTTCATCCCTAGTGGTTTGTAAACCGGGAATCAGGGTACAATAACTTAACGACGTTGGTAAGCTTAGTTACTTGTGTTGAGTAGTCTATGTACGACGTGGGTAAGTAATTCGTTGTCTTTAGGACGAGCGGCTATGATGATTTACACGCGAGGCTTTCCCAATATGGAGGTACTTTGCAGAGATGTTTTTATGGCTTTCCATCGAAACGCTGCAGACTATAATGCAGACTGCAACACTGTACACTGCAGACTGCAGACTGTACCCAATTTAATTGGTAAATCATTTTCGTTTAGTCATGGTAATATCCCTAACAAATGTGCTGAAACTATGTGTGTGGATTTCAAACTTAAAAGGAAGTATCTTTAGTTTTATGTGTGGACCGGGGATAGCGTTTAGTGAAAGGAAGTTTGTCCTCGTTTGGTCAATCCAACATGTCTTCCGAGAGTCAAGATCAGCTAGACAGGGTTTTTCCTAATAATACAAATCTTACCCAGGTAACTTCTTAAATTTGTAGCGTCAACGCAGCTACCAACAAAGCCACTTGGAGCTGATCCTCCCGAATTGAACCACCTAAAAAGGAAGCACCATGAACGTAGCCACCTACCTGCTGCACAAATGAACTGCATCAGGTTTTTCTACTCTCCGGATTAATTGCAATTTCAGCAGTGTCTAATAGTTCACTAGAAATCACCTGTTCACTAGAAATCACCGTTCACATCTGTCTGCCAGGATTTGCATTCGATGAGTCGCACCAAATGTGTAGATTGCCAGGTTAGAGTCGATCTCAACTCTCTTTTCAGTGCTTTAATTTTATATCTTTTAATGTTTTTCTTTATAGTGGAGGCACAGCCTTGCAATAGGGAGCGTCCTTTAATGGCGCCATCAAAAAATCGGGATTTTTTTACCCACCCCCCCTTCGGTCATCAACCGTCACTTTTGGCTTCACCCCTCCCCCTGAAATGGCGTCAGCACTAGGTTGACCCCCCCCCCCCCTTGTAATGAATATAAGCTTTTTTATACAAAAAATTCCTTTGTAATGAGCTTTGAGTCTTTTTAGCATAGTTCTAAACAGATGTAAAATTTTTTGTCGTAACTGTTTACTCCCTATTATGTTTGTCCTTGCACCCCCATATGGTGGCGCTAGGAGGCCATGCGGGGGTTGCGCTCTGGTTAAGTTTTCCTCCGAAGGGCTACGTGGCCTTTTTTGTGTTATCGTGTTTTGAGAGAGTCACATCCGATTTCCCAAGTAAGAAACGTCGTTCAAACTGCAGTTATCGTGGCATTACCTTTAATTTAGTTTTACTGTCAAATAGTTTAGACATTTTTCAACTCTGACTCCGACCTCCATGTGATAAGCCAGTCCTCCACAACATGTTTGTCATCAAGATCAATTACAGGAAAACCACAAACGGGTTTTAGGAAAGTACTGGCCGGAAGGTGGAAATAGTCCCTTACTCCCCTTCTTTTTTAACCTCAGCTTTTCCCAACTATTACCTCGCATTGTCAACGTCGGGGATCAGCAAAGAATACTCCGACAAGGAAATCGAGGTGCTAATTGTTCCCAGAAGCTTTCGGGGCTGCTTCGGCTCATATACCCCAGCAACCACTACGCAAAAGCAAAACCGTACAAAAGCATGTTTTGCCACCAGCAAAGAAAATTTTGTAGGAGTAGAGGATGGCGTCACTTTTTTGCCAACCCCCCACCCCCTTGTCATCAAGCGTCAGCATTTGCCTACCCCACCCACCCACCCCCGTGATGGCGCCATTAAAGGACGCTCCCATATAGGTCAGACGAAGACGGGAAACTTATCGTTCGTCAAAATTTCGGTCTTTAGGAGGCTGAATAAGTATAAGTATGACAAAGCAAGCAAATATAGGAAAGCAAACTAGCAGTGCAGATTGCTCGCTTCTGGGATAAATTGTTTTGGGTTCTGAATCCATATTACACAGCATGGTAGCCTATATATACCCACACTCCAGCTACTTCTAACACAACAGTTCAAAACGTAAACGTTCAAATGGTACCGGCTAATATACTTACTTCAAATTATTTTATTATTAAGTGAGATTAACTTGTAATCCGGAAGCCATAGCACCCAATTTAATTACTAAGGTAAAAATATCCTCTCTGAAGGTTATATATCCTACTGAAATTTTGTTTTATGAAAACTACTATCCAGAAGTCACTATATATCTTTTCAGTGGTACCTTAACCGTCAGCGTTGTCCGTCAAAGAATTTCCGTATTTTTAGTGCTTCGGACGTATTACTTATTAATACACGACGTTTTACCTCGACCAAATTATTCTCAGTTTGTTCCTTACAAAAAGGCGTTTGAGACGAATATGTAATTCAACAATGGTGAACTTTTCTACTATAAGGTTAGTTTGAACTTCCGTTTCCATATTCATATTTGACAGGCCAGATAGGTCACAGTGATTTCATATTTCGTTGAACGAAAGTAAAAGGCCAGCCGAATCATGCACAAAGTCGTTATTTAATTAGAGTTCTAGCGTCAGAAAGGCCATATTCCACGAAAGATAACATCTACATATGTGCCAGAAGGCACATGGATGCACAATGCATTATGGATGGCGGTATTATACCTTTCGTTCCACGTGGCTTGTATATGGAAGGAAAGACAAGAAAACAGGCTATAAATTAATAACTCCTACGTAAGGCAACTTCTCTGTGTCCATGTCTCTGCATACCAAAATCCTGCTCAAATTTTTCATGTTTTCTCTTGGCCTAAACGATAATATGAAAGGCAGTTCCTGGAACTTAGATAATAGGGTGGGTTTGTGTTAGGAAGATCAACTTTTTCACTTCGATGCAACTCTTGGAAGTGTAGCTGTATGTTTTTTTTTTAATATATATATACGCTGAACTTTTTTTTCTGTGCAGTATTCGCAGAGGCTCCTGATAAGTTCGTTTACCCTACGCCAGAGTACACAGCGTTCTGTTATTTTTTTCATTACAAACCCTGTCAATACGGAGCCGTCAGCTTTCTCTTACTTTCTTCATTTTTAATTCCATTCCACATTTGATATAGATATCATCTAAGCACGCAACCAAACTCTAGAATGACATGCCTATTTTGCACCATGCCGTTTGGCTTGGCAGATACGTGCACCTTTTCTTAGACAGATACACAGAAAGTTTTTTTTTTTATAGACTGAGCTTCTTTTTCTATTCGTATAAGGAGAAGACTGGCGAAAAAGTCTTGTATCACCTCCCATATCACTAGTTAAAACAGAAAAGGGAGTGTCGTATCTCAATGATGGATGCTAACGGACCTTTTCGCACACCCAGTAGAAGACCATACACCATCACCTGAGTTTATGTTTCTGATTTATGTGTAAGATTAAGGGACATTCACCTTGAAAGGCAAATCGGGTGCATAGAAGTTGCAGTTGATGTCACTTGTGGCCTCTTCTTGGCAAAGGACCTTAGGAGTGCAATACTCATCAATTTGGTGTATAAATTTTCCTAACAAAAATTCCTGTTAACCTTTTACTATTTGAAGACAAACTTGTAAAATGAAAAAGAAAACTTTGGCTATTCTGAAAAAAAGTTACGTTTTGCATAAAACTAACATGCTGTGGCCATAAAAATTGGCTTCTTTCAGGACACTGAGTTTAATTTATTTCACGGAGGTATTGTCTTCGGTACAACCTTCACTGGTCAAGAACAACCGAACGTAATTGATTATATACGCATACCAGCAGATAAGCGCAAAGTGATGGGGCATTCTCCTTCGAGATGCAAGTCCGCCGTCAGCCTTGGTATGGCTCATTATTCCAAAAGAAGCAAACTAAGTAAAGTGAAGCGCTTAATTAAGTGTCCGTTTTCCCCGCTTGCTTTCCACGGTGTACGTGCTCGAAACCCGCATATGTATGGGATATACCCTTTCTACCTTTTAATCGCCCGTTTATTTTCCGAACGTTCTGAAGAAGGATTATTTGTATTCTCGGAGCCAACATTGCGTTACAACACTGCAGAACTTTACCTGTGAGCCCCACGTAAACTTACATGAAGCAGTCGCGCGCTTGGTCGTGCGTTTGACCCTTAAACTTATTACAATGCATTTACATATACCGCGCTGAGGTAACACTATAGGACGTGAGTCTTCATGCTATGTGGCTGGTCACTTGCGATTACAAATTCACAGGCATTTAATGGGCGACGTAAAACCGATTACTACGGGACAGAATATAATAATAAAGCTAGATTTATTGCGAACTTTCAAGGTTAGGGTCGTGCAACTTTAGGAATTGGCTTCTCTAAAATTAACTTTAGTCTATGCGCTCCGATAGCTACATAAGACATGCTTTGACTTATCAGCGAAAGTCACAGGGGGTTCTCCATGCGTTAACGAATAGCTGTTGCCCAGCTAGATCGTTTCATTTTCACAAAAGTTGATGCTCATCGCTTATGATTATGTCATTCGAAGAATTTTTGACGATCTTTTGCCTAAGTTGATTTTCTGTGTCAACAGTTTCTCCTAGCTTTCTCAGGCCTATGTCGACACCATGAAGTGAATTCTTATCAAACGTACGATATTACTTTCGGTCTACAGTTTCCAGTAAAATGCATAGCATACTTAACTACTAGCTTTTTTGTGTTTTGTTTTTCGGATTTTTTTTTTTTGCGATTGTTTCGAATGCGTCCCTGAGCCATTGACGCGCTCAGGAGTGGTAGGATTCTGTATGGTAATTTTTTGAGGCGACTGCATGTTTTAGTGGGGGATCTTAATCACGTACCTTAAGACGTGGCAATGCGGGAAGGTAGATTTTGGCCAGGGGGCGAAGACTCTCCTTTTCAACTCAACGTTTTGGCCAGGTTATAAAAGGACCGGTATCTTAAGCGTTCCTCTGCATCTTGGTTGAGGTGACCGATCCGCTGTGATCCTGCGCTCATCTCGAAGCTTCGTTTAAGTTTACCTTTCGTGCAGAAAGTTCACATTAGTGATACGGTTATTCTATTCGCCGTCAAATATCTTAGCGGTTTGGGAAAAGCCCGCAATGACAGTCGCCAAATTAGCGGTACGTTTATTTCTTCCTAACATTTTATGAAGCATTTGGCTTATTTTTAAGACAAGTGCATTCAGATCAGCTAACGGCCTTTGAGTTATACTAAAGTAGTTAATATATATTAATTTTGTAATATTTGGAACTAGGTATGTACTGAAAAATGATTAGACTTTCTACTATAATATTATTAATTAAAGTGTTCATTAGAACATTCTTCTGCACTCCATAGCGGCATTATTGAAGCACGAATATAAAATTAAATGTAATAAATGCAAAATGGCATAATTGCTTACAAGTATTACAAGCCATAAAGCTTACATGTATTGTATTTTATTTTTGTATTTTTGCATTTATTGTATTTTATCCTAATTATTATGCAGTTATTGCTAAAGCAGTTAAAGTAAAAACCGGAAAAAAATTGCAGGTGTTTGCTCTTATACTAATGATTCAATTTGCATATTTCTATAAACACCACCACGCCTTGTCTTGAGCAGGTACGTGCCACAATCACGATTGTTTGCTTACTCGTTTAGCAAATACTAAGTATGTGTTCCACTTAAGGGTACAGGTGTCATTTCGTGAGACTGTAATGCTTTGTATTGTTTACGAAACGTCTGTAAAAGAACTAAAGATACAGTTACTCCTGGTATGCAAATGAGGTCTACTGATGGAAAGAAGACCTGAGATTAAGGTGTCGGACAATACAGAAAATTTCGTCTTGGGTTTAGTTTGTATGCCTGTCTTACTCAATCAACTAAAGGGCAGGTATTGAACCAGCCGATGTTGAAGAATAGAGATGCATTATGGCTTGTAAATGTTAGCGCATCGATTGTTGTTTGACGGCTGAACAATACTGTCTAGGGTGTTTTGTTTTCTTCTTCAATTTTTTTTCACTTTCGCCAGACTTGCCTTCTATTATAGTTAGTCTTCTGTTGGACTTGCACGAAAGTCACACCTCATGCTGAACACAACCATTAAGCAGCTTGTTCCGAATTTTTTTCGCCGCTATGCTATTGATGTCATGCCGATTATTGGCTCTCTTGAGGTTCCCAACCGAGAACTTTCTTTTTCATTTCAACTTGAGACTATCTAACGTATGAATAAACTAACGGTGACCGGGCTGAAAACATTAAATTTGCTTGTCTTTCTTTGTAAGGGCCAGTTTCGTCGGAAGTAGGTCTGTGGGTCGGAGCGACTCTGAAAACGCGGGGATGGTCCCTTATGTCCCTTATGGTTACATATGTATTCAATTTTTGGGCAACGGTTAGAGCTTCTGCTGGGCATCAAGATGGGCAGAGCCGAAACTACAGCTGCGGTTGAAAATGTCTACTAAATGAACAGAAAAGGAAAGTGAGGTCGGTTAGCAATGTAATTGGCCTTGAGAATGCTCATCTTGACCCCGAAGCTATGGTTGAGTTACGACTTGCTGCCAAAACCTGCATCGCAGGGTTTCCGAAGTCGATACAGTCACAGAGAAAAAAGAAAGAGGGAGAGGGAGAGAGAGAAAAGAGAGATTGGAGATAAAAGATTCGGAGACCTCTATTTATGCATGCATTCAGGAAAGTTTAGTATATGGAAACAGGGAATGCTCAAGGTCTTCTAACGCGTAAAACTGTCGTCTTGCCGAAAAGCTTCATACGTTGGCGTTTTGTAGCTCTTCTTATTTACTGTTTTTGCGCAACCGAACTTTATTGCTATGTGTTAATTCCAAAGGTTTCATCCATTCTTTTTTTAACAGGTAGTATGCACTACAGCCATTGCGATTATCGCGATTTGCATACCACGAACGCATGGCAGCGTTCTTAATCGACATGGTATATTGTAATTTCCCTTTCCCTTGCTTAATACCCTAAAGTACTATTTTATTAGCACGAGCAGCTATGATGATTGACATGCGAGGCTTCCCCGATCCTGGGGGCCTTTGCAGAGGTGCGTCTTTCTATCGCAACACTACCGACTGCACCCAGTTTTATCGGTAAATTTATTTGCTCTTTATCGTTTGATCCTTTCTGAAGATAATATGTCTGCTCTAGGTGCGTAGACTTTAACTATAATGGAAAGTACACCGTTTTCCGATTTATGTGCGGACCTATGTCCGTTTTTGATGAAAGGATGTCGCTGTGCGTCGGGCCCCGTGATGCCAACCCACCATGCCCAACTGAGCTCCCTTTCCCACCAAGCCCAACTGAGCCACCTTTCCCACCAAGCCCTACATATAGACCCACAAGTCCAACTCCAACACCACGTCCTTCTACTACGCCAACCAGTTCAACACCAGGATCACTTCCTCCTTCTACTACGCCAATCAGTTCAACACCAGAAACACTTCCTCCTTCTACTACGCCAACCAGTCCGAGACCAACAGATCCTCCCAATCCTACCCCGCCGACCACGCCTACCCCGCCTACCCCGCCACCCCAAGTGACTAGTATCACCTTTACACAGCTAGAGGTTGTCGCGAATAACGGCGACAGATCTACAAGCATTATAGTACCGGAAGATTTGAAAACCATCCTAACAAACTCCTTGGATCGTCCATCTCTTATTACACAAACTTATGGTCCATCCAGTCAAGAAGTACTCCGACCAGTTTATATTACTATTACTTCCGTAGTAAGTTCTTCATTGAGTACTGAGACTGTGGCCAGTTCCTCCTCTGCAATCTTCCCGTCTACAACTGTCGATATATCCAGTACAGTCCTTCCGTCCCCTGTGGATTCTTCCAGTTTAATTTCACCCCCATTTTCTCAAGGCGCGGATATTGTCACTTCATCCTTCCCTGCTTCCTCTGAAGTGATACCAAGCTCATCTACTCCCTCATTGACGCCAACTGCGCCTACCACTTCTATTGTAACACCAACTTATTCACCGGAGTCTGTACCTGTCACTGGTGAATTTACAGACAGCGGTAAGAAAAAATCCTCTATTTCCAAGTTGCTCTTTTTTACTCCATTTGTTTCTTAGATGGTAGAATAAGGACAACCTATATAATTGGTTATACTACCTATACGAAATATTTTCCAGTTAAAAAAGGTAAAAAAAAATCTTTTAAATAGTCCCTACCTAGATAACCGGATTACTTTTATCGGAATTTAGTTGATTGCCAAAAAGTAATTATTAAACCGGGCGACAAGATTAAACTAGAAATCACTACCACGGTGCAGCAAGCCTTCGGGACAGTTAGCACGATCTACGGTCAAGATGGGTGTACAGGTTTAGAACCTTCCGTAACGTTTAGTGAAGGAGGAGGCAGCATAGCTGGTGAAGAAGTGAATACCAAACAAGGTAAATTTTGATTTAATTTTGAAATTATTTTTGAAAATTGAAATGCCTGTAGGGGTGACTGTCGTTACGCAGACGCAAGTCATCGGACCTGTGACACAGGTACAGCCAGGAGGAAAACCAACTACGCTCTATAGTACTGTACGGATTACCAGAACCTTGGCTCCAACGCTTACTACTACAGCTTTTAGGCCTACTACGTTTTACTACACTAATCAAGTAGTAACGACCACTTTTTACCAGACACTGATTTTAAGAATTCTCGCCCCTGGTTTTACCTATTATAATCGAGAAGTAGTGAAGGTCATAAATGGTCAAACCGCCACCCAAACTGTCTACGAACCTTATACGCCACTTGATATCAATCCAAATCAAGTTTTGCCTTACATCACTACCACAATATTGGATCCTAGCCTTCTTACGATAAATGGTGAAACGGTTACGCAGAACCTGCTTGAAACTGTCATTCTGCAACAAAGCGACATATTGACTTCCACCGAACTCTCGCCGCCGAAGTCTACTGTTGTAACTTACCTGAACCCCGAAATTGTCCAAAATTCTGGACAGCTGGTTACAGCCACATTTTATAGGATTGTTACTTTATATCAATATCGCCCAACCTTGGCCACGATCGTACGGCCGGTATACGTAACTATTGCCGGGGAGGTACAAACTACCACACGTATCCAGACTGTAACCCTGCAACCTTCTCCTGGCCTGGTCACTTCCATCGTTAAGACAACACCGACTGTAATCAATGGTATTTCAACTTATACTTCCGTCGTTGAAACTTATTACGCAGATACGAAAATCATTCAGGAGGGGGGGGGCAAGCTCTTTGAGATCGAAAGCTCCAAAGTCGAAGGAATCACTGGAGATGTATTTAATTTGAAGGCCGATTCCGAAAATAGTGTTACCAAACCCATTCTTGTTACTGCTCCAGAAGAGATAGCCGCCAATTCTTCAGTTCTTGTTACCTATATTCAAGGGCTTACACTTCGCCCTCAAGTATCGACCAGCTATCAGACTTTAATTGTAACCCAGTATGGCAAACCTGTAACCGTAACAGCTCAGCAAACGATACAACCCTCGCCTATCGTCAGTACCATCCTAAAAACTACCAAAGTAGTGGTCAATTCAGACACCAAAGTAACAATAGACGCCGAAACGGTTGGCATTCCTTTACCTGCAACAGTCTTGGAGCCAACCATCGTACTTGTAGATGGTACACTGGTGTCCGAGACCCTGGTTCAGGAACTGAAACTGGAAGCAGGCGATTTAATGTGGCTCCAACCGTCGTCACCTCCACCTTCCATCACTCGAACTTACCTGAATCCAGATGTCCTCCCAAGTTTTGGACAAGTAGTTACTGCTACTTTATACAAAACACATGAACTGTCTCCGTACTTCCATACTTCAGCCACCGTTTTAAGAACAATTACGACAACTGAACTAGGTCAAATTAAAACGAATACGCAAACCCGTACTGTTACTCTGCTACCTACGGTACAGCTTAGTTCCATTACTAAGTCAACAACGACCATTATCAACGGTTTGCCTACCTCATTTGAAAAGACTGAAACGTATGAACTCGATCCCAATGGCGGTCAGGAAAATGAAAACAATCTATACGAAATCCAGGCAGTTAGGATCGGAGAGCTGACTGGAAACATTACAAAAGTTACATCAGGCATGAAAGAAGTTATTCTTAACCACGAAGTTAAACCCAACACCCATTTACTTATAACCTACATCAAGTGGCTTACGTTACTCCCTCAAATCTCCACCATCTACCGGCCCATAATCATTACCCAGAACAGCTCTCCTGTAACCGTAACAGCGTTGCAAACGATACAGCCTACGCTGATTACTCAGACAATCCTAATAACTACTAAAAGCAAAATAGACAAAAATTTCGAAATGACTATTACAGATGACCTTCTCTTTAAAACCTTCACTTTCGGGCCTCATGTTTCTACCTCGACTACCTCGACTACCCCGACTGCGGTTGTTGTTGTAACATCTTTGGTCACACCTAGCAGCGAACAAACTGTTAGCCCAAGTACGAGTATTATTGGGTCTATTTCAGCAATGGGAGTCGAGATTAGCAGCATTACGAAACCTACGCCACCTTTGTCTTCTAGTACTGGGTTTCGACCAACGCAAACAGCTGTGACACCAAGTGTTACTACAGTAACCCTATTTCCCCCAGTTACTACTGGTATTGTTTGTTATAATTTAAACAGCAATGAAAATAACATTGAATTCTCGCTTTCTAGGTCAAGTAACAAGAACACAAACTGACGGATCAACCACTTATGTAATATATTCTCCGATTACTCAAGGTAATTAGCTACCCACGTTTTGGCTCTCACAAAGTCTTTTTATTTTCAGCTGTGAATTTTGTCGAACCGGGTCAAACGATACCCTTACAGTTAACCACAACAGAAGTGCGAGTTGACGGAGTGGTTAGTACCATATATGGGCAAGACGTTGGCCCAGGCTTGGATAGTACAGGACCAATCATTGGCGGAGGTTCTGGTTTGATCCAAGGTCAATCAGCAGATATTCAACAAGGTACATGTCAATAAACAACGGAGAAGCATTTAATTGAGACAATATTTACACAGGAATAACGACTATTACGGAAACTCAATTTATTAAACCCACCGAGGTTGTTCTGCCTAACGGGAAGAGAACTACGTTATACGGGACAGTCCGCGTTACGAGAACCCTAGCTCCGTATTCGGTTACCACTATAAGAACACCAACGACTGTTCTTATCCAAGGACAAGCCGTTACTAATACCATCCTTCAAACTGTCACGTTAAGACCGATCAGACCAAGTACTACTTACATGGTATACACATCCACCATCTTTAGTTTTGGCCAACAGTTCGTAAGCACCATTACGGGGCTTTACACTACCACCCAGATCACCGGTCCCTCTCCTCCAGTAATTCGTCCAACTATTGTAGAAACGGTATTTGCTACCGACACTTTCTTTATCAACGGCCAGCTCACAACAGCGAGCATATTAGAAACTGTTACCTTGGACGGCTCCTTTCAATTCGAACAACCTAGCCAGACCTTCCCTACTGCAACAGCTACTGGTTTAACGTACTTAAATCCTTCCGCAGTATTGGTCACAGGACAAGTTATTACTTCGACCCTTTTCCAAACTTTAACGCTGAAGCCTTTCCTAGCGACTTCGGTCAAAGTTAGTCAGCTGTCTACCGTACTAATTGATGGCCAACTGGTAATTAATACTGTAACTCGCACGGTGACCCGAGCCCCTACTGCTGGCTTCCTTACTTCTATTGTCAAGCCAGGTCAAGGTGCATTTCCCATCACGTTAACATACGTCATCGAGCCGACCCAGGTCTCCTCCCAAGGCGACATAACGGAAGTCATTAATGCCAGTGTGGTTCAGATTGGTCAAGAATTTACAAATCTCGTTTACGATGTCAGCGGCATTTTACAAAGCAGCAAAGTTATCCGGCCAGTCGACATCAGACCTGGATACATTTTGAGCTTGATTTACGAGCAAGTACTTACCTTGCGACCACTAAGAGCTCCTGTACCTCGTCCAACTACCGTTTTCAAGAACGGTGAACTTGTTACCGTGACTTTATGGGAAACCCTTCCTGCTCTTACTCAAGTTAGTACAGTAATCCGGCCGACCACGGTTACCGTTGGTGCAAATGGAGCCGCGTGGTTGGGAGGTCAATGGTTTACATTTAATCATATTCTCGAGACAACTACTCTTAAACCAGCAAACAGTTTTATAACCGAAATTCACACGAATACCGTAACCGAAACTGGTCAGGAAATTGTCCAAATCGTAACTTCCATCATTGAAGTGGAGGGCACCGAAACCATTGAACCTTCAGTTATAACTGACCAATTCGTTTCCACCATTGTCGTCACAGTAACGGACCAGACCTTCACGGAAACGATCACTTCTTCCATCATAGACGTTGTGAACACACAAATCATCGAACCGATAGCTACTCTCGTGACAACGACCGAATTTTACACGAATTTCGGAATCATAAATGGTCAGGAAATCGTCGAAGTAGTAACTTCCATCATTGAAGTGGCTCCTAAACCAGCAAACAGTTTTATAACCGAAATTCACACGAATACCGTAACCGAAAATGGTCAGGAAATTGTCCAAATCGTAACTTCCATCATTGAAGTGGAGGGCACCGAAACCATTGAACCTTCAGTTATTACTATAACTGACCAATTTGTTTCCACCATTGTCGTCACAGTAACAGACCAGACCTTCACAGAAACGATCACTACTTCCATCATAGACGTTGTGGACACACAAATTATCGAACCGATTACTACTCTAGTGACAACGACCGATTTGTACACGAATATCGCAACCATAAATGGTCAGGAAATCGTCGAAGTAGTAGCTTCCGTGTTCGTAATAGAGGTCCTCGCCACCTCAGTCATCGAACCTTTGCCTGTCACTATTACTGAGCAATTTACTTCCACCATTGTCGGCAATGTACCTAGCCAAATCTTGACTGAAACGACAACTATTGTCCAGCCATCTACAGTTGTTGTTACTAATGTCGTCTCCAGTGTCATTGATGCCCTGCTGCCTCCTCCTGTCACCACAGGTAATTTCTAACCATTTTAGCTTACTTCTCTACTCCTAGCTGTATTCTTTCGTAGGACCCGGTACAACTTTCAACCCAAATGGATTTACAGGAACGACTCCCTTGACGACAACTCCGAAACCTCCCCCACCTACTATCCCTTCTACAAGGCCGCCATCGTCGCCTACTACGAGTTTCCAGCTTCGTTGCGGAAGCGAACTCCTTCGCAGATTTCCCATAGATTGTTCGAAGTTTTACCAGTGTTTTGGCGAAGGCCAAGACCAAGTCATTTACGTCTTCGGCTGTGTAACAGGATCGATATTCGACGAGCCATCTCAACAGTGCAGACTTCCAAGTAAGACTTCGTAGTAGGAATCTGTTATAAGGTTTTTCTAAAATTGTGTTTTTATTTTGGGTCCTCTAGAGGATACGACTTCTTGCTACACGGAATTCGCAGAAGAGGACTTCCGCAGCGTGCCAACGCTCGATACTCATGAAGGTATGGTCAAGGTAAGCATGGAGAAACTGCGCGGAATGATGGAAGCTAGCAGGGAAGATCATCTCTTTCCAAAGAACGTTCCACTGGGGCCCGTAGCACTGGCACAATACCTGCACTCCAACGATCACAGCAAACAAGCAATTGATCCCGTGGAGCCAGCTAATACTCACTCTGCAGTGTCGCTCTCGAATTCAGTGAGATTTAATTCGGGATCTGGTTGCGATAACCCGGATCATAACCATGGATATGAAAACCCGTCACCAGATTTTCATCGAAGTAGAACACGTCTCACTCCAAGTCAGCGTCTTATGCAATTTGATTTCGGTAGAAGATTAGAACCCAGAATGCGAGCACATTTCGTATAGGTTGATTAGTTTTGAGCTTCCCTCAACCAGCATTTAGTTTACAAAAAGGGGGTTTGGTAAGGGGCTTTCTTGCTTTCTTTGATTTACTATACCGGTGGCATTGCTTATAAACATGGAAGTTGCAAAAATTCACTGTTCGGTAAAAACAGTACAGAACACAAAATTTAAAGAGACACGGTTTATTTATGTTCACAAAATACACGTCATTGACATTTTCAAGGGATACTAGCTATTCCACCAAGACAATAAGCCCAAACCAGGTTCGTTTATACTTGCCTAACAATTTTTTTTTTACAATTTTACCAAAAATCTACATCAGTTTTACTTACTGTAAGCAGGTAGGGTATCTTCTTATTTTCTCCTGGTTCAACCAAAGTGTCGACAGTTTCTGAACCACTTGGATTGGTATCCACAAAAGTTTCCGCAGTAACACGAAATCGAACCTCTTCTCCTGGTTTTGGATAGTTTAGGCACTTCAAATTTGCAGTTAAAAATTACCTTCATCCATAAAGAGATCATGTTTGCCATCTTCAGTCTCATATTCCCATACCCAGACTTGTTCCGTCTCATCAAACCTTGCTGGCTGCTGCAGATATTCAGGTGGAATGATAATCTCGTCAAAAAAGCCCAAAGTGACTACAAGATAAAAGAATTGCGCTTAGCAATTTTGTTTACAGATTATCGTAGTAATACCATAAACTGCTTCTCGGCTGCAACTTCTTATCTTCCCAACTAATATTGAATCCATGAAAGGTCTGAAGACGACAAAACGAAATTTGACGTTTGTGTGGGATGCTCCATCGCCAGGCAGAATAAATGACTTGCTTTGCTCACTTATATCCCATAAAGCTATGCATAACCCAACATTCAACACAACCTATACCAGAAGAATGATAAGATGAGCTTCTATTTTAGAGGTTACCGTTGAAATTACGTACTTTATTAGCCAATTTGCGATTGAGTTCCTCCTTAATGGCTTGTTCTAGTGGACAGTTGAAGCTAGATGGTAGGATACGGACGGTTTGCTTCATAGATGCAAGAACAAACATTTTCAGGTGCTACGACAACTGCGTGTTCTTTAGTAAGCATGCCTTTTTCTCTAGATTATTTTACTTTGAACTTACCATCCCGCTGTGTTTACGTTTACAAGTCTTACAAGTTTACGTTCCCGGTTTGTGGTCTAGAGTGTCTATTTGGGCTCGCTATTACACGTAACTACAACAAGACGACAGGTCTAACCATGGGTCTAACTGTCGAATAAGCTGGGCAAGTGGATGTCTGAAGGCGTGAACAGGAACGGAAGCTTCTTGTCAATAGATGGCTGCAGTGACGCAGTTGAAGAGGATTGTTTTTGAAAATTAAAAAACACCAACAAACCTGTAAACTCCTGCACAACAGGTTTTGAAAACAAAAAGAGAAAGTACAGTAATCAAACTATTGTAAGAAACTGTTGTGGGTTCTTTGTTGGCTGAACGGCAAAATCCCGAGTTTATTAAAATTATGGAACGGTATACAAGAACTAAGTACGAGCGTAACGAACGTAGGTTAACTGGCAAAAGGAGAGCGAGCAGGAGTGGGCGAGAGTTTTTATACAAGTTTGATATGGTATTTGCTGACTAGGCTAAACAATAAGCAAAGCAGAGTGATCTGACAAAAGCAAGGAAAGAAAAGTCGGAAG
>JAGJRO010000951.1:0-10298 GCA_022832285.1 Lepidurus apus apus
CTAGACACGACAGGATTGGTCCAAATGACGACAAGCACTGTCATTGGTCAATTTGAAAAGGCTATGGTGAGATACTTAGTTTGAGTACTGTACGTAGGCTAATACCTGACTAAGCTTGTGGAGGTCCCTACACAATACGGATGAAGTTAATATATCCCTAAAGTTAATACTTTTCTGTTTGATAATATACATTATCTTCTAAAATTTTTTGTTACTCTCATTCTAATAGGAGTGACTTAACTTGCACTCACTCCTATTGGAGTAAGAGTAGAAAGGCAATAAATAGGTTGGCGGTGAAACGATTCTGCGTGATTTATTTGTGTACTGCGGGTAGTATAAAAGAGTGAAAAGATGGTCTAGCTCGCACTTGTCACCTCAGAGAGAAAGATTTCGGATTGGAAGGTTGGAAGGGGAGAAATTTTTTTTGGCGGCAACGGAGAGTCGATAGTTAGTCGGTTGAGTGACACAACGGAAAACGTCTTTGAAACTTGGTTGACCACCGATAAGGACGCTCTGGAAACGCAAGGAACAGCGTAGAGTGGTTGGGGATTGAATAACTGTGTCCCCCTAACCAAACATAAACGAGATTAGATTTGCTAAAGTAGACAACAAGTAGACATAGTAGAGGAGAGTAGGGTCAATTGTAACATTTCGCGCTTGTTTATTTTTCACATTTTTCACGAACTTAACTATCATCTGAATGTAGAACCAATAGATGCAGGCGTATCTCTGCTCTCTATAAGCCACTGTATGCTCCATAAAAACGTAAAATAAGATCAAACTAGCCTTCAAACCAGGAGGTCCTCTTTTGTTTCAACCGTATAACCCCTTGAGACAATTGTAACATCACGTTTAACGTGCGTTTCCCCATAAGAAACTTTGCCGATCAAATATTTAATGATACACCGAACAGATTGTAATGAAAATGTACAGTTACAGTCCGCACATTTAATCGAACATTTTAGCACCATTCCTTTCAAGAAGTTGTGTATTCTAAGAAAAACTCAATTAAAAAACACAAAAATGCAATGTTGTCCAATGCAACGTCCTTACGTCCGTTATTTTGAACTTCAAAACAAAGCACGTCATGCAGCGTTGCCGGTTTTCGCGAACAGATCCCGTGGTCGAGAAATCTGCTGTTACAATCGTCTTAACGGGTGTCTTTGGATTTCAAGATCTCTTGTAAAATCACTGTAAGGCTATGGTGTCTGAACTTTTAGTATGTCATTCTGTAGCATTCGTTGAGCTTAAAAAATATTTTTGTAAAATTTTTGGATAACTGTAGTTAACGTAACAGCGAAAAAAGTACCACCCGTTTTTGTTAAAAAAAGGTAACGAAACCATACTTTGTTGAATATTTCGATTAATTCTCACTCGTTTCACATGTAACTTTTTTTAGTGCTGCCTAGTGTTATGTGGCATGGCCGTGATTTTTTACAGCCTTTACAAACCGTTGGTTAAAGAGTTATGATTTTTGTTACTTTCGTGTCGCGTTACAATTGACCCTACCCTCCTCTATTTTATGACTACAGCATTTTAGTATACTGCATGTTAAAAAATACAATATTTTACTTTTCATATGATCCCATGATTACTTCCGTTGTTGCAACTAGAATCTTTAGTTTGCTCTCATAATATCTGAACCTATTAGCGTTACTATAAGACAGGATATAATTTATTTAATTTTAATATTATATCCATGTTTGGGACTAATAGAGGCAGATCAAATAGAAGCAATAATTAGTAGTGCTAGAAACTAGAATATTTAGTATTTTAGGTTTCCAATTGGAGTTTTGACTTATTGCAGTAAAACTGGAGGTATTATTAAACTATATTCTGAATTAAATACTAAAGAAATCTAGAATTGCAGTCTGTAAATTTAAGACACAATAAATACCTTTACTAGTACTATTTTTTTTTACGAGTACTATTTTTTTCGAAACAAGCTGACAAGTTTTGAAATCTCATGTTTAGAAATTGTTATGTTTTGTTGTTGTAATGCTGAGATTGAGGGCTCTTTAAACGGGATAGTTTTAGATCCCTCCCAAATACAACAGTTCAGCCTCGGCTTCCAACTAGCTCGAATCCCTGCTTTTCCTCCGCTTTAATACAGCTTCGTTCACCTTGCTTCCTTACACTTAACCGACAGTTTCGCTCATAACAGAAATCACTAGTATTTTTTTACAAACACTATTAATGGAAGCTTTAACTCGTTTCCGCGCCTTTTTGGGTTCAGGGTTTAGCTTGTTTCGGGTTCGCAGTTCTAATAGTTAAGTTTGCGAATTTCCGGGGAAATTATTTTGTCCTGGGTAACGTAAAAAACATTTTCGCCTAGAAATTGCAGAAGATTTTTTAGTATAAATGCTGGAATAAAATATTGGTTAAAAGTTCTTATAACTCCTGCCGCTGTAGTTTGGCTTAACTTGCAGCTTATCTCTGGGGCTGAAATAACCAAAAGCGGTACGGCTAGTAGACAGTCGCTTTGTCGTCCTCTGAAACGGTACCCTTAGTAAGTGTTGGTTTGTTTTGTTTGTGGTTTGCGTGGCTTTTCTTCTGATTACAGGTTGTTATTTTTCGTGGATATTAAACCCAGCGTGGCTTAAAATGACCTCTAGGAGAAGAACCGACTCTTCCAATAAACCGGAGCCAGGTTAGTTTTTCTTTTCACAATTTTATTTACCTTATCTTTTTTTTTCAATTTAATTGAAGTGCTACACATAGTTTCGTTTCTTTCTTCCAGAGTTTGACGTGACTGGCGTTTCCCGGTCTGGTCGGGTTCGCAAAAAATCTTCGAAACTGATAGACTTCCAGCCTTTGGAAGCAGAAGTCAGGAAAAGACGAACATCTGCGACAAGCAAATCACCTGTAACTCCGACAGTGAAGCCGCTGCGTTTAAATTTGTCTCAGTTGCAACTCACGCCGAGTACTTCTGTAGCCACGCCTTCAACTTCGACTTCTACCCAGCGTAAATCTCCTGCCATCAAGAAAGAAGACAGCCCCAATAGCATCGAAGTAATTGTACAAAACTGACTTTGAAATAAAGTTTAACCCGCTTTTGCTAGGGCACAATCTCTCCCGACCTCTCCGAAGAACTTACGTCCGATTTAGGAGTCAAAGAAGAGCCTTCCAGCGAAGAAGAGAACAGCGAAAAAGAAGATGGCACCGATGGAAGCGAAGTTGAAGATTTTGACATGGAATCCCCAGTGGAAGAACGCAAACGTGCAATTCGAGTATAAAAAAAATCATTTACTGGCTCGAGAAGATGGTTTGCCCAGTAGTAATTCATGTTTATTTTTATTCCTAGGCTCCTTCCGTCTATCTCATGGAAAAGTCAAATAAGAAAAGACTGACCATTCAAGATGGAAAGATCGTGGGCAAAGTGAAAGCCGAGCGGAAAGACAAAGGGCAAAGTCGTTTTACAGCGTATATGCTTTGGGCCAAGGAAATGCGTCCAAAAATCACGACACAGTACCCTGATATGGACTTTTCGGCGGTGTCCAAGCGTTTAGGAGAACTGTGGGCTTCCGTCTCGCAAACTGAACGAAACGTAAAAATGAAAACAACAATATTACATTTCTTGACTTTCATTTAACTTCAAAAATGGGGACTTTTCGCTTAGAAAACAGAAATGTTTATGTAAGCTTAATCTATTCTAGAATTTTGATTTGTTATACTTTTTAGCTTTTTTTTCACTTTCTGAAGAGAATAAAATATATTGTTGATTACTATTATTCCGTCGAAAGAGAACCTTGTGAAATTCTATAAGCTCCGCCTCTTCTGGCGCGAAAGTATTAATAAACAATAGTCATGAATATCTCAGTATTGAAGATGAAGATACGGAATTTGATAACAAACATAATATTTTAGACCGACTGTAGTTGAATGTCATAATTATTTTATTTCTTTGCAAAAAAATTAAAATACTATTTAATTCGTATTTCGTTTTTACTATTTTATCCTTAGAACTTGAAAAGACGCGCGTTACGAATGTCTGGGAAGCATGTTTCGGGTGGAATGATTTCTACGGGAAAGCTCCTGCTAGCTCCTAAACTGACTGCGGTGAAACAAGCTGTAACTCCAACTCCTGCTATTGGTGCTACCATCAAAGCCAAGAAAAGCGCGGGAAACGTTAAAGTCGTCGAAGAACTTGATGAAAAGAGTTTAGCCTTACTCAAAGGGATGGAACCTCTGGACGTTGCGTCACATTTGCACCTTTTAGGAGAATCGTTATCAGCTGTTGGTGCCCGTCTGAAAGAACACCAAGTAAATAAAAAAAAAATCATTTATTGAATTCAGTAAAATTCGACTTGGATTATTATGTTTTGAATCTTTTAATATTTTTAAGGGACAAATTGCGGTTTCTGGAAGCTGGTCAGTGTTACTAGACTCGGTTTTGTGTTCCATTGGTCCATTGCTCTGCTTAACCACGAAAGTGCCCGAGTTGGACGTGATTCCAGCCACAACTTTGACCAAGATTCTTGAAAATATTGTATTAATTATGCCTGGCCTGTAAACAGTAACTTTTTAGTTTTATATTGTGTTTTTTTCCTTTTCTTTTGTTTTGCGACAAGGTAACAATAGAAAGAATAAGTAGAACTTTTAGTCTCGCAGAAATAAAGTAACGTAAAGAGAAGACACATTTGTTTTCATTGTTGGAGTCCGGAAGTATTTAACCAACCTTTATATATCTTTAGGGACAAACTGCTCCACAAGTTTGGCAGCTTGACGTAGTTCTGTTTGGTTAAAAGACAGTGAAAATAGCGTAAGCTTGTAGATATTTTTCATTCAAAAGAAGAAAAGTAACATTTTATTTATGTACCGTGAAGAAGAAGCTGAGTTTGTTGGAATGGAAGATCAACGCTGTAACAACGCTGCTGACCGCTTGGCGAATCGCGAGTGTGCAGAACTAAGTTGATTTGATAGTCCTGCACAGTGCAGCCAATTTGCTCCACGCGGTTGACTAAAAGGTTAGATTCATAAAATGACAAGCCATAATGGGTTATGTGTAAACATAAATGGAAATTCACATGTGTGATACACGAGAGGAAACTTTAAAAACTTTAAAAAGTATTAAACACATTCGGAAACTATAAGTATCATAATAAATATACAGGAAGAAATAAGTACTGAAATTGGAAAGATAAATTCCATAAAGGATTCCATGAAAACGGTGCAAAAGCTAGCTTAGCTTGTTTCTGCCTAACTGATGCCAGACGGCGGTAGTGTTTTTTTATGGTTGTATTTGACCGCACTTGGTTTCGGCGCATTAAATGGCGTACTGTACATGATAACTTGTTATAAAAAAATAATAGCTATAGATATCCCAATTTATACGCAGTTGTGCGTACTCCAAGCGAAAGTATAAGGGGCCTCCACAAAATGGCGCCACCAGGGGAGAGGGTGGGTGGGTTCAGCAAAAGATGACGCGAAATGACGAGAGGGTGAGAGCTGAGAGGGGTTGGTAAGAAAGTGACAGCATCCTGTAACTCTAAATTTAACTTGCGATTTTTTGCAAACCATGCTTGCGTGAATGCAAAAGCAAAATATTTCCTCCCAAAAAAGGCATTTTTTTAAAATATGAGAGGGGTCAACCAGGTGGTGGCGCCATTTTAGAGGGTGGGTGACACCAAAAATGACGGTTGATGACCGAGGGGGGTTGTAAAAAAATCGCGATTTTTGGGTGGCGCCATTTGTGGACGGCCCCTAAGACGGGGAAGATAAGCCGTCCAATCAGAGAGAGAAATCGACTGTTAGCCCTTCTCCAAACGCTTGAGCGAATGGTTACATTTAGTGCTCCAACTTCATGGAAGAGCTAAAGTAAGCGTTAAACTTTTAAATAAACTGCGTTTACAAGAAATATTAGCATACGAACCAATTACTAGACATTAATACACATACAAAATAAAATGTAAAACATCGAAAAGGAAGTAAACGTTTCTTAACTCACTCGCAAGGGATTTTGATTTCTGTGTCTCGCGAATAGCATCGGCAGCTTCAGCCCAAACTTTGCTGACAGCTGTAGCGTGTTCCTTCGGCAATCCCAATTGCTGCAGCTCGTTATTCACAACATCTTCATCCGTCACCTGTCGCGATGCCGAATTCAGGATAAACTTAATTGCAGCAATCGCAGCTTGCAAGTCTTTTTCGCCTGAAGGATAAGGGGTTTAACGTGGGTAGGCAAAAACGTTTGCTTTTCTTAAAGAAATGCTTTTTAGCTTGTACAGTAATAAAAATTGGAAATTTATGCGGAAGCCAAAAGCCAAAACTTGTCGGCTTTAACATCACTTTGTTTTCTTTTCGGTCCCTGAAAGACCACTTTATCTCCTTTTTTCCTTTCCTCTCCCAAAATACGACGCATAAAACCCCCAAAGTTTACATTAAAAATTCTCTTCCTTTTCGAAACCCAGTCGACCGTGAAGACAATCGAATTGACTTACTGAATTTGGCATCCGAGGTCAGTTTCCCAGCTTTCTCAAACTAGAAAAAAATACAGTGAAATCACATGAATAAATGAAATGCTATAGAAATTCCAGAAATATCACTGCAGAAATAGTATGACGGTAGCAATATTCGTGCAGAAATATTAATATAATTTCTAAAGCATGTATTTATTTATTTTATTTGCTTTCTTTTAAAAGTATTTACGTCTAAAGTTTCGCCTCGTAAATGCTTGGAGACTTGTTGAGCCAGTAATTTGAACTTTATGGAACTCAAACGTGACAAAGTTGCCATTTCTGCGAGCACCCAATCCGGGCAATCCTGATCCCCACAGAATCGGAATTTCTACCCCCCCCCAAAAAAAAAAATTAAGTCCAGCAATAAGGAGTGGAAAATATGACTGCACATTTTAGTAAAATTGTATGTACAATTCTTTCTTTGGAATTATTAGACTTATAGATAACCCCCACTAACCTACCATTTTCGTTTCTGAGATGCGTGAAATGAACGTTAAGCAGACCGGAACCGTAGTCGCAGTGCCTGGGTATGGAAAACGTAATTAGAAAAGGAGACAACCATGAAGTTTGGGTGGGGGAGTAGGAGAGTTGTATCGCAGATCGCAGTGAAACCATTTGTCACACTAAACGGAAAAGCGAGTTGTTTTCGCCCCCCCTCCCCTCCCCCCGCCCCCCCCCCAAAAAAAAAAAAACACATACAGACGAGCGGAGGCTCTACCAAATAAATCTTAATGAAGGTATAACTGCTTTGGGCTACTTAATTGAATTCTGACTTAATCTATCTCTCCTGCAAAAGGAATGAGAGTTAACCTAATAAAGAATATCCGACATTACCTTACGGACGGGATCCTATTCTTCCTTAATTTTCCGATTTATTTTTTCGTTTTCTGTTAAGAGCAAAATAAGCGGCAAATAGTTGCAAGGGGAAAGAGGAACTGCTGTATACAGAAAGGTAAGAAAAGTACCCCCCCCCCAAAAAAAAACAAAAAAAAAACACTTCGCGTGGGAATGAGAAATGCGCATTCGCTTTCCGAGCGTAGAGCTAGTGTATAAAAGGCAGCACAGGGCGATGTATATTTGCAAGCCCGAGTGAGTAGTTCAGAAGAAATATTGTAACCTGTTGGAAATATTTCTACCATGGTTTCACTCCAAAACTGGACCTTGTTAGCGTGCTATCTGTTCTGCAGTGCTGGACTGGCGGTAAGTTTAAAACGTGCCAGTGAGTTTTGCAATAATGTATTACCGCAGTGCATGAGTCTAGTTTTTTTTTACGGTACCTCAAACACTAAATGTTTACATACATAATATTTTTTTTATTTGCTACAATAAATTTTAGATAGCCATATACGAAATTAACTTGTTTACGCAACAATTTTAATATTACTACAACAATGATATTAGTGCAGTACTACAGTATGTCTAACCTTACTACAGCAGTTATACTGCATCAGCACTTTTGATATTATTGCAGTAATTTAATGACAGTACTGTCATAATGCTTATCGCCTTACTGCAGTAATTTACGATATTACTGCAAACATTTCTCTTCCTACTTTCAAAATTGCATCTAAGTTTATAATTTTACCCAATTTGTGTGAAATCAATGCAGCAATTTTGGAGTAAATAGAATCAGAAATAAAATAAAATTGGCTAGCTTAAAAAAGTTATAAATATTACTGTAAGATTTCTGTAAGAATTACTGCATTAATACATTTAACAATTAAGTAAATTACTACAATTATTCTTAAATCCATCGCAATAACGTTAATGAGATTACTGCAGCAATAAAAACTCAGTGCTGTTAAGTTAGAAATGTGTAAAAATTATTATGTACAAACTGCTGCAGTAATATTCGAACATACGTGTGGGAGGTTGACGATTTGGCTGACTAGTTTCTTTGTGTGGTTTTCTATTCGTGTTATTTCTCAAAAGCAGCAAGTCTTGAATGAGAATATGGAAAGGGACCCACCACTCGTGAAATTGTCCCAGGACAATGGGCCGTTAATGGATCTGGCGGCATCGGAAGCGACTGACGAAGGGAATTCGTGGGAAGAAGCATGGGGTTTACCTGTCCTGCCCTACCAGCTGCTGAAAAGAAGTGAGGGAGGTTGGCGTGTGCGGGGAAAGAAACAGAAGGAGTCTGATTTTCCGGATTTGCCTTTTTGGGCCGCCAGGGGTAAAAAGGCGCGCTCTCCCTACGTGAACGCCTTCTCTTCCCCTCCTCGCGGGAAAAAGGACAGCGAAGAAGAACTCATGAATGGATTCTGGGCCGCTAGAGGAAAACGCACCGGAAGTGGGGCTATCCTTGACGAGTTTCCCTTTTGGGCCGCTAGAGGGAAGAAAGCTAATTTGCGCCCAAATGACTATGCTTATAACCTAGCCAACTTTCCTAGCAGGGATAAACGATACTCAGATCCTAACAAAAACCAACGTGTGGGATCCCGAATGCCACGTACAGAGTTTGATCCTTACTTTTGGGCTGCCCGAGGCAAAAAATCTGGACCAATGGACGACCAGTGATTTGGGGGAATTTGTTGTTAAATATTACAGAATGGAGTGTTTGCTAACGGTAGAGCCATCTTAAAGAAGAAAGGTTTCATTTGGAACACACGCAAGAAAAATATTGATGTGATTTGTGATCGATACATTATACAAATGGAATGGACATATTTAACGGCAATAAATGTGCGTAATTTAATAGTTATTCAGGGTTAGACTTCTTTTGATTTAAGATATTACCGTACCGTGTATGTTTTTTGCTGATTTCCTAATTACCAAACGTCGCTCTATTAACTTAGAGAGTTTTAAGATAGTTCAAAACTAGGGTTAAGTTTGTTTACCCAGTTTGTTTATATTTTGGTAGGCCACTGATTCGCTGCTCACTATTTATCGTTCGCTATCCAGATTTAGAGTTTCGAGTGATTCACTCTACGAATGAAGTTGTTAAGTAACCAATTTAGGAAAAACTACTAAGACAAAAGTATAACGTAGGATCACATATGTTTAAGGAATAGCCTCGCATCTATAATTTTAATAATTTTCGTGTTTTTAATATCGATCCATTTTTCAAATCGTGGCTTCAAAACAGTTACGGTTAGCTTGCCTGCAGAAGCATGTTTTCACGTTTGCAACTAAAGACGCTTAATAACGTTGGCAGCACTTTTCAATAGCGTAGGCTTTCGTCTTTGTTAGCTGGGCAAGTCCCCTAAGGCAGCAGTCCCCAAACTTTTAGTGCCACGAACCACTTTTTAACAAGAGACTAAATGACGCCTATTCGGAGGAAATTTTCCCCCAACATATGGTGCCACCTTCTGGTAAAGAAAGCGAATATGAAGCTTAGAATTTGGAGGAGTATTAGGGTTAGAGTGCGTGTCTTGACGCCTTTTCGGATGACATCCACAAGTTGTCTGCTGCGGGCATTTAAGTGATCCTTTTGATGCCACCTTCTGGTAAAGAAGCCTTTTCGGAGCGAGTCTCCTAACCTAACCTAACCTAACCTAGCCTATAACCTATAACCAAACCTAACCTAATCCCTGGAAAAAAAATAACATGCCGTAACTGGGAAGTACACTAAACAGAAGAAACGTCAACGTGACGTTAACTTGGTGGATACGAATGTCAGTTAAATTCAATATTCATTAGTTCACCACGTTCCCAGACAGAAACTGCTCCCGTCGTGCTCTCGTCATACCCGCAGCACGCCACAGAACGGTTAGCGGTCAGATGGGTAAGCTTTTGGTAGGTAGAACCAAGGTTCTTATATACAAGGTTAAGTCAAAAGGCGTGTTTAGCGTTGACTGCTTTCACCCGTGACGAAAGCCGATTATTACCAATCAGCGCGAA
>JAGJRO010000964.1:0-10349 GCA_022832285.1 Lepidurus apus apus
AATTCTACAAACATCTTCCCCGAGGGAAGAGACGCTAGGATACACTATCCCCACGCAAGTCATAGACATATTCAAACTTCGGTGCTCCCCAGTTTGCGTCATCAGAAATCCACCACCTGTTCCACGCAACAACAACAACAATCCTTAGTCGCGCAACTCGACCTATGGAACATCTCCACGAAACTCCCAAACATCTCTTCTCTTCGCTTCTGTTTCATATATTACAGACGCAATCCTACACGTCGACCTTTCCAATGGCTCGCAGCTCCAGCTATTCCAACTCCATATTTGAAACAAGTCAACTCACATATCCACAAACGCCTCGGAATCCCGCAATACGCTCGAAAACGACCTTTTGCATCCTGGAACTCTCACTGTCTAAACTATCATAACAATTTCTATTATAGTTCATTCTTTCTAACCAGTACATATGAGAAGAAATACAGTCCGATTACATTCCGATACAAAAACACAGTCATAAGTCCTCTATCATATACCTACACCAACCTACTCCAACCTACGCCAACCCTTCCCGGGGCTCCCGCGCCGGCTTGTTATGTTTCCCGCCATGAGCAAGGCGTTGATCAAAAGGTCTGACCAATCCTGTCCTTTCAGGGAACTAGCCTGCAGCTTCGAAAAGTAGTAACAAAAGGCCCATAAGGAAGGGGCTCCATGTTCCCTCTCTCTCTATATTTACTCTAAGCTGAAAAGTGGAACTAATGCTCTCTCTAGCCTACTCTATGGTTGAAATTAACAAGACGACAGGTCTAACTGTCGAATAAGCTGGGCAAGTGCATGTGCGAAGGCGTGAACAGGAACGGAAGCTTCTTGTCAATAGATGGCTGAAGTGAAGCAGTTGAAGAGGTGTGTTTTTGAAAATTAACCGGAAGAACGAATTATGGAGACTTTGTTTTTTGGTTCTTTTGTAATGTATTTAAGTGCGGAAAGAAGACGAGTTGAACTACAATGAGAAGAATAACATAAGACGGGATCAGAAACTGAAAAGAATGGAAAAAGGGAAGGGAGGGAACAAAGGAAGGATAGGAAAAGACAAGAAATTTAGGAGAAAGGTGGGAGAAGAAGGAAAAACATAGTATTGTTTTATGTAGATGGGTAATAAAAAAATTTATTGGTATAGTTGTAATGTGGAGTTGGCAGAGTTCAACGACGTTTTACGGTACTTTTAGGTCATACATCCTCCCGTTTACACTGCCATGTTAAGCCTGCTTTACACTGCCCTGTCAGCCTGGCATGGCAGATATTATGGCTGAACTCTACGTAGTTTTCTGACAGGAGTTCTAGCCATGTCAACGGTACTGCACATGCGACTTGCCCGCCAGACAGGCAGCTGACATTTGACAGGGGCCGTGTAAAGCAGGTTTTAATGTGTCAAAACTGGCATGTGACGTCACTAATCGTGACGTGTAGGTCTTGCGTATGCTCTGTACCGTTGGCAAACTTCGAGCTTGTGTCAAAAAGAAATGTTGAACACTGCTCAACTTTTCGGGCTGACGTACAAGCTAGTACCAATCACAGAAGAGGTAGGTTGGGCTAAATTTGGCGCGGAACACAAATTTTATAGGTAATAATTATACATAGTCTTAAGTAGTATAGGTACCGCCATTACTCCGACTCCCATTACTGCGCCTCCAATAGGAAGCCTCCATTTCTCCCAAGCCCCGCCCCCTAGTCCTGCACCAATGGCAAGCCACCATTTCTCCCCTCTATTGGAAACTGTCCAAGCCCCGCCCCTTTTACTCCTGCACCAATGGCAAGTCACCATTTCTCCCAACCCCCTCTCCCCCTCTTCACTCCATCGCCCTAGGGGATAGATATTAAAGTTAAGGACACTTTTTCAAGAATAGACATTTAAAGTTAAAGACACTTTTCCAAAAATAGACATTTAAGTTAAAGACACTTTTCCAAAATAGATATTTAAGTTAAAGACACTTTTTCAGGATAGACATTTAAGTTAAAGACACTTTTTCAAGAATAGACATTTAAGTTAAAGACACTTTTTGTAAGTTTAACAATTCAAAATGTATTTTCTTTCACCGAATACAATTACAAAGACACCCCTCTAGCATTTCTCCACCTCTCCATTACTACCGCACCAAAGAATTGTCTCCAAACCCGAACCCCCACTCACTGAAGCCTCACCCACCCCGCCGCATCCTTCTTGTCCCTTCACTCTAAGGTTTCGGAGATTCCGTGCAACAACTCTCGCACCAGCACAATCCTCCAACACGGCTCGATATAACAGTGTGCAAGTACTCTAATCATGTCTAAAGACTTGACAGTGATCTATTTAAGATTAATTGACAATATACCAGTGGAATTAACAACTTGTTTCCTTACTCCCAATTTATCACAAGACAGTTTTTATTATCAACATTTCGTGTGGGAAACAACAGGAATGATCAAGACTGGCCTTTTGATACGGTGGATGTTTTCTTCAATCATTTAGCTTCTTCAACCCTGAAATATCGGGTTTTAACATGGGGCGATCCATCATACAAAATTCTCTCGAGTGCACTTCAACGACCAATTGAGAACCTGATGGGTTACAACTGCCCTGCGGCTCATGAAATTTTTGTCCCTTTTGAACCTCCCTATTGTCCAAAACATCAAACAGCCCCGGCTCTTTGTACACTGTTCCAAACCTACAAATTCACTTATTGGCTAACCCGGGATGTAGAACGAATCAATACAAATACAAACTGTTAAAATAATTTTGAGAATATTATTTCAAAATGTATGTATGCAGTTTACATTACAAATAATACCCATTTTACAAATCAACTAAAAAAAAGTTGAAAACGGTAGTCGTCAATCCAACTCGACAGGGCAACTTCACCTTGAGAAAAGAGTAAGCATATAAATATTATTATTTGTCAACATAAATGTACACACACGCATACCTGATCGTTGACAATAAAACGGCCGTTCTGCCGGTCGCCGTTCAACTGGCTCAGTTGAACGAGCGTTGACAATAAAACGCCCGTCAAGCTTAGGGCGTGCTTAGGGATCGTCCCGAGTTCTACTTTGCACCAGGAACGCAGTTGAACGGAAGGCGGTTTTTGAACTGCGCGCCAAGCCATCCCGTTGAGCTGTTCACGCTAAAACACCCGTCCAGCTGAACCCCGTCCATGCGAAAATGCCAGATGAGCTAACTGGTGAACGCAATTCTTCAGTTCCGTTCACAATAAAACGCACCCTGAGTTGAACGAGCGTTGACAATAAACCATGCAATAAACGCCCGTCAAGCTTAGGGCGTGCTTAGCGATCGTCCCGAGTTCTACTATGCACCAGGAACGCAGTTGAACGGAAGGCGGTTTTTGAACTGCGCGCCAAGCCATCCCGTTGAGCTGTTCACGCTAAAACGCCCGTCCAGCTGAACCGCGTCCACGCGAAAATGCCAGTTGAGCCAACTGGTGAACGCAGTTAGTCAGTTCAATGGTCAGTTCCGTTCACAATAAAACGCACCCTAAATGGCTCATGGCGGGAAACATGAAAATGGGGTTCAAACATAAATCGATAGCAACATGGATATATCGATTCCCTAGCTTGACTGAGCTGAACAAGCAGCGGGAAAATACACACCATTCTTCATCCGATGAGAACTACCATTTTATTAGAAGTGTAAGAAAATTGTTTTTATAAAAGTTGTAGTAGGTTCTTTTTGGCAGAAGGAGAGGCTGTCGTTATTGGTTCGAGAGTAAATGTTAAAGTCCGAAAAGGACTTAGTGTTTGGTTGAAGGTAACCGAAGAACAAACTTAGAGTCCGAACGGGACTTAGGCTCTGCACGAGTGGGCTGAGGAATATAGTTTAAGTCCTTAAAGGACATAAGTTCAGACTAAGGTAACCGCGGAATAAAGTAGCTTATAACCGAACTACAGATCACGGCTCAACCAAGATTCTAAGCTAATGACGACTGCTCTTCACTAAAAGCTAATGACTACCGTCGCTAAAAGCTAATTCATGACCTCCGATTGATAATCATCAATCCGTCGAGGGAAACAATTCATAAGCGTGGGCGGATCGTAAATAATGAAAGCGTAACAGTATTGGGCAATAAGCGGACTAATAAGGTCCTTTTCCTAGTGGGCGACATCTATGGGGAGCGGGAGAATTTAGGTGGGGTATTCAAAATAAGCGGGAGTACAAAATCATATTCTTACAGAAGCATAGTTTTTGTAATACGCAATCCAATTCTGCAAATATTTGTAAGTAGGGTACTGTACGTTCATAAGACAATCGCTTTCTTACATAACGACAGCTTCACATCGTAAGCATTTGTATAGAATAAAAGGGATTTATTAAGAAAATAAAAATAAACTGTCTTTTCGGTTCCTTGTCAGAAAGACCCTGACCGCAATGTCTCTTGGGGTAACCCAGTGATACTAAGGTGTAGGACACCGCAACCTTTGACCACTTGACCAACTGACTGCTAGATTGAAAGATGACTGCCAATAATCTAAGGTCACTAAATGAATGCGGAAAAGGTAAAGGTCAATTAACAAGGAACTAGGAAATAACAAGGCTAACACAAAACGTAGTATAAACGTAACAATATTTCAAGGTGACAATGTGACAAGTGTCAAGGTGCTACAACACCTGGTTACCCATATAAAGCCAAGCCTTTTGGTGAATTACACCGATAGTACGGCAAGTAACATTCTCTACCCAACATAGAAATGTCGAAACCAAGCCAAGAACAATCCAACAAAACGGAGATTATGGGGGGAAAAACGAAGGTAATAACATTTTAAATAATTGTTTTCATATTTTTTCCCTTACCTATACCTACATACTTATATTTTAACAGAAGAGGAAGAATCCGGCTGCTACAATACCGATGTGTTCAAAGCAGTGTTCCGGAACTTCTTTTTTTCCGGAACGTCGTTCTCTACCGTTCTTCGGTCAACTTCTGTCGCTCCGTTCCGTTCTATTTTGGCAAAATTTATAAAAAGAACTAGTTCCGAACGGCCGTTCCGACCAAACTTAAAGATCCGTTCCGTTCCAGATCCGTTCCGCTCAAAGATCCGATAATTTTATGGAAAACAATTAAAAAAGTTTCCAAGTGTGGCGACTAGGCGGCCCAAATACTAGATTGCCTAGCCACTGGATGGCGTGGTATGGGAACGGTAAATTTCCCGAAAAAATCGTTCCGTTCCCTGCCACATTCGGTGCAACGCCTTTCCGTTCCCGTTCCGCCCAGAAGAGCGGAACGGAACGGAGTTTTCTGGGAAGTTCCAGAACACTGGTTCAAAGACAGCAATCGAAGCCCTTCCCTCAGTATTCGCGAACGTCGCTAAGGTGTTATGCGAAAACGCCTCGCACGCAGGCGCCTCCAAAATCATGGAGGGTCTGGGACGCTGGATAATTCAAAGGCTAAAGCCAACAAATATGTCCCAAAGAAGGGCAAGGTAAGCGTAAGTTTAAACATCTCTACTAATTTATTAATTTTTTGTTAGTACGTCACACATCCCATACGCTAGACCGCAAAGAAAGCAAGCGTCTTAGCCGACTTTCACGCGTGGTAATCATTCTTGGGAGAGACTAAGAAAAAAAATATTTCACTGTAGTTGTATTTGCCCTCTTCTTACATTCAACGTTTGACGATTTCGGATTGTTTTTCTTAAGAATTTTTACGGGCTTCAACATTCAAAATTCTTTTAAAAAAAGAAAAGATATGTACAACAGAAGGTATCTTAACCGGCCATGCTTTAATGGTATCTTAACCGGTATCTTAACCGGCCACAGTTTCGTAAATCTTTTCCCCGCGGATCCACTTTTCGCTACCAAACGTAGGGAAAATGCAGTGCGCAATCATTGGCGCAATCCCCCAAAAACGTAATAATGCAGTTTCTCCATCAAGTATCTGGTTCTAATTTTCCTACTTCTCTTTTTATCCGTTTGCCTTCACGTGAATTCTACTTTCCCTTTCCTTAGAAAATTTTCTTCGTCAATACAACGTTAATCCATGTGATAGAAATCATCTAGAACGCAGATTTTCCTCAATGATAGTGAAGCCCTGGTTAATGTCACATGGTTTCCCTCTCTTGTGTATTGTTCTGTTCGATTTAAACTAGCGAATTTGTGAACTATCACTTCGTACATTTATCTCTTACCATAATACCAATTCGTGGTGAAATAACTCCCCAAATTCATTCATAATCAACTACTTGGTATAAAGCCACTTCAAAACAAGAAAATGCCCCAGACGTGCATCGTGAAGAATTGTGGTACTAGATACCTCCGGAAACCTAAGGTGAACTGTGTTACCTTTCATAAGCTACCAAAATCCAATAAGAAATTTCGTGTTTGACTAAGTGCTCTAAACTAAGAAGACTGGGAACCGAACCCATTTAATCAGAACCACAGAGTTTGCTCTAAACATTTTTCGACTGACAGTTTCACTTGCGGCAAAAAACTTCGCCGTCTTAAACCAGGTGTGGTTCCCAGCGTTTTTAAACAGTTTGAAGTTCAGATTCAGAATACACAGGGTATGTCAGTTGATACTCGTGAAATTGCCGTGAGTTAGATTTTTCTTTCCCGTACTTACCCGAAAGAAAGTCAACCTGACAAAAGTATTTGGAATAGCCCCTTAGCTTGCAGTCCAGCTGAAACTCATGCGATTCATGTAGTTCAATGTGAGAGGGACGTAGCTGGCGATTATATGGATATTAATGTCAGCCAGCACGTGTCACAATCAGAGCTAAGTTGCGCTACTCCATCTAATAATGTATCTATGGACGCGACACCAAAACGCTTAAGCAAGAAAACAATTAGGTCAAAATTAAGGCAAAAGCTCAAATTCATTAGACCAGGTCGATCGAAAAAATTTAAGTCTGAGGAAGGAAGCAGAGCTCCACTCACAAGAGCTCAGCAGGAAAAAATATTAAAGCTATTGCGCGTTTACGAAATTAAAGAGAAAATAAAAAATAAACACATGCGTACCATTAGAATGAAAAACAGAAGAGCTATCTCTAAAATCGACGATTTAAAGAGCATGCTTGATCAATTAAGAACAGAAGGCTTGTCGGAAACCGGAGCAGAAGCTCTCAACAGCTGTTTGTCAGGAACATTTGCTGGTACGCTTGTAACCGAGTTGCTTAACAAAGGAAAGAAAAGTTCAAAGATTACTTTTTCTGACGATTTAAAGGTTTTTGCTACCACTTTGCATTTTCATTCTCCAAGAGCCTATGAGTATGTCAGATCAAAGCTAATGAAAATTTTTCCTCATTCCAAGAGCATCACACGTTGGTATAGAAGTTTCTATGGCTCGCCAGGTTTTACTTATCACTCATTATGGATATTGAAGGCGAAGAAAATGAAAACCCTGGGAAATCTTTGTACTGCCCTTTGATGTTTGACGAAATGCATATCCGTAACCACATCGAGTATGATCACGCCAAACAAAGATTCATAGGTAGGGTAGATATGTGAGATCACAGCGATGACGACAGTCTGCCAGAAGCTCGCGAAGCTCTGGTATTTATGATCTCATGTCTGAATGAGGGATGGAAGCTCCCGATAGGGTATTTTTTAACTGCATGACTTAGTGCGGAAGACAAGAAAAATCTTGTTTTCAGGTCACTACTGTTGATTCATGACCATGGTGCTGAAATAGTGTCATTGACATTTGGTGGTACTCAAACCAATTTCTCAATGACAAAATAGTTAGGAGCATTTTCGGATCATCCGTACACTGTAAAATGGGTACTGAAAACAAGTACTTTGGGGCCTCTCAAAATGAGCAGTTGATACTCAAACTGAGTATGACCTCCCAATACGAGTTATTCCTTCTCAATAGCGGGAGCCTGCACTCAAAACAAGTACACTATAGCTTAAAATGAGTAGGCTTTAGGTTAAAATGAGTCGTTCCCCTTGGATTGTGAGTTTTCGAACGTTTCTATTGTAGCGTTAAACCGTAAAAATAAAATAAAACTTCGACAGATCTCGATCTCAACACGTGTATATCTCTTCGAGGTTGCAAAAAAACTCTCCCATCGAAAGATCTCGACAAAAACAGCAAAACATCACATGGGAATCGCAACTCCCCTTTTCCTAGTTCAAGGGCCGTGGGCATTTTTCCAGGCCGCACGTGACACTATCCTACAGCAAGGCTTACGCTGTACGGAATTTCATTTTTAGCTCATGGAGTGTGTGCCCCAGTCCTTGAGTTTTCGAACGTTTATGTCCTACAGAAAGGCTGCAATGCTGTTGTGAATTTCATTGTTAGCCCGTAACCTAGGGTAACTGTTTGTCGGTGCCATTCTTTACGACATTGTAACAGTTGACTTACAAGTTTTGTGTTGTGTGATTCTTTTTTCGTGATTTAGCCCCAGGACTTTACAAAAATGAGCAAGAAAATACTGTTAGCCGTTGGAATAAGAGAATTTCGAATATCTTTTTCATTGGTTGCTTGTGAAACAGATGTAAATAGTTTGAAGCGTTCAGTATAGCTCTGACAGCTAAATCCAATGATTTTTTGAAAACTGTTCTTGGGGGTAGAAGAGTTGAACATTTCGAAGTTGAAAGTATAGATTTTCCTGGTCGGTAGGCAGCAGTTGAGAATTCGGAAGTGATTCACGACCTTAGTATTGTGCGTGGCGTTCTTTCAGATTCTTCATTTACACCCGCTTCGCTGAGTCCTTCAACTTCGGATGCAGTAGGTATGTCGAAGTTTAAATTAAAAATTCATTCATAGAATAAGTCTTAAGATATAGACTACATGAAACACGCTAAGCACATAATTTATTCGTTCAATGTATCTTTCAGATAATTCACCCAAAGCAAGCTGGCAAGTTGTAGGGCATGCAGAAATCGACCTCCCTATCGTTGATTCGGATTCTTCGGAAGAGGAAATGATTGTGGAAGAGGGCATTCGTAATGCGTCAGGTAAAACTTGCTTCAGGTTTTTTTCTCCAAAACTATATAACTTATACAGTTTTTCACAAACACAGGTTCCGGAAATACGTTGAAGAACGTGTCCGAAAACCGCAAACTACCTGTCGGTTACTTAAACATTCCAACCTGCTATGGAATTGTTATAGACGGGAAAATGAAGAAAGGGGAGCCCCTAAATATGAACGAAATCAATAGCGTAGTTCGTACAGTTGCATACTCAATCTGCCCCACGTATTACCCATTCCCGAGGACCCCATTAGATATATCTCGACAACTTGTGTCGAAGTATTCATCGCTGGCTGTCAAACGACACGCTCACGAGGAATCAGCTGTAAGTATATATTATTAAGTTATAGTACACATTCTAAAAAAATTGTCTTAGGAATTCATCAAGATCAAGCTGATGACGTGCATGCAAAATATAAGGCATAGAGGTAAACTTGGTGGCAAGAGGAGACAGACCCCGAATGCGAACTTGCTTTCGTCTAAAGGAACGACGAGAACAACAGAAATTAGTAAGAAAAGATCTTATATTTCTAATAAATTAAGTTTTCTTAAATCTCTAATTCTAGAAACTTCGAGACTTTACATCAAAAATCATTCATTCTTATAGACGACCCAACTTCGTATCAAAGAAATGTGCAAAAGTTACTCCACCTGCACCGAGATAACGTTTCCGGGGAAGAAATTAAGGTATTATTACGACTAACCCATCAAGGGCGAAGGACCACCATATTGAAAGACCCACCCAAATTGATTAAGGACATTAACGCTACATGCCCATACCTCAATGAAGAAGTTTTCGTAAGTGAACTATTATTATTTCGATTTTATTGCTTAAGAATTTTTCCTTCAGCTTCTGGTGGAGATGGACCTGCTCCTCGGATCTAATACTGTCGCCAGGTTCATAGAAAACTGGCGCGAAGTAGTGCCAAAGATACTTCATGTTGCAAAGAAACAAAATGCAGAACATGTCCGTGGTGCTCTCCTTTTGCCGGAGTACTTGAAAGCTGATGATAATTTTGGTAAGTGTAATTTTGATGTTTTTTGTTTGGGTAATCTATTCAAATTGGTCATAGACACTGCGTCAAGGGCTGCCTTTCGTGTGCTGCCGTTGCTACTTTTGCGTAAAGCCAAGACGAGCAAGTTCTTTTTTGATGCACGAGAAGTATAGTAGTTTTACCATTGCTATATATTTGAGAAACTAACTAAACTTTTATTTACTTAGGAGGATGCAAACTTGGTTACAATTGTCAAGGAAAAGCCCGTAAGGTCCACGCCGTACATTGTATCCATTGGGCTATCACTGACAATTGTGGCGGATGGACGGCCCTTTGTTGCTCCATCTAATCCGACCGAAGCTGTTGCGTGTTTGATGGCCACGTACTATGTTTACAACATAGCGTACGCAAAGGAAGTTGGAGCAGTGCTT
>JAGJRO010000962.1:0-10247 GCA_022832285.1 Lepidurus apus apus
CATAATTATTTTTGGCTAAATATTCTTATATTATTTATATTATATTTTATTTTAACTTATATGTTTATAATACATTTATTATTTTATATTATATTCATTATATTAGAGTATTTTTGTATTTATTTATATATATTTTTTTTAATTCTTCCACTCAACAGATGGCAGTAACGAACGAGCGCGAGCGCGCTCGCAAAAAAATCCAAAGAGCGCGAGCGCGAGCGCGCTCGCAAAAAAAAAGAGCGAGTTGCAGCTCTGGTTTTAACCGATATTGGACTAAACTCTTCAAGAGCGCGAAAAAATCCAGCAATACTTGTTAGTAAACAGCGTGTAACGAATTGTACTTCTACAACAGTAGATGGCATGGAGGTGTTACGAGTAGTCGCTATGGTGATACGAATTTTCATAGCTTAGTGAAAGCTAGTATCACTGGGAGTGTTACGAATTTTTTTTTGTTACGAATCATCCCGTACCCTCTTTTCAAAACCTGGTTCGTAGGAGTTTACAGGTTTGTTGGTGTTTTTTAATTTTCAAAAGCAATCTTCTTCAACTGTTTCACTGCACTGCAGCCATCTATTGACAAGAAGCTTCCGTTCCTGTTCACGCCTTCGGACATCCACTTGCCCAGCTTATTCGACAGTTAGACTTGTCGTCTTGTTTTTTTTAGAAAATCGGAGGTAACAGATAAAATTCTGAAAAAAAATTACTTTGGCAAAGGAACATGTGTCTAGTTAGTATGAGCAAGTGATGTAACTTTTATTTAAACACTATACTTTGTACAAAAATGTCGTTTTAACTGTAAAATAGCTTTTACATGAACAGTTATTTCAGTGTTGCTCATTCGTGACGGTTGCCTACTCCAACATTCTACAAAATAGAAAAAGAACGGTTTAGTTACGTGAACGCATGGATTTTCTACAATTAAAATTCTAAAACACACCCGATTTCAAGTCGTAATGGACAAAAAGTGAAAGGTCGACCGGCCCCCCTAAGCTACACGTCGGGCTAGCATGACCCTTTCTGTTTACATCTAAAAGCAGCAACTCGCATAAAAGCGGGTTGAGGCATGTTGTTGGAGGTATCCTAAAAGCAGCAAACCGCATAAGCGGGTTTAGCCATGTTGTAGGAGGCGTCTAAAAGCAGTAGACGCATAAGCGTCCTAACTTAACTTAACCAAACTTAACCTAAACTAACTTAACCTAACTTAACCTAACTTAACCTATCCTAACGTAACGTAACCTAAAATGCCCCGCCTGGGCGAAATAAGGCTTGTATGATTTGCTGCGGATCGCTGGACGACCCTCCTAACATGGCTGAACCCGCTTTTATGCAAGTTGCTGCTTTTAGAAAGGGTCGTGATAGCCAATGCTCTAAGCTACTGTATGTGACAATGAGTAACAAGATGTAGCAGAAAACCGCTTACAACTATATCTTGTCACCTACTGTTGCTTCCTGTCACATTTTCTGTGACAATATGTGGCAGGATTGACATACTGTCGCTTCGTGGCACATCGGGTCACATCGTGCTACATCCTGCCACTTGTTGTCGCGTGCAATGCAAGGCCCACCCATAAAGCCCTCCCTCACACCTGGGGGCGGGACCACCCTTGGATACAAAATGTAAGTTCTAGGTTCTGTGCTAGAAAACAACGTGTCTGAAACGAGTGCCCCCATTCGGCTATTGGCTGTAACTAAACATGAATATCCGAGGCGCAGAAAGACTTATTTAAGTTGTCCAAACCGTCAATAGGCTGTGCCTACGAATGCCACTTCGAAATAATAAAAATTGATTTATTCGTCGTTAGTTGAAACAGATGTATTTTGTCTTGGGTACAGATATTTTTTACTGATAAGTTTTTAATGGTGAGCTAAACTAGTCATCTCAAACATGCTATGGAGAATTATATTCCCACAAGGAGCTACCTTAAACGCATCACGAAAACGGATACTAATCACTGCCCTGCCAAGATCAATCCAGATAAGACTTTATACATCTCCTCTACCACTGTCGAAGATGTAAGAATGTGCTTTTATACCCCCCGCTTATTCTTGAATACCCACTTACATTATCCCGCCCCCACTAGATGTCACCCACCATATGCATGAATCCATGCATGGATCCGATTAGTCCACTATTTACCCAATGCTGTTAATCTCTTTTTATGTACGAACCGCCCACGCTTATGAATTGCTTGCTGGCTAATTGTTTTCCTCGATGATTTCATTGTTATCAATCGGGGCAGTCAACATTTACTTTTCGTTGAGGGCAGTTTTATTTTTACCTCTCGTTGAGGAGTGTCTTCCGTTGTTTTTAGCCGAGAGCGGTCGTGATTGGTCTTTATGCTGAGTGAATTACCGTTAGTGTTACGTGCCAGTTTGTGCAAATACAACAGTTAAACGCCCAGAGTCTATGTCCTTTTCGGACTCTAACTTTATTCCGTGGTTACCTTAGTCTGAACTCTATGTCCTTTAAGGACTTAAACTTTAGTCCCGCGTTCGGACTCTAAGTTTGTTCTTCGGTTTCCTTCAACCAAAAAGTCCTTTTCGGACTTTAACATTTACTCTCGAACCAATAACCACAGCCTCTCCTTCTGCCAAAAAGAACCTACTACATCTGTAAGAACACTTTCTTACAAAGACTTAACAAAGAAAGGGCACTCCTTCTGCGACAGTTAAGCAAATTAAAGATCCATTTCAACACCCACGAAATCTTGACTCGGGAAAAAGCCTGCCCTGCAATTGTGACCTTCTTTAAGCGGGCAGTCGTTATATGTAAATAGTGTAGACATTGTCACCCCCTCCTTTCCCCAACCTGCTACTCTCCTCCCCCTCCCCACTCCCCTCATGGGGGGTAGTACCTTGATACTATCCCACCTTACCCTTGTGCTCGCACAATTTTAAACAGTGACAATGTAGTGTAACAACCATACACCTAATAAAGCATGGGGTAATAGGCGCGAGCCTACCCCGGTTATATTAAAAAAAAAAATTAACGATTCAAGTCAGTTAAAACGAACACGTATATCCTCTTCTTCGACTTCTGTGAAGGGAAGTAATTAAATTTTTGTAGTTTATCCCCTTCCCAAAATAAATCAATAGTGGCTTCCTGGCCTTTTTGTGGAACTTCTTCTTGGAGTTTTTTATTTTTCGAGCGAATTGTATTTCTAATGAATATCAATCCACGTGAACACGAACACATCATTCTCAGGTCAGTGTCGCTTAGCAGTGGATGACATAAAACAGTGAGAGTTAAATTTTTATTAAACTGGAAGTGTCAAAGTAATAGTAATTCTTTAAGTAATGTTGTGAACATGACTTCGACTAGCCCAGAAAAGCTCTAGTCGAAAAGAATCCAACCGTGAATCCAACCGTTCTATTCGTGGATGGATTATTTATAAATTTAAATAAAGGACATCGATGCATAACATATATTAGTACAGGTAGTTCCATCCCAACGGATGAATGTAAAGTTGAGAAGATTGGTTCGTTGTTGACAAATAGAGACATTTGGTGCGAATAGCCAGAAAGAGCCACAGGCGTTGCCACCGGGTGATGGCACGAAAGGTGCTTTGTAGAGCGGAGCAGGAAATCCCGTAGACGCTGGAATATCCATTGACGCTTCTATGGATAACTCCCCATAAGGACTCAGTTTGAAACCACTGTAACGGTATTCTGAACGTATGCCTTCCAATAAGAAACGCAACACGAGTATCTTAAACTCTGACAAGGCCTGCAGCTCAGCAATAAGCTCCCAGTCGATCTGCCGTTGCAATGCGATGAAGCTAGTCATATTGTTCGCTTCGATCTCGTCCACCCAATCGATACTGAAAATGTATTGGGAGCCATAACCGTTATCGTTGTTGTACAGAAAGTACGTCTCTCTGTTATGACACATTGCCAGTACCTTGCGACCATAAAAGCCCCACGGCCAAATCGGACGTCTGGGCCAATCTTAGTCATACGGAATCCATAATTAGCTTTAAGATTTCCTTCGTAAAAACTTCCGGAAGAAAAAGAGAAATACATACCAAGGTCCGTAATACCGTATTCAAAACATAGTCGAGGTGCGACGTCACAATCCAAACCAGTCAACCCTATAAATCCTCGGCAAGCCATACAATTACCACGGAATTCTACGGCGCAATATTTAATGCAAGGCTTGGGTTTCGATTCTGCAGCCTCCAGCTTTTCCCACAACCTCATAGATTGCCCTGTTGAAGTGTTGCGAAGGGAAACTGTTGTCCAGTTGCACGCGTTTTGCTCAAAGTAGCGACAGTTAAAAAGCTCTAATGATGATTGGCTCTGCAGCAAAGTTATATCGAATGCCTTGCAAAGTAGATTCTGTGCGCAGTTTCTGCGACATTGCTGCGTAACGGTAGCCAAGTCTCCTGTGAAGCAGAAGGCAGTACTTTGATTAGAAGCCGAATGAGCAGATTATAATTTCAGTAAGAATATTTTGGAGGATTAGAGGATCAAGTGAATAGTCCTTGGCTTTTCAATATGATGCTAGCTGACTTCCCGGAGAACCCAAGAGACACAAACACATCACTCTATGCAGACGATGCGGGGACGTGGACTCTGGGTAAGAACTTGAACTCCGCAATGGGCAAAATGAGAACCAGCGCCAAGGAAATCGAAATCTGGTGCAATAAAAACGGCTTTAATTTAACGGCAGAAAAAACAAAATATCTTGTGATATCAAGGAAGAGGAAAATGGAGACGAAGAAGATTAGGCTTGACGGTATAGACATCGAAAGGGTAGACAGGGCTAAATTTCTTGGAGTAATTTTTGACAAAAATCTCAAATTCGAAGAACACATTAAACAGATAAAACAGAAAGGAATGAAAGCTATTGGAATCTTAAGTAGGTTGGCCGGAACAACCTGGGGAGCCAACACAAGTGTCTTACCAACTATTTACAAAAATTTTATTAGATCAAAACTAGAATATGCGTGTTTTATATATAAAAATGTTAATTTTAGAAAGCTGCAACCGTTAGAGACTATACAGAACAGAGCGTTAAGAATTGTGTTGGGATCAACAAAAACCATCCCTATGGGGTATTGTTATGCACATCAAGTACTCTGCCTTTACGGTAGTGCTTCTCAATAGTTTTGGACCGTTACCCACAATCTCCTGTCCGAGAACCCCGTTACCCAATCTTACTTTAAACTCAAAGAATAAAATCCTGTAATAAAGAAAAAGAGACAGGTCTGGGCATCATTCGCAAATCCTACTGAATTGGTGGGAAGGATACGCAACATTGTAGCATTTTTAGTTCTCTCACAAGGAAAACTTTACCGTAGCTCACTTTTAATATTTAACAATAATATTTTCGNAGGAAAACTTTACCGTAGCTCACTTTTAATATTTAACAATAATATTTTCGGGGAGCTCCGTTACCCAAATTCAGGCGGCCGTTACCCAAATTTGGGTAATTTACCCGCTATTGAGAAGCACTGCTTTACGGTATAGGAGAATACAACTAGAACATGACTACATTAACAGAATGGTCGAATGTCACAAAGACGACTTAATAGTGAAGGAGATGATAAGAAACAAATCGATTTTTTGAGAAAATTACACAGACTTGAAAGGAAAGCTCCAATTACCTGACGTTAAACCACGGAATTTCTTTGAAAACTTGCTAGCCCCCTGGGAGTTCGTGGAGAAAGGAATTTTTACTGAGATGGAAGGAATAACAACGAAAAGGTACCCCCATATAACAGTGCAATTAGTTTTGGATTTTTTACAAAAGAAATACAGCAATTTTAAGAAAATTTACAAGGACGGTTCAAAAGACGAATTGGAGAACACTGGATGTGGCATATTCATAGAAGAAACCGGTGAGTCCAAAGAATATCGCATGCTCCCGCAATCCTCTATTTTATCCGCAGAGCTGACGGCTTTCTCAACGGCGATAGAATGGGTATCAAAAAGCTCTTCCGACAACTATGTCGTCTTAACCGATTCCAAGGCAGCATTAAGTATTTTAAAAAGATGGGACAACAGAACATATTTTGAGTTGAGTCAAGAAATTCAAAAAAGAATAAGAAGTCTGAGGGAAGGTTTTTTGATCAGTTTACAATGGGTCCCTGCACACATAGGCATACCGGGGTAATGAAGCAGCTGACAGGGCGGCGAAGAAAGGGAGAGTCTAAAGCAACGTACTTACGAACTCGTTCACAAGACGTGAACTGAGAGCACTTATTAGAAAGGGCCTCGAAAAAGAGTTTCTAAACGAAATAAAATTAAGTACAGCACAGAAAGTCGTACTGAAAACGGGAAACCTTGGATCTAACAAGTGTAGAAGTATTAGAAAAAGAAGAGAAGTGATAGCCGTCTTACGCCTCATGGACATGGCAGAATAGGATCGTGGCTACATAGATTCAGATTAAAAGATAGCCCGGAGTGCAGAAACTGCGAAGAGGAAGTAGAAAGTGTAGAGCACTTGATCATGGAATGTCAAGCGTATAGCTCTGAAAGGTTCATTTTGGCTGACAAGCTCCAACGTAAAAATATACAAATGGAATTAAATGGAATTTTGGGGTTTGGAAAGAGGTCAGTGCACGAACAGTGGTATATCCAGAGCTCCCTTGTAACATTTATCAAACAAACGAAGTTTGTAGATTTTATTTAAGAGAATCGATAACCCAGAGAGATGATCAAAATTCCAAGGGGAAGGCGATAATGTGCCGCAATAGCGACACCGTTAGCCTTTAAACAAACAAACAAAAGGATCAATTGGCTAAGTTATAAGTGTTCCACCTGAAATGTTTGCTGACAAAATAACCGTAGAGTTCAACGTCGAACCAGCGTACGAATAGTGGGTCACAAAGTAGAAATTTCGTTGCGTAGTAATAATATTTATTGCCCATAATAGGAGCAGAAATTTTACCACTACCATGATCTCAAAGAAAACTAATCTGAAATATATTTCGTATGTTTAAATTTTTTTCTATAAACAGCAAGTATGTCGCTCCACAACCTTCTTGTAGCACTCTTTGCTAATTTATGCGCACAAAGTCATGGCTAGAGTGTTCAACTGAACCTTCTTCTGCAGGAAGTCTTTTGGCTATTTGACCTCTGCTACTTCCCTTTCTCATAATGTTTTCTGTAAAACTCCATTTCTGACCGCATATCAATACCTCCTGTCGTATATGTTGTTCTGTTTTTTTTATATTTCACCTTTGACTTTCCGTCCCTCTGACCTGATTGACCTGACCTTCATACGGAACAACAGAACAGAACAATCCAAGACGGACCGAAGAGACAGTCCACGACCGTCCACTTCCATACAACAACCTGAACACATTAATTCATTTTCAAGTTTGAGTCAAACTTTTGTGAAACATTTACACGTATTTCATTGCAGCAAGTGTCCGTTTTAAATGAAATCACTAGTGGGCTCCCTGTCCTTTATGGCGAACTTCTGCTAATTAATCTTTCATTTTACGAGCGAATTCTATATTTTCTGTTGAATACCAATACGAGCCTGAACGTATCACATTTCGCTCAGTGTCAATTAGCAATTAAGGGCATTTTTTTATTTTCATTAAACTGGACATTTCAAAGTAAATGTAGTAGTAACACTTCTAACGAATGAATAATTAACCACATACATAAATGTCGCTTTCCGTGTTGAACTATTGCAGAAATTATGAATCACAAAGCATTACTTTCCGTTAAATCAAACCCAGCGTGAAATCAAATGAACAGCATATTAATAGTACTGGGATCAGTGGAAATAACTCCATGCCTTTTCAAGTTCCCAAAATTCATCAAATTCGTTTCTTGTTGACACAGCGAAACGTTCGGTTTGAACTGCCAAAAGGACCCGCAATTGCTACCGTAACCTAAAGGCGGGTTCACAAACGGGGCTTTACTAAGCGGGAGCTGAAATGCGTTAGAAACTGGGTTATCCAATGAAGCATTCAATGACAGTTCCCCGTAAGGACTCAGCTGGAAACCAGCGAAACGGTTCCAGGTAGAAGCGTTGTTGAAAAATAGTTCCAGGTAAAGCTCTTTGCTGTCGGACAAAGCGACCAGTTCCGAAGTGAGCACCCAGTCGATTTGCTGTACCAGAGAAGTGAAGTTAGCCACGTTAGTCAGGTTCTCGTAGCGGCGAACACCGTAATCTTCAAGCTTTTCCAGTATACGGGTACCGGGAATCAAACCATACAACGCCAGGAAAGACGTACGTCCTTGGTAGCACACTACGTTAAGTTTACGTCCGTAGAATCCCCAGGGCCAAATCGGAAGAATATTCCAATCTATAGTACACATTTTCAAACACATTTCCGAATTAAAGACTCCAGAAAGATCAAAACTTACTACTAGGCACGTAGCCTGAGCATAGCTTGGGTGTGATATCGCAATCGATACCCTTCAAGATATCATATCCTCGACAGGCAGTACAGTTGCCCCGGAATCTAACCGCGCAGTGTTCAACGCATGGTTTGGGCTTCATTTCTGCAGCATCCAACTTCTCCCACAGTCTATTGGAGGGTGCGGATGGAGTGGGTACAAGCGAAACTGTGGTCCAGTTGCAGGCATTCAACTCAAAGAAGCGGCAGTTAAAAGAACTTAAGGGTGACTCGTTCCGCAGTTTTGTCACGCTGTATGCCTTGCAAAGTGGATTTAAAGCGCAATTTCTGCGGCATTGCTGCGTAACACTAACCACATCTCCTGTAAAGCAAGCCCAAGTTGTAGAATATAGAATAATAGTACTTATAATGTAGTAGTTTTTACCGAAAAAATGAGCCGCAAAGATTACAGTCGAATCCAGCGTTGAAGTGTCGTAGGAAGTGTGAGTCGCGAAGTAATGATTTCCCTTTGCAGATACAAACCACGTCGTCCATAGAATGAGGAGTAAAGCTACCGCTGCCATGACTAACGAACAACTGTTGTCTTCAGGAGCTAAACAACGAAACATCCATCCCCGTTGATGTGTATCTATCGAGGCCAAAAGAAAAGGTCTCATATCAACTATAGAAGAACATTCGGTTGGATGAAACATTTCTTTTGTAGTAGAATGCCGATATTCACCGTCCTTTTATGACACGTGCAATCGGGCTCAGCCTGTATAACATGGTTTATTCATTTGTACCTGGGGCTCGCCATTTGTACATTCATTTGTTCCTTCATTCAACCTGGGGCTCGTCTTTGGTGGGTCAGTACCCAATATCCTGTCATAAAGAAATTACTTTCGTGCTTAGTAGTTACCTTTGTATTGGAACAAGGTACATAGAAATAGCTCGATTGTAGGCCATTTTATCGTAAGAAACTCAGTTTGAAACCAGTTTAGCGATAAAGAACTTACAGTTTTCAGTTACATAACAGTTTACTTCCGTATATGTGCAGTGGCTAGTAATGTATCGGCCATGCAGAATTCTTGTCAAGATTGTAATATTTAAATTTTCTAAAAAGATTGTGATTTCCGGAAAATTCAGATTACAGATATGCACACCTTAATTTACCTGAAATTAAATTTAAAATATGATTAGAAACTGCGAGTTAAATTAATATTGCTGTAGCGTAAACGTGGTGACAAGGCATTAATTTTAACAGCGCTGCAGAAATTTTCAGAATATTTAAACTAATATTTAGACTTTAATATGAATACACTAAATGAACATTAAATTGGCAGAACCTAGGGAATCCATTGAGCATTGAGTGATCCATTCAACTTTAAATATCCGAAATTCAACAAATTGTTTTCTTGTTGACAAACAGAACATCTCTTTGGAACTGCCAAAAGGATCCGCAGCTGCTGCTGTAATCTGCAGCAGCTGCGGATCACATGCATGCCCTTTTCTATGACAGGGGGGACCACGAGTATAGGTGTGCATGCAAACACTTGACAGTGAGAGGCTACGTAGGATGTTGCTCAAAGGACTAATTGATCGATATATCCTTGTAGAGTAAAAGTGGAATTGAGTGTAGGAAAGAGTTGCAGTTAAATAGACTGTTTAAAAAGCTTGCGAGTAAAAAAAAATACGAATCCAAAAAGGTCTGAAGGCAAAAAACGAGTTGAGTTGGAGTTACTTGAAGGACAAGACAGCCTGGCCTAGGTCAACACTGGTTTGTCCATCCCAAACCAAATTCCCGTAGTTTAGCAATTTGGTACGTTGGTAGCAGATCTGGACGGCTGAATATTTCCAAGATGGACCGCAATTGAAGCCGTATCCGGAAGCGGAATATATAAAAGGAGCTTTGCTGAATGGAGTTGGAAAAACGGTAGAACGAGT
>JAGJRO010000985.1:0-10310 GCA_022832285.1 Lepidurus apus apus
ATATCAACTGCTATCAAGTTGTGTCAAAACTTCTGTCAACTTGCTATCAGCTTGTATCAAACTCGACCAAGTGTACCAACTTCTATCAAGTTGCACCAAAATTTCTCAGAAAAAGCGATGTGGCATTCGGTGGGCCCCAAAACTTGTGATAGAAGAAAGAACAACGGACTTGACTGCTAGCCTAAAAGACGACCAGTAAAAATCTATCGAACGCTATCAAGTTGTATATCAACTGCTATCAAGTAATATATCGACTGCTATCAAGTTGTATCAAACTCGACCAAGGCTGGGGTCTCACTGCCCGAAAAACCTTGGGAATTATAATCTTTTCCTTGGAAATTGCTATCTCAGGGATAGGAAAAGCAATAGATTTCCAAGGAAAAGGGTATAATTCCCAAGGTTTTTCAGGCAGTGAGCCCAGCCCAAGTGTACCCACTTCTATCAAGTTGCATCGAAATTTCTCAGAAAAAGCGATGTGGCATATTCGGTGGGCCCCAAAACTTTTGATAGAAGAAAGATCAACGGACTTGACTGTTAGCCTAAATGACGACCAGTAAAAATCTATCAAACGCTATCTGGTTGTATAAAAACTGCTATCAACTGCTATCACGTTGTGTCAAAACTTCTGTCAACTGCTATCAACTTGTATCAAACTCGACCAAGTATACCAACTTCTATCAAGTTGTATCAAAATTCCTCAGAAAATGCGATATGGCAACAATGNCTGCTATCACGTTGTGTCAAAACTTCTGTCAACTGCTATCAACTTGTATCAAACTCGACCAAGTATACCAACTTCTATCAAGTTGTATCAAAATTCCTCAGAAAATGCGATATGGCAACAATGAAATTTGGCGAGCTTAGCAACAGGCTAGCGGTTAGCGAGGACGGTTTACTAGACTAGTTTTCCAGATGGGGACATTCATTATTGGGCAACAGTGAACTATTTTAGTCCCGTGATTAGTCCCGTGGCGGACTTAAGGTATAGGACTTGAATTCATTCTTGTTAACAATGAAATCACGGGATTTGACCAATATTTCCATGATTGTATTTCAGTTATTCTTCACAGAAAGTTTCCATTCCGTATCCAGTACGGAGCAGCACTTGCTATTGCACTTGCTAAGTCATCCTTGTGTGGCTTTATACGGTATACGATTGTACGAAGCATTTCACTTTTAACACACGAGACACAGGTTCCCTTGTGTTCCCAAAAGATCAGCCTTGGTTTATTTTTGGTTGCTTTTTATTTGGCGTGTCTTTTCTGACTTTGTAATCTTGGCAACGGTGGTATCGTGTCTTACGTCCGGCGATTTTTTTTATTTTTTTTAACTGTGTAAAGCTCATCGTGTAAGAGTGTGTTGGCAGTTTGCTTATACGGTGGCTGACAGTTGAGATTGTGTAGCCTCTTCCTCCGTAACTTGCCCTAAAAGAGTCTCCAAGAATTGAAGGGTTGGGTTTGGATTACGAATATGCCTGCTTATCCATGCTGATGGATCCTTAACTAGATCCTTAACTTTTGTTTTTTTCTTCTCTTTTGGGGGGGATTTCAAGTTTGGCCGCCACACTTCAATTGCCACGCCAATTCAATTAAATACGGGTAAATTAATTATGTTTGGGACGCCTGAACAAATTGACAGGGGCATATATGGATACACATCATGGGCTCATTTGGGAGTTGGGATGAGACTGCTATAAGATATAAACTCGGCGGCCAAAAGTTCCGAAAACTCGTTTTTTAAGGTGGTGTCTCATTTCAACAAGGATTTTTTTTTATTTTTTAATAAAACATTCCCGTTTTTTACGTTGTTTTGTAAATTGGGGGAAGCGATCGTAGGTGGGTTTGCTACAAGCTGCACCCATGTCTGGCTTCACATCCTCTTACTCCATTGACTAAACAGGGGAATGTTTCATTAAGCANAATTGGGGGAAGCGATCGTAGGTGGGTTTGCTACAAGCTGCACCCATGTCTGGCTTCACATCCTCTTACTCCATTGACTAAACAGGGGAATGTTTAATTAAGCAGTACTTGGCTTTTTTACCTTTTGTGTATATTGGTATACTACCGTCTGCAAGTGTTTAGAGTTAAAAGAAATTTAACCTTTTATACCAATATTACCTATATGATATAGGTAATATTACTATGCCTGTTTCTTTTTTGTATATAGTTTTAATAATAAATTGATATATTAATAATAATAATATTTTAATAATATAGTAATATTTTTGTCATATTTATGGATTACTTTTTGACAGTATCAAGCCATTTTCTTGCTTCTTTGCAGAAGTACAAGAAGGAAAATAATTAAAAGAAATTCAGTAGGAAAAGAGAAGGGTATTTTGCTGGGTGTTATCGTTTTAAGCATCAGAGTTCGGGTCTGGGTTCCGATTCGAAAAAAAGGGAACAACGAAAGCAAAAAGCATCCGAACGTTGTAATTGAAGGAGTTCGGTTAGACGTGCGAGTTTCAGGAACAAGATAAGCTACAAGTCGGACCATTTCGTGTCCTTTGGCAGCCATTAGTGCTAACATTGAAATGGTTCTTTAGTGAAGCTGTCTTCTCACACTTGATATGAAACACTTTGTGACAAATTGTTCTGTTGAAGTTATATCTGATAAAAATGGAATATTTCCCTCGAAAATCCTCCTAGTCAACTCTTAGTAGCTCTCAAGCCTTATAATGAACTAAGTATATAACAAATATTGATTAATATATAATTACCGAATTGTTATAAAAATATAACATCTAATTACCACTTAATTACCAAAATAATCTAAAAAACACTATGGAATTAGTTATTTCGTATATTACGAATAAAGTTCGCAATAAAAACATGTATATTTGCAAAATTCTAGCAAAAATTTCCAATAACCTAATATTTTAAATAAACTAGAAAGTTGAAACCCTTTAAGTACGCTAATTACGCGTTTAATTACTAATTTTGTTCAGGCTTGCGCACTTGGCCGAACTATGTAATATAGTTTAAACTCGAAACTCAAGTTCAAATCAAATTCATATTAAATAATCGCAACTGTGTAATTCATCCCCAAATGCGATGGGAAAGTAATTGGAATGGAGGATGATAATGAACATAATCTAATAAATTAACAAAATAATCTAGAATCTACAAAAACATAATGGGGAATTTTCTTTAAGAATATCTGTCATCAGTTTATATGAAATCCCATTTTTCTTAATTTTTCTTAACTGTTATTACTCGTGTTGTTAGCCTTGTTGCTGTACTTGTGTAGAAGCTTTTTGAAGGCATTGCATTGCGGAAAATATTGTCGCGGTTATATTTCTCACCGCTTGCATTTTTCACCCTTTTTTATTAATCTTTGCAGCCGACTCAGCATGACTCAGCATGCAGTGCTAAGATGGTCCCTGACCCCATGTACCGGATTACATACATGGTGTTGCTTTTCGCTGATTGTTGTAGCTTACTTAGCACAGGGCTTCGGTGATCCCTGTCCCCCATGTACTGGATTACACATCCTGTTGACGCACATGGTGTCGGATGGAGCACCGAGGCTACGTGGGAATGCACACCCAACTTTGCTATAAATGGGTGGGATGAGCCTTTTTGCAAAAGGCAGTCGGTCTTTGAGAGTCAAGCTGAGAGGATCGAAGAGTAGCGAGTCGTTGTTAGTCCTGTACGTTGGGTAATAGTCCCTTTGTTCACTTTACTATTGGTCCCCATATCTTCACCATTGTGTTTATCCCAATACAATTCTATAAATCCACCTTTCCTCGAACATTACTTCTAATTCCCTGACAGATTTGATGCCCTGTCAGATTTAGACGTGACAAATTGGTGCATCGACCGGGAACGGTGGTATGATCGGTGAAGTTAAGTGTTTAAACATTATTGTGACTTGGGGGATTTAATGAGCGACACTGGGGCGATCCCGAAGACCGCGGGAACCGGTAAAGACGTCCCTTGTCCAGCACGCCGGGGTACACGTATCCCAGGGATACCCACCTTACCACCGAGGGAGCCACCAGTAAGCCGTGACATTAGCCGTGACATTAGCCGTCTCGTTACTGCACGCCGTCAGCCCGGAGAAACACGGAAGGAAGCAGCCAATCCTTCGTGGCTCTACTCTGAAAACGCCGAACGAGCCATTACTGTCTCGAGCCCACAAAAACCTACTTTGGAGGCACAGTGGCCCCCGTGGAGCTCCGCTGACCATATCGAGGACGAAGAAGCAGACCGTCCCCCAAAGTCCGGACTTAGACCTCACCTATTACGGCGCTCCTAGCGATCCGGTATCCAGCCCAGAAACCCCTAACCGAAGGTACGAGTTCCCAGCGATACGCGAGGAGTTAGAGGTAATTGAAAGATCCACCACTGAAGCCGGCCGTACTACTCCTCGCCCTCGTGGGTTTGTTTCGAAACTCGTGGATCTTCTCGGTGAGTCAAACATCCCTTCTCCAACCATGGCTAATCCCATCGCCGCGCCCGGCCGGTTGCGTAAAGCGGTGAGTGCTCCACGATTCTCCGGAGCCCACGATGAGGATGCCATGCGATTCCTCACCAAGTATGAGCAGATTGCCGTTTTTAACGGCTGGAACGAAAACGATAAGTTAGAGTGTTTCGCTACCAGCTTAGACGGTCTGGCCGATACCTGGTACAGTAATCGGTATCCTTTCGGTGGACCACCCCCAGTCTCGTGGAACGAACTGAAAGACGAGTTCCGAAAATTTTTTGTCCCCCAAGGCCGAGTCTTCCGCAGCAACGCAAAGTTGCAAATGCGTGTGCAGCGTCCGGGAGAGAGCGTTAACGAATACTACATGGACGTAGTCAACATGTGCCGGGAGATTAATCCCGGCATGTCGGAGTATGACAAACTCAATCATCTCTTCCGAGGCCTACGGCCTAGTTTAGTGGAGCCGTTGTCGCGCTCGAATTTGCAAACGTGCGACAAGTTCCTTGAAGAGGCTAACTTGCTTGAGTTCAGCCAGGAAAGAAGCCGAGTTTCTCAATCCTGGTGGACCAACGTGATCCGCAACGAAGAAGCCGAAAAACGTGTCACGTTGGCTGGAATTGGTGTGCCAGAGCAAGGGTCGTTTACCCCTTTTGCCCCTACAGGTCGTGAGAACCCTAAACCCAGCTCAGGATCGGAATCCAGCGCCATCGCGGAGGCCCTTAGTAAACTGGCCGGAGAGTTTCAGCAGTTTCGCGAAAGTTTCGCGAAGCCGCAAGGTAAGGTTGGCCGTCCCTATTCTCCCACTCGTTCTTACCCTCCCAATTCCCGCACGCATGACGGAAAGCCTATTTGCTACCGCTGTCAAAAGTCAGGGCACATTGCACGTTACTGTGCCAACCCTGAGTCCAGGGAGCGTGGTCAAGACCACCGGGAAACAGGGAAGGGAAGGGGAAATAATGAATCCCAAGGTAAAAAAAGGTAAAAAAAAGAGGTAAAAAAGGTAAGGGTGGCAAGCCTAACGTCAATGGTCTTTCTGGAAGACCCTCGAATAGCGATCGCGAAGATTCTGGTTCGGAAAACTAAAAAGGGCGGCTCCAGGGGTTGGAGTCGCCCAGGCCGTTGAGATCCCCCTCTTATGTGTGTTCTGTCCAAACCTAGTTAGAGAGCGAGTAATTTGTAATGGAGTAGAAGCAATAGCCATCATCGACACTGGTGCGGCCGTGAGCGTAGTTTCTGAAGATTGGGCCCTACGTAACCAGGCGGAGTTAGTAGACTGGGAAGGACCAGGGATCGTTGTGGCCAATGGAGAACGAGCTCAGATACGAGGTGGCGTGTGGCTTGCAGTTCTACTCGTAGGAAAAGAAGTGTTTACGAAAGCAGTCGTATTTAACAATGGTTTGGCGGAGTTAATCGTAGGCAACGACTTGCTTAGGCAGTTGGGTGACGTGACCCTCCGATATAGAGATGATGGTTTTACCTTAGTGGGCCATCGTGAGAATGAAGGAACGGTAATCGGAGAAAGGTCAAATAACACAACTGCACAGTCAGCATGTTGTCTAAAGAGAGTTAAAAGCAAGGACAAAACGGTAGTGGGAATGCTCAATGCCACCGAGCAGCTAGACGAAACCAGAAAGATTAAAGCCGATCGAAAGCCGAGTGCACCAGGACGAATAGAGTTACCAATTATTCTTACCAGCGAGGGAAACGAAATAATTGGAACGGTAGAGATTCACGAGGAACCCGCAGGGCGTCAAGATAGGAGAATGAAGGATAAAAGGGTAGGGAAGACAGAGAAAATTACGAGCATAGAACGAGAGCTTGAAGATCAAATTGAGGAATGCACGCCAGCTGGCTACGCTATGACGGCTCCCGTAACACCGTACTCGGGTAGCAAGGGAATCCCTATCCTTGCCCCACAACTGTGGGAAAGCCCCGTTTCGGTCCTAGCTCCGAATTTTCAAGTGCAAACTGATCTTCCAGACTGTTCAAAAATCCCTCAACAGGTGGCGCCTGTAGTTTATCAAGGTACTGACGTCCTTGCCAATGGCATGAGTGCCCCACGGGAAACCCCCACCGGGAAGCTCGAGCCACAGCACGAGGAATGTGTACGCGACACCGTTTGTGAGGAGCCCCTGACCTTCGTCAGGCGCATTCAGGATGTAGCTAGTGAACTTAACACCGTGGCATGCGTGAGCCAGGACCAGCGAGAAATTATGTATTCTAGTGAAGCAAGTGTGGAGTCGAAATTTGACAAAGGTTGTTGGGGAATTTCCCTGGAAATAGGGTCATGGGTTCAAAAGGCGAATACTCCCCAGTACGCTTCTACCCCACCACGAATTAAGCTCGCGAGCGTCCCGTTAAAGCCACCTACACCAAATCGAGTTTCTGTGTCGTTCGTACGGTTTTTATGGGCAATTATTTCACGTAAGCGACGAGACACGATTAGCAGAAATCAGTGGCCAATTATTCGACCACCGGAGACGAAAAACGAAGGTAAAAATTCGCTGCCCTCTGTCCCTCTTGCGGTAACCCCGGAGGGAACGTACGAAAATAGCGACACTGAAGTTAGCAATATCACTAATCCCCCATCTAGCGATACAAGCGAGAAAGACAATCCTTTTAGTTGCATGCTATTAGTCACGGAAGGAAAAAGTCAAAAGAAGCAAGGTAGGCCGCTTAGGTTAGTCTCCTTACAGGCCCACAAAATTCCCCCACGATCGGGAATCCCCATTCACGTCAACCTTGTGCACAAGGATTTAGACAAAGGGGACGAGTGTAAACTAACACTGCCGCCTAAAGACGAAGCTCAAGATTTCCTGGTGGAACCCGAGAAGCGATTATTAATCGAAAAAGGGATTAGCTTAGGTCGAAGCATAACTACCGTTCAGGGTGGGTACGGTCTTGTAATGCTTGTAAACTTTGGTCCGGAGGCCCAATGGGTGGCCGCGGGGACAGTTTTAGGCAGCGTTGAGGATCAGGTACCCCACATAATTGAAGTAGAGAAAGGAGCAGTTACTGACGAGACCCTGGATAGTTGTATATCTGATCGATTAGACGNGTGGCCGCGGGGACAGTTTTAGGCAGCGTTGAGGATCAGGTACCCCACATAATTGAAGTAGAGAAAGGAGCAGTTACTGACGAGACCCTGGATAGTTGTATATCTGATCGATTAGACGATAATCAAAGGCAAGCACTTAGAGAGGTGCTAAATAAGCATCGCATGTGCTTTGCCGGGGGTTCAGAGGATCTAGGTGCGTCCAACGTGGTAGAGCACGGAATAGATACGGGTAACGCAAATCCCGTTTCGCAGGTTCCCTACCGGAGCGCCTACAGGGAAAATGAGCTGATTAGGCAGCAGGTGGAAGAAATGATAGAAGCGGGTGTTGTAGAACCATCAATCAGTCCATGGTCTTCCCCCGTAGTTTTGGTCAAGAAGAAAAACGGTACTTGGCGCTTTTGCGTTGACTACCGGAAGCTAAATTCCGTCACGGTCAAGGACGTTTATCCTTTGCCTAGGACGGATGACGCCTTGGACTCCATGCAAGGTTCAAAGTTCTTCAGTACCTTGGACCGTATGTCAGGTTACTGGCAAGTTGGAGTAAAGGAAGAAGACAGGGAGAAAACGGCATTTATAACACCGGATGGCCTATACCAGTTTACGAAAATGCCATTTGGACTTTGTAACGCTCCGGCCACCTTTCAAAGGATGATGGACGTTATCTTAGCGGTTTTTAAGTGGAAAATGTGTCTGATCTACCTAGATGATGTGGTTATTTTCTCTAAAACCTTCGAGAAGCATGTGGTAGATGTTGACGCCATTTTGGCATGCCTAGGTAAAGCAGGACTGAAGCTGAAACCCAGCAAATGCCACTTTGGCTGTGAAACTGTTCAGGTGCTTGGGCACGTAGTGGACCAGGAGGGCATTAGGCCGGACGAAAGTAAATTAACGGCAGTCACGGATTTTCCGACGCCGACAAATCTTACGGCGGTTCGTAGTTTTACGAGCCTATGCTCGTGTTACCGGAAATTCGTTAAAGATTTCTCAGCTAGGGCCGAACCTCTCTCAAGGTTGACAAAGTTAAATACACCATTCGTATGGGGTGTCGAGCAACAGTCAGCTTTTGAAGACCTTAAGCAAGCTCTTGTTTCGGCGCCTATTCTAGCTCACCCAGAGTTGGATGGTGAATTTGAGATCCATCCTGACGCATGTGATTTTGGCATAGGAGCGGTTCTGGCACAGCGCCAAGATGGTGAAGAGCGAGTTATCGCTTATGCGAGCCGTCTCCTAAACGAAAGCGAAAGGAACTATTCCACCACTGAGAAAGAATGTCTAGCTCTCGTATGGGCTGTAAAAAAAATTAGGCCATACGTTTGGGGTAAACCTTTTAAAGCTGTCACCGACCACCACGCACTGTGTTGGTTAATGACCAAACGAGAGTCCACAGGGCGGTTAGCTAGGTGGGCCCTCGCTCTGATGGAATACGAGTTCCAAATAGTACATCGGAGTGGGAGGGTTCACAATGATGCTGATCCCTTGTCACGTAACCCCGTTGACCCCCCAGCTGAAGAAGGCGACGACAACGGCCCGGTAGTGTTTGGGATTGGGGTTCACTCAGTTGACACACTTTTAGCTGATGTTGAAAAAGAACAACTTTTAGATCCCAGATGGGCAAAGCTTATTGCCATCTTGGAGACGATCAACCCAAAGGCAATAGAAAAACGTAAAGTCGTCCAATACACGATGCGAGAGGGCAAACTTTTTCGAATGCTGGTGAGAAGGGGTGAGTGTCGCCTAAGACTCTGCGTACCTGCCTCTCTGAAAAGGGAGGTTTTGTACGCCTGTCATGACGACGTCACTGCTGGCCATTTAGGTCTCAAAAGAACTTGGGACAAGATCAGCAAAAGATACTATTGGCCTAAAATGATGAATGAAGTAGCTCGTTACGTCGCCTCCTGTACTGATTGTCAAACTCGGAAAGGAGAGACGACCAAAAAGAAAGGTCCCCATATCATTAGTCAAGAAAGTGGTAAAAAGGAAGCTTTTGGAACTTTGGGGATAATCTATGCCATGTTGGCTATTGGAGTTCTCGGGTTTGTTGTTTGAGCCCATCATATATTCACAGTGGGGATAGATGTAGATACACGAGCCTATTTTACAGCAGCAACTATAATTATTGCTGTGCCGACTGGAATTAAAATCTTTAGTTGATTAGGAACTTTACATGGAACACAATTTACATTCTCACCATCATTGTTGTGAGCATTAGGATTTGTTTTCCTGTTTACAGTAGGAGGTTTAACCGGAGTAGTACTAGCTAACTCAAGAATTGATATTATTCTACATGACACCTATTATGTAGTAGCTCATTTCCATTACGTGCTTTCCATAGGAGCAGTATTCGCAATTTTAGCTGGCTTTACTCATTGATTCCCTCTATTTGCCGGTGTAACAATAAACCCAAGCTGATTAAAAATTCATTTTTTTACAATATTTGTAGGAGTAAATCTAACATTTTTCCCCCAACACTTCTTAGGCCTTGCTGGGATACCTCGCCGATACTCAGACTATCCCGACGCTTACACATCATGAAACATTGTATCATCAATTGGTTCTATAATTTCTTTCATTGCTACACTAGGGTTTATCTTTATTATTTGAGAGGCAATAATCACCCAGCGCCCAGTTTTTTTCTCCCTTAACTTAACTTCATCAATTGAGTGAAGCCACAACCTCCCTCCTGCTGATCACAGATATATAGAACTGCCACATATTACACATTTCTAAAGTGGCAGATAAGTGCAATGGATTTAAGCTCCATATATGAGAATTAAATTTTCTCTTTTAGAATATAATGGCAACATGACTCCAACTAGGATTTCAA
>JAGJRO010000952.1:0-10208 GCA_022832285.1 Lepidurus apus apus
ACGATCGTTAAGGGTCCCATTGCTGACCACCCAGTATTAAGGTTTCCCGAATAGTTATGACCCTGTATTACTTGCACTTGACAACCCAAGTAATCGTAATTCTTTGGACGGTAAAGTACTGATGTTTCGACATAAACGTCAAGCAAGGAAGTTCAGATCTACTTCAGCTCTTTCAAACGCAAAATAACGTGAAACGGAAAACATAAATATTTTGTTCTACATTCATATTTCTGTCGGCTTATGATTTCACCTTCACCTGTTTAAATAGGCCAGTTCAGGGAAGAACTGTTGATCACATGGGAAAGCTGAATAATGCTCCAGTAACCAATTCCGTTTTTGTGTTCAGGAGTAATGTAAGGATCCACAAAAAATGTAAAAATCAATTTAAAAATACGTAACAAATTTGGAGAATCACTAAGAAATCTGGATATTCTTAAGGAGAGTGAATTCGTTTTCAATTTAAGATTTCTCCTATAGGAGTTATCTTTAGAACCTTTCTGCAAATGATTTCGTAGTAGCACTGAATTTTCATTACAGTTAATTTTTCTGTCGATTATAGCGTCAGGATTTCCACGTTGTCATTCAGATAGCTAACTTTATGTAGAAATTTATTTGTACTATAAGATTCATTGTGTTTTGCTGGAACACTTTTAGAAAATACAAACCTTCAAAACTATACTCGTACTGGTCGCCCGTTGCTCCCCGGTTGTTTGAACCCAGCATGCATTGAAAAGATGGTGCCATTTTCCGCGGGACAGGAGCGTGGAGGCATACGAGTATCGTTTTTTATTGCAAGGACTATCCACGCACACAAAAATTTCTTCCGATATAGAAAGACGCACTTTAAATTAACTCATTATAAGAGAGTGTATTGCAAGGACACTTTTAAAAGGCAAAAAACTTCAAAAAGGTTGAATGCAATAGAACAGGCTTATACTTCTTCGTTTCCTACACATATACGAAGTTGCATTGTTATAGTTAAGGGGGAGTGGACATGCAAACCATTCGTTTTGGATCATTGTCCCTAGTTGGTGTGCCGCCATTACAAGCGCTTACAGTGCTATTACAAATATCGCACGAGGTACTTCCACCTATGTAAAGCGCACAAGGATACCAGTTCTTGCACCTATCACTGCAATTGTAGCGCGAGTACACGGAACTACTACCATCAGACCATGCAAAATTATTAAATGTGCCACAAATGCATTCCATCATAGTTCTATTTTCACCTACAATATTAAAAAGGCTGTAAGTTTATTGCAGCTAACCTTCCCAAACTTTTAGAAAATCAGTATATACCACCATACGCAATGAAGGTATTGCCAGATCGTTGACATTTTTGTTGAGACTCATTAACGGGAATACCGCATATAATTCCCTTGTGTTGTAGCGTGATATTACGCGTAATGCAATGCTGGTTGACCGGGTTATACGAGTAGGACTGGCAAGCTGTAAGTGGTGTGCACAGTGACGCACACTGAATTGCAGAGATGCCTATTGCTGTTGGAGTCGAGTTAGTCAAGGGTCCGAATCGCAGAATAACATCGAGAATTCCCGGTGTACGACCAGGAGAGTTAATGCATTTAAAATTTGACGTACTTGGCTGTATGGAGGACACTTAAAAAGTACCATTGCTGTTAGGATTAGAATATAAAATTAAAGGGAAGTACCTGCGATGTACATGTATAGTGCTTGTAAGACACACAGTTTAAACATCCTATCAGGCATATCTTCTCAACTAGAGACCACCTGGAGCACTAATCTATTGCTTGGATAAAGGAACCGGCAACCCAGATGACGCGTTAGCAAGCAGGTACCTAGGGACCAAGTTTAACGTAAGAATTGATTTTCAATATAAGACTGTCTCTGCTCCAAAGTATGAACGCATTGCCACCTCATCAAAAATATGAACCAATTAATCTGTCCCGAATAACGGTAATCGCACCTTGCGATTTCCCTTTTGACTACCAAAAGGGTAATTGCTAAAAGGCTAACCTTGATTATCAAAAGGCTAATCGCTAAAATGATAATCACACCTAACGATTACCCTTTTGGGACAGAATATTAATAATGTACTAGCTGTCAAGGTATAGCACTATACCAGTCAAAGCTAGTGGTTTGACTTGGCAAGATATTCGACACCCAAAAAACGAAAGCAGCCCCGCCAGTGGCCTTGTTACAGTAGGTAAAATACTCCGGAATGGAATTCTCGATTCTTGATTTTCGGGAAAAGCGGAAAAAGCTTAAGAGACCGAATCTGATCTTCGATTTAAGAATTTTCCGGAGGATTTTTTTAGGGTTTTTTTTCAATTGGCATAGTCCTGTCTAATAAATTGTGTAATTCCTATGAATACTTTCAGTTCATTTACCTCGACTTTAAATATTCAGTCTTATGTAATCTAAGGGTACCAAAGTAACTTTTATAGGAATTTTAAGTTTTATAGAGATCTGAAGTGACCTTTCCAGATACGCATTTATAACAATATATTGCTGTAAGATTTACAACAGATTTCAAAATTTAAAAGCTAATTGTTTAATAGAATTTACTGCATCTATCCTCATAAAGGTGAAGTCGACGTTACAATTAACAGGCAAGGGGAATGCGAACCAGGCGCTGTTTTTAGTGTCCCCAATTGGTGTACCAAACTTCGTAAGACTTTGAAAAATTTCGTGTAATACCACTATATGCAAGGAATGTATCGCCAGATCCTTGGCAGTTGTCTTGAGATTTGGGAACCGGAATACCGCCAATATCGGTTAAAGTACCTTTTGTAGGAATTTAATTTGGGTTCTAAAATTGTGTATTGCTAGAACACTTAAAGCACACAAAACTTCCAAACGGTTTAATGCAATAGAACATGAATACTACTTCGTTACCTACACATATACCAAATTTACATTATTATAATTAGGAGGAATGGGCATGCAAATCAATTGTTTGGGATAATTGTTCCTAGTTGGTGTACCGCCGTTACAAGCGCTTACAGTTCTATTACAAATATCGCACACGACCTGTGCACCTATGGAAACTGCCCAAGGATACCGGTTTCTGCACCTTTCTATGCAATTGTAGCGCGAAATATTCATTGGTGTACCCCATTTATTATTATTATTATTGCTAGAACACTTTTTTTAACACAAAAACTTCAGAAGGGTTCAATTGAAAAGAACATGAATACTTCTTCGTTTACTACACATAGTTTGAAGTTACGTTGTTATAATTAAGCGTAATGGGCATGCACACCAGACGAGCTTTCTTGTCAAAGTCTGGAGTTAGCGGACTACAAGCACTTACGGTTGCATTACAAAATTGGCATGCATTCTTTGCGCCTATATAAACGGCACAAGGATACCAGTTCTTGCAGCTTTCTATGGAATAGTAGCGCTCATTCATTGATGAAGCCCATTTCAGATTATTATATACTCCGCAAATGCATTCCATCATAGTTCTATTTTCACCTACAATATTAAAAAGGCCGTAAGTTAATTGCAGCTAACTTTCCCAAACTTTTAGAAATCAATATATACCACCATACGCAATGAAGGTTTCGTCAGATCGTTGGCATTTTTGTTGAGACTCATTAACGGGAATACCTCATATAATTCCCTTGTGTTGCAGCGTGATATTACGCGTAAAGCAATATCGAGTGACTGGGTTATACGAGTATGACTGACAAGCAGTAAATGGTTTGCATAATGATGCACACTGTATGGCAGAGATGCCTATTGCTGCTGGAGTCGAGTTAATCAAGGGTCCAAATTGCAGAATAACATCAAGAATTCACGGTGTGCGGCCAGGAGAGTCAGTGCATTTAAAACTTGAAATCACGAATTCTGATTGCATGGATGGTACTGGAAAGAGACCATTGCTTTTACGATTTGACTGTACAATTAAGGGACTTACCTGCGATGTACACGTATAACACTTGTAAGACACACAGTTTAAACATCTTGTCAGACATGTCTTTTCCGCTAGAGACTACCTGAAACACTAACCTGGTCTAAAGCATTGTTTCGACAAAGGAACCGGCAAACCGATGACGCACCAGCATGCAGATAAAAAAGGTCAACCGATCGCTGGACATTTTATCGAAATAGCGATATAACCACAGCTAGCGTTTGTCGTTGTTTGGGACAGAATATAAATAATTTACTAGCTCACAAAGCGTAACTATAAAGCGTCCACAGGTAGTGGTTTTACTTTACTAGATATTCGACACAGAAAGCAACCGTAATCCAGGCAAAGACATTGCAGGTGGTAAAATACGCCAAAACGAAAATCTCATTAACAATATATACGTCACTTTTCTACTCATTTTTAATTGCGTTCACAGTTTTCTTTTCCGTTTTCAATTTATGTTATAGTTTTTACTTCTAGATAGCTGCGTTTGAGAATTTGTGCTGAATTTGTAAATATCTTATTTTTAAAAAAAAATTATTTGAAGTAGGCAGCGTATGGTTACGTCTGTTGCTGGCTTGGAAAACTTAACAGTATTTAAGAAAATATTGAATTGCTGAAGCGTTATATTAGTAAATTTAGGAACACTTTAAAACAATTTTTCCGTGTAAATGTAAGTCGTTTCTACCTGTTTATGGCACTGAATAATGCTGTCCTTTTTCTAAACTTTTTTTTTTTACTTAAATATCAGCGTGATCAAAGCTCTTGGCCGACTTTTATTGCGAGTTAGCTGATTGTTTTACATAACATTGAACGTTTGTGCATACTCTCTACAATGTTTATTCTAAATAAATCTAAAGTAATGCCCTCTCTGATTAAGTACGGGTAACCCATCTCCTTCTAAAGTTGACGTAGGGGACTACGATATTACAGTTACACCAAGCTGGTAAGCCGTAAGATATTTTTTTTCTGGTTTGTATCGGTTTGTAATTATCACAGTACTTTTGGTTGTGATGGTAGTAATCAATGTTGTAAACGATTGATCGAATTTAATTCAAATTGAGGTGGATCTTCTTCCTCTGCCCTGGACCAATCTTCCATTCACAAATCTTCCATTCGATGGCACGAATGTAGCTTAACGGTAAACAAAGTTTTGATACACTCAGGAGCGCAGAGAAAAACACGTCATATAAACTTGTATTGGCTAAGGAGAAGATTATCTAGTTTACAAGCTAATGAAGTCACTTCTTTGAGATTTCCTCAAATGTTTCACGTGCAGCTTTCCAAGTGGTCCAGAAAAACAGCAGAAAGGTTTGCAAAGGCGAAAAAAATGTTGAATAATCCTTTGTAAATACATTTTTACTGCTCATAGTATTCTTCAACTTCAAATTCGTTTGATGCATCTTCCTCCTGAATGTGGTTGCACTGCAACGCGTAAGGTCAAATTAGGTACACATCAAGTTATCTAAGCTACGAAAAATTTATTAAAAAATAAAATGGATTTGAACAGTGAAGCTTAAGCCATTGTAAGTGTCGCGGAATTAAAATGCACAGGACTAATATACCTGCGTCGTTTCGGCTTCATCCTGTTCTTCTGTTTTGTCAAACGTTTTCCGCTTGAAAAATCCGCACTAAAAAGGCAGTATTTTGGAAAAAAATTCAGAAACGTACGTTATAATAGTACTTGAGCAAGTACGAGGCCGATAAGAAGCAAGATGAGTAAACCTCCGATACCGGAGGTAATCAGAATCCATAACGGGACGTAGTCTTCCGCCTGTGAGCTTGTCGGATAAAACCATGTAGAGGCAGTTGCGCTGTCCGGTCTTTATACAATATAGTTAGACTCACAGGGTTAACAAGACTTGCTGACGATTTACTTGTGGTTGGTTGGTTGACGAGCGTTCTCAGGTTTCAGAATCGTTACAAAACCCATGGAGGTGATCATAATGGTTTCCCGCTTGTCCAAATAAGGTACTGCAGCAAACCATGATAGAAAGTAAACGTAGAAGTTACACTGATAATGACTATTCGGTTATTAATCCATAGGTAAAGATTGTACGTTGATTGCTGCATTGAGAACGACGCTGATCCGAGTCGAGTTGTCAATGGACCCCGCGTCGCAGACTACTTTGCCGCATTGCACGTGAGGCATAGAGCAGTTGAAGAATGACGTCCGGTTGGCAGGAACTGGTGCAGTTTTATTAGAAAAGCAGATTATGTTGAGCAGCAATAGCTAAGGCTTCAGGATAGTCATAGGCACGCCTTAGGCGAGACTTATGGGACTATACGTCCCGGCGCAAGCGTTTGCGATCGTGATCTGCCTCTGTCAGAACTTCGCTCTCAGCGTCATATATTTGGGCAGTGAACGCTCCTTTACAGCTTAAAGGCTTATAATCTTGTAGTGCCTACAAGCAATTTGTAAATTACTACAGTTGGTTAATTGAATGAATACAAGTCTATTTACCGTGGCACTATAGAGTTCAGCAATAGGGACAACTACGCCATCTACCGTCAAGTTAATTGGAAATTCGAATTCCAAACGAACCAAGTCTAAGGAACTAGCCTGGTGTTTCACAAACTACATAAAAGTTAGTTAGTTTAAAATAATAGTTGTTCCGGATAACTCCGAAAGGAACGAACGTAACATTTGCTACAATTTAATGTCTAACCCGTGACCCAGTTAAACTAATTATTTGACTGAAAGACCTACCTTTTGTTTATGACAGGCCATCGCTTGACCGTCGAACTGGTATGCCTAGGTGGGAGCGGCTGCTGACCGTTCTCATGGAGGCTAGAACCAGAGGTCCAGCGATGGTCTATTATGTCGTAAAACTGTGCCGAAAATTGACTCTTTCGACTGACAGTTAGGCAAGGGGTACTCTTTGCATGGAACCCCTTGAGAAGATTTGTTTCCTAAAAAACCTAACTGAAAACACATGTGCGAAAGCCATGTTTCGCATGAAACTAACAGACAAAGACTCTTGACTTTTTAACCGACTGTCTGTTCCGTATTCACGTCGTTGCCTTCCAACTCTAACACTGACCACACGTTATACGACGGAGCGACCAAATCTTCGTCTTCTTCCCAACGTTTTACACCTTAGCTTATTGTAATTGTTTAGTGATTTGCTTTCTGCCGTTAAAATAGACAAGCGTTTGATTCCCACGAAAAACCCGAATTTGAATCTCTAGTGTTACGCCTAAGAAACGTTGTTCGAGCCGTAACAATAGTGTTTCTCAGCAAATCCTACTTCATATCGGTGGCTAAAAGGGACCAAGTCACTACCAGGAAATGTTTCCTTTGGCTGCTCATATGTTTGCAGCTCACGGACGCCATATCTACAAAAGAAAAAGACAATTTCAAAACTATACTTTAAAAATAACGATATATTTGCGATTGAGTATATTATTTCAGACAGCTAAAATACCCTATTAAGGTGACGTCAGCAATGATATGGAGATCGATACTCATGTTCGTAGATCTTGGGAAGCTAGAGTTTCTCTAGAGATCGCTCTTCGTAGATACTTCCGAGCGAAATTCTAGTATTTGTGTATCTAGACCTACACCGGAGATCCAAAGAAATTCTTACGTACACCTAAAAAGGATGGTTATTTAAACACGAATAGGGGTTTTAAAAAGAATTAAAGCTAGTTTTTACTGGCTCGCCACTGCGAAGTGTTCCACTGCCTAGAAAACACTCAACCTTTCCTTGGGACTGGCCGCAACCCAAGGGTAGTTGTACTAAAGAAATGGCTGCAGGCAAGTAGAACGAAATTGATGTTACTGAAGCCGGTTCGCCCTGATTTTCAACACGCGCATCAATACCAATGCTCTTTTGCGAACCCAACACGAAATCTGTATCACTATACTCCACCAAAAAATATAATTTATTACGCAAGATAATCTAAAAAGTCAGCTTGAAATTCACTTTTGAATGCCGATGAATCTGGTTGTAAGCTCTAGATCAGCTACACAAGCCTTACTGCCACAGGCGTTAGCGAAAGGAATTAATAGTTCCACAGCAGTGGAGTCAGTTTTGTCCAGTACCGGGCAAGTGGCGCAAAACGTATCTATTGAATAATGTGTTCTCAAATAATTACGTGCTTTTCTCAAGTTGGGAATGTATGCATTGAGTGCGTCTTGCCTTTGCTTCGACTTTTTTCCATAAAAACAGCTTTGCTGCCAGGAGCATTGGAAGCAACTTTCTCACACATCATTTGCTCTCCAGTAATTCTGCGACCGACTACGAGTATTTCCGCTGAGATGTATATAGGACGCGAATTATCTACTTTTGTCTGTATGATAAAAAAGGCAATTAAATATATTAATAGGAAATAAAGAACAGTCAACCTGATGAAATTTAGTCTCAATGTCCCTGCAACTGGTTTAATTTGAAGATAGGGTCTGTTTAAAAGTTGCAATATGTTGGTCGTACTTGTCGTCGGCAAATTGCAAGCGACTGCCATAGATGTACTTGATGTCGAGTTGCAACTTAAACTCAACACCTGGAAAACAGTTAACGGCTACAGTTCTTGGTCTTCGTTGCTTAGTTTAAACGAGTATACTTACAAAGTTCGGGGAGTGTGGATTGTGGAGCTGAGTACGACACGCATGCTCTGATTTTCACCGGCTCTTCATTGTTCGTCACTTGGTTGGGCATGGCAGTCAAGTTCAATTGGAAGGATACGATCGGCTGGGAACGGAATACAACGGCGTGACCTGATAGGTAACTCCCAACCAGGACGTCTGTAAACGAAAACATCCGTTTTACACGCGTATAAAATTAAAAGGTCTTTTAAATTCCGGTAAATAATTCACCAGGATACGCATTCAAGTCCGAATCAAACGTAGTCATGTGAATGCCAAATCCTTTGAAGACCAGCTTCGGCTCGAAGTCTTGAGCTCCGATTCGTTGAGCGTACTTTGGATTGATTCCACTGTGAGAGCCATGGTACAAGTAGACAGCTCCTTTGTTGTCATTTTCGTATGGTGCGCCGACAAGAACATCTGTAATTTAAAGCAACGGTAATAATTGCACTAATGTAATAATAATAATAGACTACAACAGTTATGTCAATCATGGCATTGCGTCAAAAGTACATAATATTTTTTTAAAACTAAATTCACAGTTGAGGATATGTCGCTAGGCCTGGTAATCATCATCATGTTCAGTGCTCCTTGTTCGAGCCTTCAAAAACCGATTGTACTTCCCCTTGAAGGAGTTTACAATGAGTAAGAATAGAAGGAGAATAATAATAATCACACTATGTCGAAGCTCGATAAAAGAAGAGGAAACGCTAACCTCCGTATCTGTCTCGGTTCATATCTCCTGCGACAGCCATGGCAGTGCCGAATCGAGCGAATGAAGACCGACTACCCGATAAATCCGTATCCTGCTTTTTCAAAACACCCTATAAAATAGATCAAAAGGAAGAGAAGAATGCGTAAGGAAATATTAGTTTGCAGCTGAGTTAAAATTTAGTTAAAGAACATGGAAACAGTACTTGATTGTTAATGTACACGTAGACGCGTCCTTCGTCGGATGTCTTGGTAACTGCAGACGAATACAAAGGCGCTCCCACAAGCAAATCGTCTAATCCATCCTTGTTGATGTCTAAGGCTAACAGACTAGCACCGAAGTATTCGCCAATCTGCGAGCCTACTAACTCTACTTTATCCACCAAGGAAGAGTTTTCGTCTTTACCAAAGTCGAATATCATCACCTGAGTTAACATATATACATGGGTGAATTATATGAACGTAGGAAGGTTCCAATTCGAAATGTACATGCGTACCCTTCCTGTCACATTGGATCCTCGCGGAGCGCTGGCAACGTATGAAGTCGTGTTGCTGCTGCTAAACTTGCCGGAAAACACAGTATAGCCTGTTTAGGTTGATAAATTCGACATACAAAGAGAAATAGTCTGGTATGCCATTTCATACCGAAATAAGTATCATAGCATCGTTGGAGCCATGGGGTCTTCCTAGGGTCAGGTACCATATGTCATCCGAAAAATCGTGCCCATCGTCGTACTTGTTAAATATGCGAGCACGATTGCTTGAAACTTTCACAGTTGCGCTGTCTCGGTAACGAATAACAGTACCTGCAGTTTCGTATTTTGTAAAAGGGTTTGGTGGGTAAATGTTTAAAGTTTATTAAATACCTGTCCACCGGTAAACCCCAGGAGCACCAATGATAAGTTCTTGCGGTCCCTAAAGTAGAAAATTTCAGCAACAAATTCGGTAACTCGCGTTCGCTAATTTGTCTGTAAGTTTGCTTTCCTTACTTGAGAAGGAGCTGTACTGAAG
>JAGJRO010000971.1:0-10406 GCA_022832285.1 Lepidurus apus apus
CGTAAGTTTCCTAGCTGAAGCTTAGAAATTCCTCTGCCGAATCTTACTTGACGTGCTTTTACGATTTTCAAGCAGTTTATTGAGTAGGTACTCGGAGTTAATGGAAAGAGCCCCTTGTCTTGAAAAAATAGGAAAATATTTGGTGACGATGGCTTTTATGGCCCATTTCTTCGCTGCAGAAACTAAGAGGTGGTCGTTATGATGTGATGTGCTCCGAAGCGTATCGCTGAACCTTGCAAAGAAGAGTGCATAAACGATGGAAACACTGATTCGTGTTTAACACCCCTGGGTGACCCCTTGCTGGGTTTAGAAAGGCTGACTCAAGTGACTCGGTAGAATTGATTTCCAACTTATTGAAGTTTAACATCCCAGCGAGAAATTTCCAAAACAGAATCATTAAAAAAAAATCTCAAAAAATGAACGCGCTCCGGTTTTCAGTCCACAACTGGCACTGTGTAACTTTTTTTTTTTTTTTTTTTTTTAGGTTTCGGTTCCCCCTTGTAAGAATAATCCATATCTTTTGCACGCAAAAGGGGAGCATATAATGCTTGCCTTGCCCGATGGTGGCTCGGAATCCATCCATCATGCCAGTTGAATCAATCGCCAATCTGGATCTGGCCCGACATCCTCACCTGCCTTTTAAAAGATGTGTGGCGATGTATGTGTCTATTCCGTTTAAACCCATGCCAAAATGCCAGTATGGCAGCAAGCAGCCACACTACATGACAAGGCAATTGTTGACTCATCCTTTTAACAACATATCGGTCAAAGTTTCCACTCCGCACAAGCTTTCGCCCCATCCACCTTGTCGTATTTACCCCCACTATATATACCCCCACTGTATAGTGGGGGTATATACAACACTATGTACCCCACTACATAGTGTATAGGGGGAAAGTTGAACTTCTTGGAGCTTAAAACTGTTGAAACTCCTGTTTGTAGGCCACAGATCATTTTGTCACGCCCAATTCTGACAGGGCATCAAATCTGTCAAGAATTAGGAGTAAAGTTCGAGAAAGGTGGATTTACAGAACTGTATTCGGTTAAACACAGCGGTAAAGTTAAGGGGGTCTATTTGTACAACGAATTGGGGACTAGGACATAACAACACTACTCAGGACTCTATACTTCGACTCTCTCTCTAACTCTCTACTTAAAAGACTGCCTCGATTAGCTAAGCGTCACCCTCGTTCCCAGGGATCCATCCTGCCTGGTGGACTCGTACAGGATGCGTAATCCGGTACACAGGCGGATGGATCCTCTGGCATTACGCTTAGTAAGCTAAAAAGTAAAGTGAAGCGTGGGAAAAGCAAGCAATGCGAAATATAGCCGTGACATTACCCCCGGCCCGCTTTCGAACGTCCCGGTCGAAACAAGCGGACCACGCGTCGGTAGCGCCATCTGGAGGCAATGCCAGGATAAATTTAAAGACAAGCTTGCAAGCACATGGTTAACATCAGTGAGCGCACACACCTAGTATAATTATTTAACCACTGTCTAACCTACTAACTAAACTGTCGATACTCGGGAGTAACTCTTACTGAAGGGAACAAGTACCACACTACGACTACACTAATTATCTTGATCACTAGTCTTCGGTTCCCTCCATGGTCAACGGGGATGCGGCTCCATGGTTACGCATCCTTACTTCTAAGGCTCGCACACGTCGCACAAGTGCGTCGATGTTGTAACTCGGTCTTTCAAAGGCGGCTGGCTCATGGAGCCGGAAGGTTGCCTCCATTTGCTCGACACGCGTCAGGAGCGCTTGGTTTCGTCCAGCGGTTGCCTGCCATAAGAACCAGCTCAGGATGGCGGTGATCACTAGCACTACCACGGTGAACGACCCGGAGATGGTGAGGGAGGGATAGCTGACATCGCCCCATACGCTGGGAGCTCCCTCGAAGAGATTTTTACGCTGCTTGACGGCTTTCTGGAATGCGTCCCACGTCGTCCTCCAACTGGCGGCTATGTCACTACTCTCCTTTTCCAACGCCTTGATGTGGTCGGCTATTGTTGGATCCGTCCAGGTAAGGTTGGCCGTGGGCAAGTGTGGTTGGGTCAGGTTAATAGAAAAAGCGGAAAAAGACCAAGCAGGCATGCGTGAAGTGGTGGTTGACTGACCAAAAGAGTCCAAGGAGGCGGCTAAAATCCACTCTCGGCTGATGGCCACACATGCAACAGGGACCTCAATGATTCCCATCCCCTGAATTTTGATGGTATTGGTCTTACCCTCCCCGTTCCCTTTTAGGTTTGGGTGGCAAGCAATCGTCACCTCGATGGTCTTTCCGGTTGAGTACAACCATTTGCTGGGCCCTACCTTCCATTTGTCTACTTAAGGTTGCCGAAACCAGAACGCCGCTGCTCCTCGTTAAACCCTCCTCCTTTCCTACACCTCGTCGTCCTCGCACCCATAGAACCTGACCTTCCCTTTGAGTCTCTGGGATCGTCTCACGCCCACCGACTCCTCCGGACGAGCACTGTACGTTACGCTCTCCGTAACGCGAGCCTCAGGCTCCGGAGGGTTTACGTTGGCAGACTCCGTTGCTTCGTGGGAAAGCAAGTCAGCAGGTTCTATTGTCAGCTCGCTAGCTTCACCCGATATCTCAAGCGTCCGGTCGCGCACTTCGAGATCTTGTTCTTCTCCCAACTTGACAAACAAAGTTGGTTCGTCAAAGTCGTGGACTCGATCTACAAAGGGTTTGAGGCGCGAAATGTGGACTATGTTGGATTTGCGCCTTTTCACCCCTTGCACCTCGTAATCTACGCGAGACGTTCTCCGGAGGATCTTGTATGGGCCAAAGAAGCGATGGAGAAGTTTTTCCGACTTACCCACTTTCCGAACCGGAGTATAAACCCATACAACGTCCCCTACATTATAGAAACGCTCCTCGTGAGATTCGTCATAGCGTTCTTTTTGTTTTGCTTGAACTTTATCCAAGCGCTGTCTTACAACGCTAAAAGCTTCCGAGATACGACTTGTCATTTGACCCGCTCTGCTTAGGTCAGCGGAGTCGTCCATGCCGTCTACCTCGGCAAAGGCACCCATCGCCACATCGAGAGGGAGTTTTGGTTCCCTCCCGTAAAGGAGATAGAATGGAGAGTATCCGGTAGACTCCTGCCTCGCCGTATTGTACGCGAAGGTCACTGCGTCTAGACAATCATCCCAATCACTGTGGTTGCTGCTTACGTACATAGAAAGCATGTCCGCTAGCGTGTGATTGAGACGCTCGGTTAAGCCGTTACATTGGGGATGATAGGCCGTAGTCGTAGCATGATTAGTTTGCATTACCCTAATCAGCTCCTCGGTAAACTCTGCTGTGAAGCAGGTTCCTCTATCGCTCAACAAAGTCTCTGGTGCCCCATGTCTCAACACGAGTTGTTGCACGAAGAGTTTGGCAACTTCCTCGGCTGAAGCTGATGGGACAGCCTTGGTCTCAGCCCACTTCGTTAGATAGTCGACTGCGACAATGATGTGCTTGTTACCGCGCGGGGTCTCGGGGAACGCGCCAAGCAGATCAATTCCGACTTTTTCGAAGGGTCTGTCTACCTTGATCGGGACCATTAAACCTTTCTTTTTCGTCGTTTCTCCTTTCCGAGTTTGACAATCCGTACAGGAGGCGACGTAACGGGCGACTTCGTTTATCATTTTAGGCCAATAGTACCTTTTACTAATCTTATCCCAAGTTCTTTTGAGACCTAAATGGCCAGCAGTGACGTCATCGTGACAGGCGTACAAAACCTCCCTTTTCAGAGAAGCAGGTACGCAGAGCCTTAGGCGACATTCGCCGTTTCTCACCAAAATTCGAAAAAGTTTTCCCTCCTTCATCGTGTATTGCACGACTTGGCGCCTCTGCACGGCCCGCGGATTAAGTGTTTCCAAGATGGCAATAAGCTTTGCCCATCTCGGATCTAAACGTTGTTCTTGTTCAACATCAGCTAAAAGAGTGTCAACTGATTGAACACCAATCCCAAACACTACCGGGCCGTTGTCGTCGCCTTCTTCAGCTGGGGGGTCAACGGGGTTACGTGACAGAGGGTCAGCATCATTATGAACCCTTCCACTCCGATGCACGATCTGAAACTCGTATTCCATCAGAGCGAGGGCCCACCTAGCTAAACGCCCTGTGGACTCCCGTTTGGTCATTAACCAGCACAGTGCGTGATGGTCGGTGACAGCTTTAAAAGGTTTACCCCAAACATACGGCCTAAACTTTTTTACAGCCCATACGAGAGCTAAGCATTCCTTCTCGGTGGTGGAATAATTCCGTTCGCTTTTATTAAGGAGTCGGCTCGCATAAGCGAGAACTCGCTCTTCACCATCTTGGCGCTGTGCCAGAACCGCTCCTATTCCAAAGTCACAGGCGTCAGGGTGGATCTCAAATTCACCATCCAACTCTGGGTGAGCTAGGATAGGCTCCGAAACAAGAGCTTGCTTCAGGTCTTCAAAAGCTGACTGTTGTTCGACACCCCATACGAATGGTGTATTTAACTTTGTCAACCTGGAGAGAGGTTCGGCCCTAGCTGAGAAATCTTTCACGAATTTCCGGTAATACGAGCATAGGCTCGTAACACTACGAACTGCCGTAAGGTTTATCGGCGTCGGAAAGTCGGTGACTGCTGTTAATTTACTTTCGTCCGGCCTAATGCCCTCCTGGTTCACTACGTGCCCAAGCACCTGAACAGTTTCACAGCCAAAATGGCATTTGCTAGGTTTCAACTTCAGCCCTGCTTTACCTAGACATGCCAAAATGGCGTCAACATCGGCCACATGCTTCTCGAAGGTTTTGGAGAAAATAACGACATCGTCTAGGTAGATTAGACAAATTTGCCACTTAAAACCCGCTAAGATAACGTCCATCATCCTTTGAAAGGTGGCTGGCGCGTTACAAAGCCCAAATGGCATTTTCGTAAATTGGTATAGGCCATCCGGTGTTATGAATGCCGTTTTCTCCCTATCTTCTTCCTTTACTCCCACTTGCCAGTAGCCTGACATAAAGTCCAAGGTGCTGAAGAATTTTGAACCTTGCATGGAGTCCAAGGCATCATCCGTCCTAGGCAAAGGATAAACGTCCTTGACCGTGACGGAATTTAGCCTCCGGTAGTCAACGCAGAAGCGCCAAGTACCATCTTTCTTCTTTACCAAAACTACGGGGGAAGACCATGGACTGCTTGATGGTTCTACCACCCCTGCCTCTATCATCTCTTGCACCTGCTGCCTAATCAGCTCTTTTTCCCTGTAGGCGCTCCGGTAGGGAACCTGTGAAACGGGATTTGCGTTACCCGTATCTATTCTGTGTTCTACCACGTTGGACGCACCTAGATCCTCTGAACCCCCGGCAAAGCACATGCGATGCTTACTTAGCACCTTTCTAAGTGCTTGCCTTTGATTATCGTCTAACCGATCAGATATACAGCTATTCAGGGTCTCGTCAGTAACTACTCCTTTCTCTGCTTCAACCATGTGGGGTACCTGGTCTTCAACACTGCCTAAAACTCTCCCCGCAGCCACCCATTGGGCCTCCGGACCAAAGTTTACCAGCATTACAAGACCGTACCCACCCTGAAAGGTAGTTATGCTTCGACCTAAGCTTATCCCTTTTTCGATTAATAATCGTCTCTCGGGTTCCACCAGAAAATCTCGAGCTTCGTCTTCAGGCGGCGGTGTGAGTTTACACTCTCCCAATTTGTCGGAATCCTTGTTCAAAAGGTTGACGTGAATGGGCATTCCCGATCGCGGGGGAATTTTGTGGGCCTGCAAGGAGACTAACCTAAGCGGCCTACCTTGCTTCTCTTGACTTTTCCCTTTCGTGGCCAGCAACATGCAACTAAAAGGATTGTCTCTCTCGCGGTGTTCGCTAGATGTAGGATTAGCGATTTTACTAACATCTCTGTCACTGTCGTTTCCAGCTTTCTCGCTTGTCAGAAGAGGTCTACAATTGGGACTTTCTCTAGGGATTTTTAACGGAATTTCGCAGCAATCTGTGCCTCCTGGGTCCCATGACTCGTCCTGACCTAGCTTGGCCTCGTGGCACTCTACATCCGCCACGGCTAGTCCGTGGAGATCTTCAGTCGTACAGCAAGTACCTTTGGTCTTGACCTTGGCGGGTGTTAGCGAGCGGTCAGCGGAAAAATTCGAATTCGCGCCTTGGTCTTTCGTTTTCGTGGGAGGGGCGACTGGTAGTGCTTCACCGACTGTCTCGCGTGGAGATCCACGGAAAAGGAAAATCCACATCGAGAACACGAATGAGAGAAAGAAAGACAATCGCAAGAAAGATGGAACAAGAGAGGGAGGTGTAGAATTTCTTCCCTGCTCGTCTGGTTCTTTAACTACTAGAGACACAGATACAGGCATGCTCTCCGTCACATCGGTATGTCGTTGTATCTCCAGAGGAATTCCCCAACTACCTTTTTCACATTTCGCTCCCATACACGCTTCCCTAGAGGACCCCATTTCTCGTTGTTCCTGGATCGCGCATACCACGGTGCTAAGCTCGCTAGCTACATCCTGAATCTGCCTAACGAAGGTCAGGGCCTCCTCACAAACGGTATCGCGTGCACATTCCTCGTGGCGTATCTCGGGTTGCCCTGCGGGGGTTTCCCGTGGGGCACTCATGCCATTGGCAAGGACGTCAGTGCATGGAGAGACTAGGGGCGCCACCTGTTGAGGAGCTTCTGGACAGTCAGGAAGACTAGTTCGTTTTTGAAAATTTGGAGCTGGGACCGGAACGGGGCTTCCCCGCAGCAGTATCTCGGATGAAGCAAGGCTTGGAACGTCCTTGACATCCGAGAGCTGTGTTACGGGAGCCACTATAGCGTAGCCAGCTGGCGTACATTCCTCAATTTGATCTTCAAACTCTCGTACTATGCTCGCTATATTCTCTGTCTTCCCTACCATTTTATCCTTCATTCTCCTATCTTGACGTCCTGCGGGATCCTCGTGAACTTCTACTACTCCAATTATTGCGTTTTCCTGGTTGGAAAGGATAATTGGCAGCTCTATTTGTCGGCGCGAACTCGTCTTTCGGTCGGTTTTAATCTCCCTGGTTCCATCTAGCTCGGTGGCATTGAGCATTCCCACTACCGTTTTGTTCTTGTTTTTCGATCCCTTTAGGCAACAGGTCGCCTGTGCAATTGCGTTGGTAGCGTTATCTCCGATGGGCTTTTCCTCATTTTCCCGATGACCTGCCAAGGTAAAACCATCATCCCTATATCGGAGGGTCACGTCACCCAATTGCCTAAGCAAGTCGTTGCTTACGATCAGTTCGGCCAACCCGTTGTTAAAGACAACAGCTTTCGTGTAAACTTCTTTTCCTGCGAGTTGAACCCCAATGTTCACACCACCTCGAATCTGAGCACGTTCTCCGTTTGCTACAACTATCTCGGGTCCCTCCCAGGCTACCAGCTGCGCCTGGTTATGTAGGGCCCATTCTTCCGAAACTACGCTCACGGCCGCGCCAGTGTCAATGATGGCTACTGCTTCGACTCCATTACAGATTACTGTCTCTCTAACGAGGTTGGGACAAAACACACATAAGAGGGGGATCTCAATGGCCTGGGTGACTCCATCCCCTGGAGCCGCCCTTTCTAGTTTTCCGAACCAGAATCTTCACGATCGCTATCCGAGCGTCGTCCTGATGGTCTATCCGATTTTGACTTGCCACCCTTATTTCTGCTCTGGGATTCTTTACTCCCCTTCCCCTTCCCTGTTCCCTTGTGGTCCGAACCACGCTCCCTGGACTCGGGGTTGGCACAGTAACGGGCAATGTGCCCTGGTTTGTTACAGCGATAACAGATAGGTTTCCCGTCATGCGTACGGGAATTGGGCGGATAGGAACGAGTGGGGGAATGTGGACGGCCGACCTTACCTTGCGGTTTCGCGAAACTCTCGCGAAACTGCTGGAATTCCCCTGCGAGTGTACTAAGGGCCTCTGCAATGGCGCTGGATTCCGACGGTGGACTGCTCCTCGGTCTTGGAGGTTCGACGGGCACACCAGGGGTGGGGGGTCCTTGTCCCCACACATTCACTCCAGCTATTGCGGCCTGCCTTGCACTGGCCTCTTCGTTCCTCATCACACTGGTCCACCACGATTGTGAGACCCGGCTCCTCTCCTGGCTGAACTCCAGGAGGTTTGCCTCCTCCAAAAACTTCTCACAGGTTTGCACATTCATGCGTGATAAGGGTTCCACTAAGGCTGGTCGTAGGCCTCGGAAGAGGTGATTGAGTTTGTCATACTCCGACATGTTAGGGTGGACTTCGCGACACATGTTGATAACGTCCAGGTAGTATTCCTTGGCACTTTCCTCCGGCCGCTGTACGCGCATCTGTAACTTGGCATTACTGCGGAACACACGGCTTGGGAGCACAAAAAACTTCCGGAATTCGTCTTTCAGTTCATTCCAGGAGGCAGGGGGTTGACCATCAAGGGGGTACCGGGTCGCGTACCACTTATCGGCCACCCCCTCGAGGCTGGTAGCCAAACAATCGAGCCTATCTTGATCGTTCCAGCCGTTGAAAGTCGCCACTTGGTCGTATTTCTGGAGAAACCGCGTAGCGTCCTCCTCGTGAGCCCCGGAAAATCTTGGGGCACTCAACGCCTTACGCAACCTACCGGGTGCACCGGGGTTTGCCATTACGACGGTGGGTGCAGGGCTGTTTGGTTCGGCGAGGAGATCTACGAGTCTCGCGACGGATCCCCGTAGTGACGGGGTAGTACGGCCGGCTTCAGTAGTCGACCTTTCGATCGCCTCCAACTCTTCCCGTACCGCGGAGAACTGGTACCTCCTGCGAGGGGTTTCCGGGCTGGATTCCGGCTCGCTAGGAACGGCGTAGCAGGTGAGGTCTAGATCCGGACTCTGGGGGCGGTCGGCTTCGTCGTCTTCGGACGGGTCAGCGGAACTCCGCGGAACCCCTTGCGCCTCCAAAGTAGGCTTCTGTGGGCTCGGGATAGCAAGGACTCGCTCGGCACTCTTCGAATAGAGCCACGAGGGATTAGTTGCTTCTTTTCGGGCTTCCCCGAGCGGACGACGTACAGTTACGGAACGGGCGAAGGTAGACTCCCTCGGTGGTAACGTTGGGGCACCTGGGATACGTGTGCTTCGGCGAATTGGGCAAGGAACGTCTTTACCGGTTCCCACGGTCTCCGGAATCGCCCCAATGTCGCTCATCAAAGCTCAAGTTCTCACGAATCACCGTAACGTTTTAACACACTCAACTCAACTTCACCGATCATACCACCTTTCCCGGTCGATGCACCATTTGTCACGCCCAATTCTGACAGGGCATCAAATCTGTCAAGAATTAGGAGTAAAGTTCGAGAAAGGTGGATTTACAGAACTGTATTCGGTTAAACACAGCGGTAAAGTTAAGGGGTCTATTTGTACAACGAATAGGGGACTAGGACATAACAACACTACTCAGGACTCTATACTTCGACTCTCTCTCTAACTCTCTACTTAAAAGACTGCCTCGATTAGCTAAGCATCACCCTCGTTCCCAGGGATCCATCCTGCCTGGTGGACTCGTACAGGATGCGTAATCCGGTACACAGGCGGATGGATCCTCTGGCATTACGCTTAGTAAGCTAAAAAGTAAAGCGAAGCGTGGGAAAAGCAAGCAATGCGAAATANATCCATCCTGCCTGGTGGACTCGTACAGGATGCGTAATCCGGTACACAGGCGGATGGATCCTCTGGCATTACGCTTAGTAAGCTAAAAAGTAAAGCGAAGCGTGGGAAAAGCAAGCAATGCGAAATATAGCCGTGACAATATTCAGATCAGTAAAACGCTATAAAACCTTCAGCGCCAAAAACGAGATGGGAGACAAGCGTTTGCGAAGACAATGATGAGCTTGGTCATGCTATTGTTGATTAGGAGCTGTTAGAAAAAAAGTTTTAAAAAAATCCATTGTCATGTTCCATCATATTTTCAATTAGTCGTTTTACCTTGGTCTTTTTTTAAATTAATATTTTATTTTTTGGCGATGTAAATCACACATGTGGTCATATGTCGGCGCTTTAGCTTCCAATTCCCTTGTTTGCTAATTTTTCTATTCTCTCCTAACCCCCGGTAAATTATTTTTCTTCTTTTTTGTGGACACTAAGTTTTTTCNTTTTTGGCGATGTAAATCACACATGTGGTCATATGTCGGCGCTTTAGCTTCCAATTCCCTTGTTTGCTAATTTTTCTATTCTCTCCTAACCCCCGGTAAATTATTTTTCTTCTTTTTTGTGGACACTAAGTTTTTTCTTATGAAAGTTTTTTTTTTCTTCTTTTCGAACACTGATTTGTTTTTTTAACTTCTTATCTTGCAAACTTGGATGAGCTTTTTAGCACGACTTTTTTGTTCGTTTTTTTGCAAGGAAAGACTATACTTTTTATGCATTTTAAGGCGAGGAGAGCCAATCTC
>JAGJRO010000966.1:0-10384 GCA_022832285.1 Lepidurus apus apus
TCTAATAAGTACGGAGACCAAACCTATAACCAAGTAAATTCGTACACAACTTACTTTTATGGAAGAACTGTCCGCTCCAATACCTTCGGCGTGCATGTTTCCAATGGTGTGCAAGGCCTCCATGACACCTTCGATAGGAACTGTGACGGAGAGAAACGGTGGCATCTCAGCAATCCGCTTCAATAGTTGGAGTGCTTGCTGATTATCCTTCTTGACCCCTTCGCCGTTTTTAGTCAATACGGCCAAACTGTAAATTCCCTCAGCGTGTCCTTCAGTGGCAGCAACGGAGTAGTGCTTCACTGCCAGCTCGTAGTTGACAGGCGAATTCCACCCAAACCGATGTCGATGGCCTTGCCAGACCTCATCAGTAGGATTTCCCGTTTGACATACTTCGTCAAAATAGGTCTTGAATACGTTCCTCACGACGGGCGTGTGTATGTTATTCTTATCCATTAAGTTCAAAAAAGCTGCTAGCGACTTGGGGTGGACATCTTTCGTATAGCAGAGATCACGGTTCGGAGGTTTGCCAATCAGTTTTCTACATTTATCGCGACACATGCGCATTTCACTCAAGGATGGATTCAAGTTGAAAGATTCATCGTACCCCATAGCGGCCTTCTCGAACTTTTCCAAAACTTCATAGGCTTGGGCAAGACGACAGTGAGCTTTAGACCACATTGGCTGCACATCAATGGCTCGTTTGGCATCCCTCCTGGCCCGCTTGGCCAACGCTTGGCGTTCATAGTCTTGATTTTTTTCGGCCAATTTTAAAAATGCAATCGAACGATTTGCGAATAACGTCGCTTTTTCGTCTTCTCTGAGCGAGGCCAGTTTTAAAGCATTGGTGAACATTTCCACAGCTTCCAGGTAGTCACCCTTTCTGAAAGCTATGTTGCCTTCATCTTTAAGCTCAATAGCTTCTGCATTGGTAATTTGGAGGGAGGAACACGGAGAGACATTGTGCACTGGAGGCTTAATTTCTTTTTTTACTTGGGATTTACCAAGGTTAAGGCAGATGAGAATCTTGGTCAGCGTCTGGTATCTTTGGGTAAACTCTTTTTGGGGGATAACTTTGGAAGCGTGATGTACGACATAGTTTCGCACACTTAAGGCAGTAAGCATATTTTGCTGCACATCAGGGGACAACCATTGGTTGCCAAATGCTTTTGTGACGTGGTATAAAGCAGCCAGATTCCAATTTGGCACGTCGCCTTCTTCGATTAACTGCCGAAAGGAGTTGCTGGCTGATTTTAAGTACTTTTCTCCGAAAGTTTCCTTCAGTAGAGCTACACATTTGGAGGAACCATCGAATTCATATCCGTGAACCGTCTTCCACTTATCAAGAACTAATTGTCTCAGTTCCAACCTTATACAATCCAAGAGAAAATAAAGCTTGAGCCAATACTCCCTTTTTTGTACCTCTTCGTCGTCCATTGCTCTCCCTATAACAGTAGTAAACTGATATTAGTACGGTATATTTCCACAATGTAAATCCATATTATAAAGCTTTCAAGATTTGTCTGGCACTATAAAACTATAGCTAACTGTCTATAGGATGCTAAGTTAAAGATTCTTTTTATGAACTTACGTTATCTGAAGGTATTTCAGAGCACATTTATATTTATCTATCTAACCAAACCTACACGTACAGAAACTTTCTATACTAATCTACGTTTTTGGTTGAACTTGCTGTGGAGCAACACTATTTTTTTTTAATATTTAACCAGCGTGAGCATCTGCTCTTTGCTAGTCACTTACTTATACTTACGCACTTGATGCCGAGGATACCATGTTTATATATATAAATAACGACAAAAACAGAATTTCCCAATTTTGAATGAACGGGATCTAACATGTTGTATAGACTTGCACGTTGCGGACTAAAGACTAATTTGCGCTTTACCAAGACGCAGAAAAGCACAGACAGAATTAGGTTGCCGTTTTCGGACATTTTGTGATTTACTTACCCAGCACGTAGGTACAATTTGGAGAGTAAACAATTACACTTGCATAAATAGTCGAGCTACAAACTTCCTTTTCTTGGAGCGTCCTTTTGCTTTGTGTACACAAATGATAATATTTTCGCCAAGTTGGTAACGCGACACGACCGGCTTTCATGGAATAGGAAACGAAAAGAAATACTTCCCGAGTTAAAGAATGGTGAATTGAACAGTTCCCAAACTACAAGTATGCCACCTAGTGCCGAAAGATGAACTCCTTCGATAGCCTCTTAGCATTCAAAGCATTAGAGGCACACTCTCGAAGAAAGTTACGAACCAAAAAGCAACACGTTCCCCGGAAAATAGTGACAAATTGGTGTCATGTAAACTGGTTGCACAAAACTGACAGTTGTGTCTCATTTTGACCAAGTACAAGTTTAACGATTCTTATTAACGAAAGTTGATGGGAATCGTTAACATAAGCTAACCTAACCTAATTCGTTTTCAATCCAAATACCAATTTTCAACTTGAATTTTTTATTAAGGTTCTCCGGCAAAAAATCATCAGCGCGATACATGACACCTGTTTGTTATTCCTTTCCGGAGAACGTGTTGCAACACTGTGACACACAAGTGTTTTAAAGCCCTAACCAGGTTTAGTCCAGCTCATTGTTCTCTAATTTATGGTTTGTAGATATGTTTATTTTCAGCAATTTCCAACCCTGTATTTGGTAATACCTACAGCACTTCGCTTTCTTCCAACTGGAGCAATTCCGCTCGGTATTCATATTGCCGCAGTATCGGCAACGGTCAGTTAAATATTGTCGCGGGTCAAGGCTAGAGAGACGGAAACTGTAAGGTCATGTTAGTTAGATATTGTCAGGGATCAAGGCTAGAGAGACGGTAACTGTAAGGTCAGGTTAATTAGATATAAGTAAGAATGCAGTGTTTGTTTGATGGAAAACGTTTTACGAACGTTGCCTGATTGTACGGTATAAAAGCCTATGCGAGCAGTGGAAGAGGAAGAGTCAAGCTCGTGCCGTAGAGACAAATACAAGTCTGAAAAAGAGCCATCCGTTACAATATTCATCCTGAAAGAACAGCATTTTGGGTTCGTCGACGCAAATTGCCCGTTTGCAATCCAAGGCAATCCCCACGTAAGGATTCATAATACTCTTTTCATCTTCCAAAACTACGGGAATGGAAGTCATGGATACATCGGGTAAGGTTCCGTACACCTTATATTTATCATGAGGTGTGTAATCAAAAGACAAAAAATCTAAAGCTAGTTCACCTTTAACAGAAATGCATGAAATTTTGTTTCTACCATGGAAATTTTTAGAATTTTATGCGAATTCTGTCCCTTACAAATATTCTTGAGTTGTGACGTTGTTTGCACAAAACAAGAAGTACGCTCACTATAATCTTAGATATGTCAGTCATGTTGGGTCGTTCTCTTGAATTCACAGAATTTTTAGGCAAGTTGGACGGTTTCAGGCATAGAATAAAGATATATTTTTTCTCTATGGTTTCATGTGACAGTCGACAAGTTGAGAACATATTGTAGCGGTGCGCTAGTCCATAAAGCCTGGTGCACGTACACTATAGACAAAAATCAAAAAAGCAAAAGTCAAAATCAAGAAAAGCATTGACTGGGGCGTGGTTTGATCTGATTTGTACAATTCAAATAAGATTGAATTGGGGTCCTTTGGTTGTTATGATTTACCACATTGCCAAGAAAGGCTGTATCACAGAGTAATATTCAGGTAAAAGGCCAGAAAATAAAAGGGTACATTCGCAAACCTCCCAGTGCAGTTCAAAAAAGGTCACGACGGTTTACAAAGCGCAATGCAGGTCGGTCCTTACGGCAGTCCAAAACTCCCTAGAGTACCCGAGAGAAAGGTCACCAATCCCCCGTTTTGTCAATATTTTGTTCTCTTCTCGAACCCTTTTTCTAGAAGATTAGGAATGCCTATATGGTGGGTACATGGGTAAGTCTGTGAATCCCATAGAGTAGGATAGAGAGGACATCTGGCCCTTTTCTTATGGGCCTTCTGTCACAACTTTTTGAGCCTTCTGGCTAATCCCTTGGGAGGTGAGGGTTGTCCCGACCTGTTTCACTCCACCTTCCTTATAGCGGGAACTATGAAAAAGGAGTTTAAACGTAAATCGATAGCAAAAAGGAATATATCGATTCTTTTGCTCCCTATATGTTGATATTATCATATTGATATAATTTGAAAATATATTGTTATTGAGCCTTCAACTACAGTATGGTCGATAAATTTTGGGCAACTATATCGATTCATATCTTCTAACCAATCAACTGTTTCTTCCACTCCAGTTGGGAACCTCCTTTTCCTTCTATTTTCTTATGACAGGCCTTTGTACAGGCATGTCCTCTCTATCCTACTCTATGGTGAATCCATTCCTCCTATGTTCTTTAGTACCCACATATCCTCTTGAGACCGAGAGAGTTGTCAGAAAACCTTAACATTGGAAGATAGCCCTGTTACCATACTGTGTAAACCTTTATACTGTGGCTGTATGAAAAACATTCAGGAAACTTTTTGTTTTTTTAAAAGAAATATAATAAATAAAATTGTAAAAAGCCATCCGGATTTACTGAATTAGTATTATAAGGTTTTATGTTGCAGCCAGAACTGTCGTGACGAAAACGTTTGACCCTTGATTCTTGTATATCTAATTGCTCTGACCTTTTGTGCCTCTTAGAATTTGTGATGACCCAGGTCATTGTTCTGACCTGTGGTCTGTATTCCCTTATACCTATTTCTTCTATGCTTACTGTTCCCTTATGTATTGCCCCCCGTTTCTCTGTATATATTCAGTAGTGGTCTGACTGCCAAGTCAAGTAGCCAAATAAAGTATTTATCAAAAAACCATCCTGTGTTCCTTCTCTCACACAAGACACAACGCAGGGTAAATTCTCGACATTTTTGGTGCCGTGGCCAGGATGGTTTTAGATAACCCTACTACTTCTCAAACAAACTCTAAACATGTGCTCGTGGCACAACGTACCGGACAACGTCGCTCCCTCACCAGGTTAGTGAACAAAACAACCGACCTTCTGCAGAACGTCAAAACCACCCGTAAGCAGCTCCTACTTCTAGAAGATCGCTATACGCAAATCGAAGCCAAGGTAACTAACCTCAAACAAATTTATTTCCAACTTCTGGACCTTACCCCGGAAAATGAGCTCGAAACTCTGGTCGAAGATCACGAGGATCACGAGACCCGAACACGAGATGCTTACCTGGATCTCCGCATCGAAATCAGTTCCCTAAAAGAATCGTTAAACAACCCCTCTGGAGTCACTCAGGCAACGACCCCTTTGCCTTCATTTACGAACAATGGCTCACTAGTTCCTGGTCCCTCCGCATCAGCTTCTCAAGCGCCATTAGCACATTCCCCCTTTCAGACCGCAAGTAAACTCCCGAAACTCTCTCTTATGAGGTTTGATGGAAATGTTCTTAATTGGACACGTTTCTAGGATTCCTTCACAAATGAAATTGACTCTAATCCAATCTTAAGCCCCATGAGTAAATTGAATTACCCTCTTTCGGTTCTTGAAGCAGAACCTACGCGCGTTATTGGAGGACTAGCTCTTTCCAATGATAGCTATCCTGAAGCTGTAGCACTGCTTAAGGACAGATATGGACAAACTCAAACTATTGTCAATGCGTTTATGGACGCATTTCATGACATTCCTTCCCCTTCTCGAGACGTGGAATCCTTGAAATATTTTTATGACAGCATCCAATCCTACATACGTAGTTTGCAGACTATGGGTAAAGGAATTGAGACATACGGTGACAGCCTCCTCTACACGTTACTGAAGAAAATTCCTCAAGAAACACGAGAAGCACTTCAACGTGAAAATAACATCCTCACCTGGGATCTGACCAATCTTCTTACTGCCTTATATCGAGAACTCCAAATACGCATCTCAAACGCACCACCCCAAATTAATTCTGATGCTACACAGAGCAAGAAACAGTCATCCGAGAAAGAACAAACCGTCTCTCCCTTAGGAGTCAGCACCGCATCCGCACTTCTGATTGGCCAAGATACAAAAAAGAAAGATCCTAAATGTGCCCTTTGCTCCGAAAATCATTATCCCACGGATTGCACTCGATATAAAACTCCTGAAGGGCGTCTAGCGGCGGTAAAAGAAAAAAGAATGTGCTTCAACTGTCTTGCTTCCTCCGGGCATTCTCGCGTACTTGACTGCTCTTCTAAAGGGAAATGTCGAAGATGTGGACGCAGACATCACACCAGCCTTCATTCGGAAACCTTTAGCGCGGTTAAAACCCCTTCACCACCGGTTAATCCAGTGGAATCTACCGACCTTGTAGTCAACTCCCCTACTCCCTTAGTTGCATGTACTACTTCAAAATCGTCCGAGCTCGAATTGTTAATGACAGCCAAAGCAGAAGTCGTCGCAAATGGACAAACAGTTCAGGTTAATATTATTTTTGACCCTGGCGCTCAAAAATCCTTAGTAACAGAAAGAATAGCCAATCGCTTAAACTGCATGCTTAAACCTAACGAAATAAATATTGGCACTGCCGGTGCAAATTCTTCTTTTTCTCCTGGATTTGTCGAATTTTTTATCAAGACGCTAACTGGCGAACTTATTCTCATTCATGCTCAAGTTTTACCTGTTCTTTGCAATCCAGTTACTACTCATACTAAAGAATCACTGGCTTCTCTTGCTTATTTGCGTAACTTAACATTAGCACACCCAGACCCCGATGGGATTTTAGAAGTAGATCTTATTCTAGGGCCACACTACTTTTGGACCTTTGTTAAAGACGAGGTCATCCGAGGTCCTGGACCTTGCGCAATTAACTCTAGATTAGGTTATCTGTTGTCAGGGCCAATGCCCCTTACTAACGACTCGAATAGTTCAACTGCTCTCTTACTCCTAACCTCGCCCCCTCCTCCTGACACTTTAGAGCGATTTTGGGATCTCGAAACCATCGGCATTTCTGGCAAGTCTAACGAAGAAGTCCCTTACGTTGAAGAATACCGAAAAACGTCAATTCTCTTTAAAGATGGGCGGTACTCCGTTAAACTACCCTGGAAGAAGGAACACCCTACTCTTCCAAGCAATTACGAGACTGCCTTTCAGTGGACGAGAAATCTCGTTAGACGTTTATCAAGACCAAACGAAAATAATCTCCTCGAAGCTTACGACTCCATTCTGATCGAGCAAATGAAGAAAAGGATTATTGAAGAAACGTTTCCATCTCCAGAAGAAATGTGTCTTTCACACTTTCTCCCTCATCGTCCTGTTATTAAAAGCTCTTCCTCCACCCCTATTCGGATAGTCTACGACTGCTCCTGTCGCTCTTCCCCTACGCAACCGAGCTTAAATGATTGTCTCGAAGCAGGCCCACCTTTGCAGAAAGATTTATGCGGTATTCTGCTGCGCTTTCGCCTCTCGAAGTTTGCAGTTATGTCGGACATAGAAAAGGCCTTCCACCAAATTGAGCTAGAAGAGTCCGAAAGAAACTTTTTGTCTTTCTTATGGCCAAAGGATCTACGCGACCCTAATTCTCCCATGCGCACGTTTAGATTTCGTGTGGTAATCTTTGGAGCCACTTCCTCCCCATTCATCTTGAATGCAGTTTTAGATCATCATTTGCGCAACAAGCCCTACAAGGAAACAAAGGAACTTTTAAACAGTCTTTATGTAGACAATGTTTTGGTCTCCTTCTCGACAGCAAAGGAAACACTTTCTCTCTACGACGTCTCCCGTACAACCCTTCAAGAAGCTTCTATGAACTTACGAAATTGGATTACCAACTCTCCGGATCTGCTTGACCGTTTACCTCCTATAGAAAGCATGCAAGTAGCACTGACCAAAAGGTTCTTGGTCTCCTTTGGAATCCTCATTCGGATCTTATTAAAATTGCTTCTAGTTTTAACGAAAGCACCACTTGTACGAAACGTACCATTTTACAAGCCTTGGCGAGTCTCTACGATCCCTTAGGATTCATTGCTCCCGTAACTATCCGCGCAAAAATTCTTCTACAAGCTGTATGGAAAATCAACCTAGACTGGGATACCACACTTCCTGACGACTTGAAGTCCACGTGGGAAAAACTGACACACGATCTCAGATTAGCGTGTACCTTTGCAATTCCCAGAAATCTAGAAGAAGTCCGTGACTCAACTGTATCGCTGCACGTTTTTGCCGACGCCAGCCCCCTTGCCCATGGCACGGTCGCCTATTTGGTAACTAAAACTTCCTCCCTTTTACTGATGTCGAGAAATCGCGTAGCCCCATTGAAACCAATTTCACTTGCGCGTTTAGAGCTGCTAGCTTTGCTGATTGCAAGCCGTTTGTTGAAGTATCTCCTCAGTGAGCTACAACTTACTACTTTGCGTACTTACATCTGGACAGACTCGAAGATTGTCTTGTACTGGGTTTTGAATAACCGCTCTAAAGAAGCCTTAATTTTTAACCGCGTAACCGCAATTAACACGATTCTATTAGAAAATTCAGTTTCGTTGCGCTACTGTAGCACTCAAGAAAATCCAGCAGATCTGCTGACCAGAGGTTTAACCGCTCCTAAGCTCCTGAAGAGTGCTATGTGGAAGTTTGGCTCCGAATGGCTGTTGTCCCCTGATGAATGGCCTCCTGAAGAAGCTGGCGTAGCCACCTGCCTTGTAACCACTGCAGCTTCGCCACTTAAGCAACGTTCCGAGACACTCGATACGTTGGCTCGATGTAGTTCTTGGAAAAAAGCTGTTCGAGTAATAGCTTACGTCTACCGCTTTATCGGAAATCTACGAAACTCTCTTAACCGTTTGGAAAGAGTATCTGATACTCTTTCTGTCCCTAAACTCTTGATGTCTGAAGCACGCATAATTCGAGAGATCCAGGCTGACTTATACCAAGATGAGATCACCCAATTAAAAACGTGGGTCGAAAAAGAACGAACACCCTAATCTCCCAACTTGATTTGTTTTTAGACGCAAACCAGATCATTCGCTGCAAAGGGCGTTTATCTAATGCTCCTCTTGACTACGAAACAATGCACCCTGTTCTAATTCCCAAACACTCTCAAGTTGCCAAACTTCTGATGCTCAAAGCTCATATGGATACACTACACTCTGGCATTAATACAACTGTTAGTCACCTTCGCAAGTCATATTGGATCCCCGCAGCCCGTCAACTTGCCCGCAGTATCATCAGCAGTTGTGTTAACTGCAAAAAAGTTATAGGTAGTCCATACCCCTACCCTCCTCCTCCTCCTTTACCTAAAGAGCGACTCCAGCCTTTCACCCCCTTCGAAGTAACAGGGGTAGACTTTGCCGGACCTTTGTTCGTGAAACTCCCGAATAGAGAAACCGAGAAAAGATACATATGCCTCTTCACGTGTGCAGTTTCCCGCGCTATTCACCTAGAACTACTTCCTAGCATTGACGCTACCAATTTCCTTTTAGGATTTCGTCGTTTTGTTAGCCGCAGGACTTTACCTTCTCTCATGCTTTCTGACAACGCAACAACCTTCGAGAGTATAGCTAAAGATTTTTCTTCCCTAGCTGAGGATCCTGAGCTTCGTGACTACCTAGCGAACTCTCATGTACAATGGAAATTTATCCCTAAAAGAGCGCCCTGGTTCGGGGGCATGTGGGAACGTCTAGTTGGCCTCACAAAAAACGCCCTAAAGAAAGTTCTAGGTCGTCGAAAACTGTCCCCTGTCGAGTTAGAGACTGTGTTAACTGAAGTTGAATCTACGCTGAATGATCGCCCTCTAACTTATGTTTCGTCTTCGCTTAACGACGAATCAGCCATTACTCCCTCCTTACTTTTGTATGGGAAAAGAACCAAACTATTTCCATCTTTAGCCCTTTCTGACCCGCATGATGTAACTTTCTCTGATCCCGAGAACTTATCACGTCTTGCAAAGTACAGACGCGAGACTCTTACCCACTTTTGTAATCGTTTTCGACATGAATACCTAACAAGTCTCCGAGAAGTACACCGTCAGCATCAGAAGCCCTTTGAAGATGTAATACAACGAGGCGACCAAGGGGTTCGTAACTTGACTGTAACCTCGTACACCCTGCAAAGTCGGTTACAATTTTATCTCTTTGTAACACGTGTAACTTCATTTGTGACTGAATAACTTAACAATTACATAGATTGTAGCTTTGTACCACTACAATAACCGTTGTAACTTTAGTTTTAGCTTTGTAACCTTACTTTGTAGCTTTATAACCGTTGTTTGTAGCTTTATTACCATACTTTCCAGTTTTGTAACCATATTTTGTAGTTTTGTAACCCAGTAACCTTCCCTTCGGCCCTTGTTTACTTTACTCCCCACATGCTAAAAAGTAACCCAGGAATCTGCAAATTGTAGAGTATTTCCTTGGGTCAATCGCGAATGGAGTGAATCGCGGTTCAT
>JAGJRO010000965.1:0-10142 GCA_022832285.1 Lepidurus apus apus
CCTTCACATTCGCAACAAGCGCATGTCGGAGACGAATCTTCACAGTTCGTGCAGTCAGCATCCTTACATTTACAGCAGTTTGGAGGGTTTTCTCCATCGCAGACTTGTTTTCCGTTACAGTTTGAACAAGTGCTATCTGTGCATTCACAACAGAAGCAATGGGGCAAGTCGTCTTCATCTTTACAATTTTTACATCCTCTTCCTTGGCATTGGCAGCAGTTGTCCGGCTGTGGGCTGCTATCTTCGCATACATAACTTCCATCGCAGTTATAGCATTCTACGTCATCGCACGTACAACAGGAACATCTCGATCTATTTACACTTGATCCCTGTTTACAATTTGAACAGTCGGTTCCATGGCATTCGCAACAATTGGGAGCATCTTGTCCAAAGCACATGGTCTTACCTAGGAAAGAAACGCCCATCAGAATTAATTATTGGATGATCAACAGTGATGTTGCAGGCTTTCATAGTATTGGCTATATAACAGAAAATGTAAAAACTGTGCCGAAAACTTCTAAAAGTGGTATGACGCCCTATTAAAAGATTTGTCCTACCAAGATCTACGTACATGATTTGAGTTCATGTTCACGTAAAGGACTAGTTTAACTACTCGATAGTTAACTGCAAAAGACGTAATCTGACTAATTAATTGTGAAAATATAATACCAATCGTACAAACTTTACCCATAATTTTGTGTTAGTCTATTATAACTTTTTGTGTTAAAACATTTACTAAGAGTCGCTTTAAAATTGAACAAGATTATGCTAAATGTAATCCGTTTTCTGTGTATTTTTAAACAGAATGCCCCTTGTAATTTTATAGAAATTTGGAATTAACGAACGTAATTATACTGATACTCGTACATTCAAGATGTCAGCCAATAATATTGACTAAAACAACCTAACTACAAACATAACAGAAGGATTAACTCTAGTTAATTATGTTTGTAACCGTAATAAAAATATGCTTTAATAAAAATAATAAAAATATTGCTTATAAAAATAACCGAGAGCCCATCCCGTGGCAATACGACCGCTAAAGGCGGTTCCGGATTTGCGTAACTGCTTGGTAAAGCTTGCTGCCTTCAACTGAGCCAGTTGAACGGCGACCTGCAGAACGGCCGTTTTATTGTCAACGAGAGCAGTTCAACGTAAAAACTGGTGAACGGAACAGTTCACAATAAAACGCACCCTAGGTATCGTCCCGAGTTCTACTATGCACCAGGAACGCAGTTGAACGGAAGCCATTTGAACTGCGCGCCAAGCCATCCCGTTGAGCTGTTCACGCTAAAACACCCGTCCAGCTGAACCCCGTCCACGCGAAAATGCCAGTTGAGCCAACTGGTGAACGCAGTTAGTCAGTTCCGTTCACAATAAAACGCACCCGTAGTTTCAACATTGAAATAGTGAATGTTTGGGAAGGAAGAAACGCGCATAGGCACAGAAACTTTTCAAGTCAGCTTTTACCTCGAAGTTGTTTCGTGCGATGTTATAAGAAGCAGAAAGTACATTAAAACTATTTGTTTCAAACTTACCATAACAATTCGTGCAATCCCAGGCGCTTTCACATGAACAACACGGGCATCTTGTTGTGCTGGCGTCGCAGTTGCTGCAGTCTTTATCTTTGCAGGAACAGCATGTTGCGGGTTCCTCTGTCATACAAACTGTTCTACCGTTGCAGTTACCACAGCTTGCGTCGTTACATTTGCAGCATACACAGATGGGTTTATCATCTGCGCATGTTTTGCAGTCGCATCCGTTCTCGCATTGATGACATTCAGCCGGTTGAGGACCGTCATCGCATACCTGCAAACCGTTGCAGTTTTCGCAAGTCGCGTCTGTACAGGTACAACAAGGACACTGAGGTTTGTAGACGTTTAAGCCGGTAAGGCAGTTGGAACAGTCTTTATCTCGACAACGGCAGCAGTTAGGGGGAAATTCGTTTCGACAGACTTCCCGGCCCTCACAATTGGAGCAGCTTACGTCGGTACAATGGCAACAAGGGCAGTGGGGTGTATTGACAACGCAGTTACTGCAGGTGTTATCTTCGCAGTAGCAACAATCGGGTGGATGCTCGTCCTCACAGGTGATCCTGTCTCGGCAGTTTGCGCAATTAGTGCCAACGCAAGCACAACATCTGCATCGGGGCTTGTATCTCTCAGGTCCTACTTCGCAGTTTTCGCAGGACTGGTCTTTACATTGACAGCAAAGCTCAGGGTCGGCATGTTCGTCGCAGAAATACTTGCTTCGGCAATTCATGCAATCTTGGGGGCTACTGCACTGACAGCAAGAACAACGAGGAAGACCTGATCCAATGCAGTTGGAGCATGAATGGGTAGTACATTCGCAGCAAGGTTCATTTTCGTCGTCGCAGAGGTACTTGTTAATGCAATTACTGCATTCGGTCGGTGAGTGGCAGCGGCAGCAGTGGGTATCGTTGCAGGGTCGAGTTAAATCGGCTACCAACTTGGTCGACGTATAGAAGAAGGAGGTTGGAATGGTTACAAGATTCATAGACGTTTCAGTGCGAGTTAAGGTGGTGTGAGTGGTCTCCGAGTTAAAGCCCTGGCCCAAGTACATGGCCAAAGCAGCTATGGGTAGAAAAGCAGCACCAGCTACTTTTAGGGCCAGACCGATTGGAAGGCCTGCCAATGCCAAACCTTGCTTCTCTTCGGCAGGTTCATTTTCTTCTTTGGCAGACAAAGAACTTTCCTGTTTCAGGTACGGCTTGAATGCAAAATTATTATAATCAAAGTCGTCGGCGTTAAAAGTCTCTCTGTAACCCTCAAATGAAGGCCCAAATTCAACTTGTCTAGGATTACGCTGATCTACAGGAGCTTCTATCGTAGCCGAATAAATAGAAATGTAACTGTTTTCCGCCAGTGAAAGACTTTCTTTTATTTGGCTGTCGTCGTAGAGCGAATTTTCTTGGCTGTCCTCTGTTGAGCTGAAAGAGGGTTCAGGCTCGTACGTCGCAACGGGTTGTAGCGAATCAGGCATACCCCATCCCTGTACACTACTGAAGCACACGGCGGCACTAATGATAAGAACCCATGTAACACACCTAGCTTTAAACTTGAAAGCCATGATGCTTAGGAATCAGAGCAACACTAGTCGTGGGCACAGGAGAAACCCACTATTTATAGTCCGTTAACTAGCGTCTTCGAAGGTTCAACCGAATGTCAAACCCCGAATCTGGTTTCCAGTCTAGACGCGCTCTTTTCCGTAACTTCAACCTTTGTATAACAATTCTCAAAATGACCTTAAAGGCAAATTCCGGGTTTTGAAATTTTACTCAGATCCAGCTAGGGGCACGATTACCCAACGGCGCCTGCAAGATTTCTTCCAAAGCCCTTGCTGGACAGGTTTAAAAATACCTTCGTAACCTTCACCTATGTCGAGCATTTAGGCACCAGAATGCAATAGTGCGTAAACTTTTACCGGTACACGAGCGAAATATTTCTTAGTGTTTCGAGTTGTACATCCGGTATGGGTAGACCACAATTTCTATTGATCTCCTCGCATAGAGTCGTAGGCGATGTTACTTTTACTCGCATTTAATGTTATCTCATGTATTTCAAAATTGTACACAGAATCAATTACGGGACGACAGTACCTGTCCACATTGATCAAGATAAATAAACATTGAGAAGTGATGTCAGAGCTGCTTCAGGAAACGATGTAAGAGGTGAAGGCCAACAGGTAACTTCTGCCTACACTTGACATATTTTTGGAAAAGAGGGAAAAAGAGGAACCTGGATTTGGCTCTACAAGCTATTTTTATCCAGGGGCAGGGACTAAAAGCACATCCTTACCTGACCTAAGAGGTTGAATTTTACTTGACGTGGTATTTCCTGCTCATTTGGGTATAGTTATATGGCATACCGGTTATGCTAGTTCGCACATTCCGAGAAAGGTAAAAGGAGGTACACTCTTGGTACTAGGAGCTAGGAGCTAGGAGTATTAGCTAGGAGAAAAGTTATCTTTATTAGCTTACGCAATAGAAGAGAACTATCGGGAGAAATGAGGTGCATGCCAGACTTTTACAACTTTCTTTTACCTCTTCTCCCTAAACTCCAGACTGCGGATCTTGAGAAAGGCACCTAGGCTGAAATGGATGCAACTAGGCTGAAAACTGACTCGTACGATTGACAGGCCAGAAAAGGGGTACTTTTTGCATGGGCCCTTCGTGGGCCGATTTATGACTGACAAAAATACTCAAGTCGAATATATACTATAATTATATAAATACTATATAACTAGATAGACATAATATAATGAGATTAATGTCTAATTAATCTATTCATATGTTAGTTAGATAAAATCAACACATTTCCACATACTATAAGAAACCAAAATTCTGGGTACGGCCCTGACTTGATTGACCCCCCCCCCCCGAACCAAATTTCTGGGTTTATTGTTGGCTGATCCGGTGATGTTAGGCAATTGAGTATAAACATGAAATTCTAAAACTACTTTTGTATTGGATTATTATAAAGTAATGTTTCTTTAACAAAACAGATTAGCCGAGCTAAAATGACTGATGTATTCTTACCAAAGAAGATTGGTTATTTCTTGGTAAATCAGCAAATTAGCTACATCGTAAAAGATTTACTGATCAGTTATTGTATTAAACAGAGAAGTATAAGAGGTGTTGATGGATAGTAAGATCAAGATTGAATTCCCAATCAGGTTGGATACCATATTTTCTTCCAGCTGTTGCTACCGTTTTTCTCGTGTTTTGGGAGGCCTAAAGTGATATATTCCATGACAGTGCAAAGCGGTCACGGTTACAGGGTCAACCCTCCGGAGCCAGTCGCCCAAGCTATCAAATTTGAGATCAGGCACTGACATAAATTTCCACTGTGGGGCTGCCTTGGAATGCTACTTTCCAGCTTTCATAATGGAAAGTGCTATGCCTAGAAGTATAATTGCTGCCCCCACTGCGCCAAGTACAACTTTGTAAGGGAATGACATCATGAGCAGCCACTTCAGGAGCCCCAAAAGCGGGAAGTACTGTACTGTACGTAGGAATGATCCGGGTAGTAGGTATAAGCACGGGGTATTGTGCTTTGTCCACATTTTCTGCATGATAAGTAACCGCAGGATCCTTTACGTTTAGGGGATCGTTGACGAGATTTGTTGTTTCTATCTGTCGCAGCCTCTCATCGAAGATAATGTCTTTATTAATAGCAAGAGTGTCCTTGGACTTATCTAAAACCAGGTAACTGTAGTATATCCATCTTGCTTCAAAACGTGGTAGTGGTGGTGGTAGGAATAGTGGTTGCGATTTTCCGTAATCAGTCGCCTGGGAGACGGAAGAGTTTTGAATCACAAGAATGCCTAGCACGATTAGTACACTTTGAATCAATTCGCGCTTAATCATTTTTCAGCAAACCTTAACACCACTAACTCATTAATTATTTGGCGGCAATATCTATACTTAGGGTTTGTAATTAATTTATGTAGTGAACCATGTTGGCCGATGACATTTATAGTAAATAAAAGGGCAGCTTTTTCCTCGTTTTCCTTTTTTACGGAGGTGTATTTCTAAGATGGACCATGACCCCCCGAGTCGTTTCAACGCTTCTTTTTAACGATGGCCACAGCGCTTTTTAAATACAGCGCTTTTTTAGAACTGGTTTCTCTTAAAACTTAAGGAAACCTTGGTTACGGCAGGTTTACACTTACACTTCACGGGTCGTTTTCCAATGGGTTGGTATGCATTATTTTCCGAACAACAACAAACTTGTTTAGCAAAATCTACATTCCATCACTTTCCTTTGTGGTGTTTCAGGTTATTGTGACCCTTGCCTTCTTCCTATGTGATAATCAAGAGGAGTCCGGAAGGCTATGGGTAGGGTCTAAAATTAATACCTGCCCATATACTCTACCTCAACTTTTGGATCCTTCCAAGTTTGTTTCCCCTTTTGGTCATCTAGTACAGAATAATGTTGTCCAAACCTAATTAAGTTGAGGTATGTATAGATTGTAGAGGGAACATCCCTGTGTAGATTCTTTTTACTAAGAAATAGATCGAAAAGGAGGAGCCAAGTGGAACCAATTTCCGATTGGCCGTTAAGACACAGATCGGTATCGCTTGCCAGAGACATCGATTATAAACAGTTTAAACGTGAGTACTAATATGGGAAAGACATTTGCTTAGATAAGCTAGGAAATCGATATCCATATTGCTATCGATTTACGTTTGAACCTCCTTTTCATATTTCCCGCTATGAGCAAGGCGTTGGTCAAACAGGTCTGACCAAACCTGTCCTCTCATTGAACTAGCATCCAGCTTCGAGAAGGGGTAACAAAAGGCCCATAAGGAAGGGGCTGCATTGCATGTTCCGTCTGTATATATCTTTACTCTATGCCAAACTATGTACCACTAAAACTATTTGCTGAATATTAGAAAGAAACATTGAATCTGTAATTCCAAACTATAGGGTTATTTACTTATCGCATAAAGGTTTCTATTCTGCAAATTAATCAGGCCAATTTAAATTATATTTTTCATTTGTAATAAAACGGACCCAGCAGCAGCAGCGCCTCCACTAACTCTGAGCAATTCTTCAATGAGCTTACAGTGGGTAGCTGACCAGGAAAATAAATCAGACGAAGAGATGTTTCAGGGACAAGAAACAGTTTATCCAAACAATACCGTTGTTTTACAAGACGGAGAAAGTAAACTACCTCTAAGGTAAAGTAGGCAAATCTTACCTTCGCCAGCAGCGAGAGACGAGGAAATCATTGATGGGAATCATCTGGATGACCAGACAGAAAGGTTGTCTGCTCGGGTATTCTCCAAGATAAGCAGCCCAGTCGCTCCCCACAACACCTTTTAAAAACAAATATCTGAAAGTGACTCAGCCTCGAGAACGGTTCCTAATCATCAGGAAAAAGCAAAACACCTTTCGGTTACAAGTTAAACCCATGGTACCAACGACTGAACACCCTCAGACTCTCAGCATGTCCTGTCGGCTCCTATGTTTTCTTATTTGCCATAGGTAGAGGAAAATCTGTTCGACGCTGTCGGGTACTTTTTGGGGACCAAAGATTTCGCCCGTTGTTATAGCTTAGTTCGTTCTGACTCAGAGGCGAATATTTCGTCGTTACGTCGTTGCCAATCCTCTACCCCGTACGAGTTAATGTCAGCTACAGGAATTACAAATCGTTTCAAGCATACAATCTTTGTTACCTCAGAACTAGGTGCCCGAAAATAAAGGTTTATATTTGGCTTTAAAGTTTCTGGAGACTTCTTGAGGAGGCGGGGGAGATGAAGCAACGGGACGCTGGGGATGCTGCAGACGCGTGCGAAAGGAAGTCGCATTGAAAGGGTGGTTGCCTTTTCCGACATGAAGGGGTGGTTGCGCTGGCAATGTTTCCGATATGTCCTCGTGCTTGCTAGCAGATCTTCTTAAAGCAGCAGACGAAGATTTTAATCGTTTGATTTGTTGGTTGTTCGAGAGGAAAAAAATACAGGATCTCTCACCCAGCAGGTCTAGGATGAGCTACTCCTGCGGAGCGAAATATTCAAGAACCCTTCAGAATCCCAGATGCAAAGCTATCGTTCCGCTATGTGTTCTTGCCTCATGTAGAAGAAAAAATCTTGAGACAGAAGTATATGATAACACGAATTGTACGCCCTTCGCTTTTAAGTTAGTCTGGGCTTCGAATTTTGTATAGTGCAATATTTAGGAATATTTAAGGAACATTATTCATTTCGAAATTAAAAAATACTTTAAAGATCTACTACTTCACAATTAACATATTAGGGGTTAGGGGTCGGGGAAGTCTAGCATCTGGTCTGAAATTTCTCCCGCTTTGTTGTCTCTATTATCGTGTCAGATCAAGTGACCGCTTGTCGTACCGATTTTGCATGGCTTCATTTGACGGCCGACGTTCCTGTTCAAAGTTCAATCTTTTCGTTTTGCTTCCAAGTGGAATAGACGTTCGGTCTTGGAACTGTTTGCCTTATGCTCTTATGCTCTTATAAGTCATTGTACGTGCTTATCGTAAGAAAGACAGATCTAATGGTACGTGTACGCGAGTTGCGTCAATTAGTGAGAGCAGGTCTGTGGGCTGGCCTGACGCCGTTTATATGATGGTCACCATTTGTAGGTTGGTGTCTAATTACGCCTCGGTAGTCACGTATAAAGCCTTTGTGTGTGTATGTTTATATATCGTGTAGAAAGTACCTTCATGTAGGACAATTACGTTTAATATGCTCGATATAATATGTACAGTTTTGGTTTAAATAATGTATCACTCATTGGCAGGCCCGTACCCAGGATTTGGGTTCGGGGGGGGGGGGTCAAGTCAGGGCCGTACACAGTTTTTTTGGGGGGGGGGATTTGGGGGGATTGAGGGGATTGGGGGGATTGGGGGGGANATGTGGATATCGTTATGGAGAAAAAACATTTCGTGGGGGTTTAAACCCCCCGAACCCCCCCCCTGGGTACGGTCCTGCTCATTGAGTATCGCTTTCATAATCTTTCGTGATGATTCGAATTCTGAACTTCCTGTTTCCAGCACGAAAAATTGGTATTTAAGTTAATCTGTAGACAATGACAATTGACTAGGTTTTGCTATGATTGCTACAGAATTAAATGCTAAAATAATTGCATTTAACTGCCAAAAATTTGTTTTTAAAAAACAGTGACCCGCTGAAGTTGTCGGGAAACTTTTGGAGTATATAAATCATAAATTCGGATTAAAAGATGTTCAATGTTCCGAATATCTTCTAATCCTATTGATAAGAAATTATTACGCCCCCGAAAATAAAGTTATTACTTCTTATTACAAAAAGTATTTACCGAGGTTGCCTATTTTCGGTACCCAAAACAGTGTGTACCTGTTTCGGTGCTTCGTCTCATTCGAATTTTTCATTAATTTACTAAAAAGTTGTATTGGCCAAGCTTCATTTGTTTTAGTGTTTGTGTTACACGACAATTAAAAAATGTATGCTTACTGTAATAAACATTCTTATGGATGGTTACAATTAGTAAATGTCAAAAAGACACGACAACGATCAACACGATTTAGTTTTTGGCCAAAATTGGAACGATAGTGATGTTGGAGACGGGAGATTTGAAAATTGTCCTTGATCCACTACATTTTGATTTTTGGCTGTTCTTACAGTTATCGCAGTTAGAACTACCGTCGCATTCGCAGCAGGGGCACTGTGTTTTAGTGTTATCGACGCAATCTGAACAATCCAATTTCTTACATTTGCAGCAGGAATTTGAATCCATGTTGACGTCTTCGTCACATAACGCTTTATTAGCGCAGTTAGTACATTTTCCGTTGGCCTCACATTCGCAGCAACGGCATCGCTTCATACCCGCAAAAACGCCAGACTTGCAGTTGCTACATTGCCGATCGCTACACTTACAACAATTGGTAATTTCTCCCTCGCAAAGGTTCTTGTTGTTACAATTATTGCAATCAGTTGAAGACGCACACTTACAACACTTACAGCGTGGCTTGCTCTTTTGGGAGGCAACATCGCAATTTTTGCAGGCGTCGTTCTCGCATACGCAGCAAGCAGACGCGGTCTCTCCGTCACAAAGATTTTTATTTTTACAGTTATTGCAGCTAGTACTACTTGTACAGCGGCAGCAAGGACGACGAGCTCCAGTTGATGGGCAATTTCCACAAGCTTCGTCTTCACAGTCGCAGGCATCAAAAGACTCTTGTCCGGCACAAAGGGTCTTATCTTTGCAGTTAGCACACTGTTTATTTTCGCAAACGCAGCAATGGCAGAGCGGCTCGTCATCTACATCATCGCAATTCTTGCAGTTGGTTTTCCCTTGGCACGTACAACATGAATCCGGTAGTTGACTATCGCTATCTTCGCAAACAAATTCTCCATCACAGTTATGGCATGCTACGTCTTCACACGTACAGCAGTCACATTTGGGTTTGTTCTTGTTCGATCCTGAGTTGCAGTTGGCGCAGTCCTTTCCTAGGCACCTACAGCAATTCGGAGAATTTTGTCCGCTGCATAGGTACTTATTTTTGCAGTTATTGCAGTTCGTGCCTTCACATTCGCAACAAGCGCATGTCGGAGACGAATCGTCACAGTTCGTGCAGTCATCGTCCTTACATTTACAACAATCTGTAGGGGTTTCTCC
>JAGJRO010000961.1:0-10125 GCA_022832285.1 Lepidurus apus apus
TTACAATTCCCTTGGTTTTTCCAGTGTGACCTCTGGTTGAAGGGAATGTATTCCAATTCGCTATGGTTTTTGGACAGTGTGACCACAGCCAATAAAAAATGCTTGGCGAGGGATGTCATGGGTATTAGAACACCTTACTATGATATATCTTCGGAAGAAGATCTAACTGGTCTGAGAAATAAGAGTGCGTCATCGTTGGATGGTAAAGTCCGTCCTCTTACCGAGGAATGTGTGGATAGTTCGTTTGTAGAGAATAATTTTCGGGGAATTGGATATCATTCTGGAACAGTATTGAAAGATAGTAAATTCAGTGAGCAGTTAGCTAGTTGTACTGTTTCTGACAATGGAGATCGTCGTAGGGATGGTTGTGTTGGCGTTGTCAATGGTGACGACTCGAAGATGAAAAGTTTTCAGACATTCGTTGTTAATGAATCGGCTACAATCAGTGGAGGAAGTAATAGTATTAATTAATTTTTCTTGTGACCTATGTAAGAGGACGTATAGTTCGTTGTCGAATTTATGTAAACATAAAAAGAAATGCAAGGTGAGGGTAACTACAGATATTAGTGGCTGCGCTGTTCGTGAGAGAGAAGGAAGGTTGTCAACATTACGAGATTTTGATAAGAATGGTGGTGTGCTTCGTGGTATGAAAGGTGTCCAGTCTGCTATAAATTGTACGCCTCGAGACAACTTCACGACAGTTTTAGCTACAGTTGATAAAAACGATGAAGCTTATTTCTGTGATTGTGGCATGCATTTCAGTACTAGCAGGGATTTACGTAGACACTCCGATATTTGTAATGTGTTTCCTTACTGTGGTATTTTTTATGTACCTCGAAAGTGTGCGCAGTCTGTTTCATTGAGTATCGTTTACTTAGCGTTACAGTCTTCTCTACATTTAAATTTATGTGATATGGGAACTGACAGTATTGAAATGGTGAGTTGCATTAGCAGGCTGGGCTTATTAATGTACAAGTTATTTCAAGATAATAATGTTCCTCTGAGTGTAACCAAAATGCCGCGAATATTTGCCTTTCTGGAGTTAGGTATCTCTTTTTCTTGTACATTCAGTTCCGAATTTAGTGTGTACTTCAACTTAGCATTACGCGAGGGCAGTTGTTTTATTGTAGAGTATAGAAGATTTTGCGTTGGTCTATCTCTTTGTCCAAATGGTGATATTGCAGTATTTACTAGTCGTAATAGTAGTAGACATTGCAGTGCGTATTGTAGTTCACATGAGCGTTGCTCAAAGGTTACTGTAACAAGTAGTTTTAACCTTCCTCAGTTACTATGCGAATGTTTTGTTGGATGGCATGACAGACATCTTATTACTATATACTCTGTTTTTTAGTATAAACTGTGTTGATTCAGAAAGCGTACCCTTTCAAGTCTTTGAATGCATATTAGGTTTGGATAATAAATGTATAAGTTGTAAATCTGACTTAGTAATTTGTAATTGTGTGCATCTAGGGCATGGAAGTGATTTGTGTCAAAAAAGTACACCGGATAGAAGTAACATGAAAGTTGATATGCTTAATGTAGAAGAAGATAACCGAAAGCTTCATACACCAATTAGTGAGGATGAATTGTCTGTGGGACAAAACAAAAGCAATGATTGCAGTAGTATGCGTAAAATCTTATGTAAGATGAAAGAACTTCTAAAAACGGCCCAGACTTTGTTTGTGGATGTTGTGCGCAATTGTTTTTTAAATTCACTTTGGTACGTACTGATAAGGTTCAAGAAGAAATTGGGGAATTAAAAGGTAGTATTGGTCGTAAGGCTAGAGAGTTATTTTCTACTTGTTTTCGAGTTGTAAGTACCGAGTTTATTTGTATAACTTGTAGAAAATATATTAAAAAAGGTAAAGTTCCTCCGGTTTCTAGCCTAAATGGTGTATGTTTCCCGGAATTGCCGAACGAGCTAGAAGTTTTGAATTCGATGGAGGTCGGCTTGTATCGCCTCGTCTTATGTTTTTAAGAGTGCAACCACAGCGTCAAGGTGGTCAGTTGAAGCTGAAAGGTAATGTTATTAATATTCCTCATAATATAGACGAAACTGTTACAGAACTGCCACGTATGCTTAATGATACTGAAACTATAAAAGTATCCTTAAAAAGAAAGTTATCTTATAATAGACCTGATTGTTTTGAAACGGTGCGTCCAAATATAGTTAGTAATGCGGCAGCGTTGTTAGTAAGGCGTCCTTTATTTATTGCTCATAAGATATCGTTTGCGGACACTTGGAAGTTTATACCTGAAGACGAAGTTCCCGAACTTAGCTCAGAAGATATTGTAGTTTCTGACACCTTGTGTGATAGTTTGTATGAAAATAATTATGTTTGTGGTAATGCAATTGAGAAGGAAAACCATATTGAGGAATTGTCCGAAGACATTGCATTAGGTCACATGGACACAGTTTTGTTAGACGATAGTTTTTTACATGGAGAAGGGGATGATTTAGTTCATGTTATAGCTCCTGGAGAAAATCAACGTCCGTTGGGTTTACTGAAAGATGAAGATTGTGAGGAACTAGCTTTTCCGCATATTTTTTGTGGATACTCACGCCCTAAATATAAAAAACGAAAAACACAATCGTCATTAAGTGATGGTAGGATATGTTTTTTAAACACTTTTGTTTCAGCTGACCGTTTAGTTCCGATTTCTTATAGTTCTTTGTGTAAAGCAGAATTGCAAAATGTCGATCGTAGAGTCGCGGAAGACGAGATAAACATTTTTTTTAAGTTGAAGAAGATTCACATTAAAAGAATAGTAGATACAGTGCGATTTGGCACAAGGATTGTAAAAGCAAAGAGGAACAGTTCAAACTCACATTTCAATGCAGGCATGCTAAAAAATACGGAAACCCTGCGTTCGCTACAATTTGACGGAGGTTTCAACTTTTTAAGATCCTTGCGTGGTTCTCCTCCGTACTATCAACGTATGTGCCATGATTTGTTTGCCATGATTCGGCAATTAGGCCCGCCTAGCTTCTTTCTTAGTTTTTCCGCCGCTGAAACTCGATGGCTTGAACTGTTACGCATGTTAGGAAAAACTGTAGATGGGCACTTTTATTCTGACGACGAGTTGCTGGCTTTAACTTGGTTAGATAAGTGTCGTCTTCTACGTGATAGTGTCACGTGTGCCAGATATTTTAATTATCGCGTAGATGTATTATTGCAATTTTTGAAGTCGCCTGTCAAACCAGTTGGTAGTGTTGTGGATCACGCTATACGTGTAGAGTTTCAACAAAGGGGCTCCCCGCACATTCATATGTTTGTTTGGTGTGACGACCAGCCTGTTTGTAATCAATTTGTAGATGAAAAGTCATATGAGGGAGAATTACTTCGTTATATTGACAAGCATATAAGTTGCAGTTTATCCGGTTCCTCCTCACGTAAAGCTAGAGATGTTCAAATACACAAACACAGTTTTACTTGTAGAAAAGGTAATCAAAATAAATGTCGATTTGGTTTCCCTAGGCCACCTGTGCCAGCGACTATGTTACTCAAGCCATTGGACGACAATGAATCTAAGCGAAATAGTACACGGCTTGTTTCAGCGTGGAAAACTATTAAGAATGTATTGCACTCCTCATGCTCTAATTTAGTTACATTTGAGAATTTCCTCGAACAATGTCATTTGGATCTCGAAATTTATATCGATACTTTGAGGTCACGTATCGCGAAACCGACAATTTTTCTTAAACGTGCTCCAAGTGAGATTATGGTAAATGCATACAATCCTTTTGCTCTTGATCTGTGGAATGGCAATATGGATATTCAGTTTGTTTGGGATGCTTATTCGGCGGCATCGTACATAGCAAGTTATATGACGAAGTCGCAACGAGGAATGAGTGAAACATTACGTAGTGTCGTAGAGGAAGTCAAACAAGGGAATTTTACACTCAGGGAAAAGTTTCGAATGCTTGGTAATAAGTTCTTAAACTCGAGTGAAGTTGGAGTTCAAGAAGCCGTATTTCTTATACTTCAGTTACCACTCCGTAAATTCAGTAGGTCTGTAGTATTTGTAAACACATGTCAACCAGAGGAAAAAGTAGTTCTAACTAAGCCTTTCGCCGTCATAAAAAATATGGATGACGAGAACGAAGACGTTATTAGTGAAAGTTTTACTGAAAGGTATGCCAAGAGGCCGGAAAACATGGAAAACATTTGTTTGGCTGAGTATGTAACAAAGTATACTTACAAAAAAATCAACGAAAATTCAGGGACTGTAGATGAAGAAGGATATTGTATAGAACAGGCCGATTATTCTGAAGAGGAGTCCGATTACGAAGAAAATCCAGAAAATCTGACAGTTGGTAAAGAAGATTGGATTGGTAAAACTGAATACAGTACGAGAATTAAGTCTCGAATTCTGCGTTTTATGAATTATCATCTCGATAGGAATCCTGAAAAGTATTATCGTACAAAGTTGATGCTTTATTGGCCATGGCGTGATGTTAGTGAACTTAAGCATGGGGGGTTTTACGAGAAAAAGTTCTTCCAGTTAAGTGTTTTCCATCGTGTTGAACAAGAACGAAAAATATACGAACCACATAGTGCTTCTGTTGAAGAAATATTAGCTAAACCCTTGCATGAATTAATGGAGCCTGACCCCCTCAGTTACTCGGACTCAGAGGACGAAGGATGTCTAAAAGGAAATAAAGAGAGAAATTATCAGTTTACTGAGATATATGACCCCGAATTTAACTGTGTACCAACAGGAGACATAGGAAGAGACTTACCCATGATGAACGGAAACGATGTAGATTTAGGTCGTAGTGTCACACTAGAGACTAAATACGGATTGCAGGACTCGGAATACTTTGACTTAATGAGAAAGCTTAACTTGCAACAAAAACAATTTGTGTTAGATCTGCTGCATATGCATAAAACAAACAAGATACCGCATTATAGGTTTTTGAGTGGAGGTGCGGGCACTGGTAAAAGTGTAGTTGTTCGGGCGATACAAGCTTCATTGAATCGGTATTGCAATAAACGCCCTAGTGTAAACCCAGATTCGAAGAAAGTTGTCATTGCGGCTTATACAGGAAAGGCTGCCCTAAATGTTGGAGGATCAACCATTCATAGTACTTTTCGTATACCAGCGGGGCGAATGTTTGGTGCTAATAGCACTTTTTTGCGGTTGCAGTCGCAGGTCCGTTGTGAGCTATCTATGCTGTATCGAGATGTGGAATTGTTTATTATTGATGAAGTTTCTATGGTAGGTATTAATATGCTCTACTATATAGGTTTTCGTTTGAAATAAATATTTGGCAGTAAAGAATTATTTGGGGGTAAATCCATCCTTTGTGTTGGTGATCTCTTTCAGTTACCGCCTACAAAAGCACAGCCTATTTCAAGTATTCAAACACAGGATCACGATGTCTAGCTGACCACTTATGGTTAGATAACTTCAAGATGTATGAGCTGAAGCAAATTATGCGCCAAGAAGGGGATATGGTATTCGCCGAGTTATTAAGTAGATTACGGGAAGGGAAACAAGTTGCAAAAGATATGGAAATTTTGCGAAAAAGAATAGGAATTAAACCTCCACCCTATGTTCAGCGTATAGCTTATCGCAATAGCGACGTAGATTTTCACAATACGAAAGTATGGGAAAATGTAATGACTGAAAAACTCATCATAGTTAGTAATGATGAACTCGTCCGAGGTAGCAAGGGCATTGACAAGGAATTTCTTATGAAAAATTTACCGAATAAACCAAGTCATAGCAATAACCTTCATTACTTATACGTTGCAGTGGAATTACCCTTCGAATATTCTATGAATTCGGATCTCAGTGACGGTTTCGTGAATGGGTCCGAATGTGTGATTAAGCAATTACCTTCACTCCCGCCAGTTGTAGGCTCAAACATTTCTTGCAATATTAAGGGTGATACATGCCCAGTTGTTCGTTGTCGGAATCTAACTCCGTTATGGGTTGATTTTAAAGAATCTTCCGTTGGAAGTCAGACCCGGCAGAAAAATTTACATCTTTACAAAGAGAACTGTACAGTTGAAGTTCATTGGGTACCAATTTTCCCGGTTTGTACGAGATACACACATTTTAGTGTAGAAGTCGAGCGACTACAGTATCCATTGCGCCCAAATAGCTCGAAAACCATTCATCGTGCCCAAGGTGAAACCATGGAACAAGTAATTGTTAATCTCGATTATGCATCGTCTAATATGCATTATGTAGCTCTTAGTCGAGCAAAAAGTCTCAGCGGGCTTTTTACCGAAAGTTTAAATGAAAAAAATATACGAGTTTCTGCTGAAATTCAAAATGAAATGGAAAGGCTGCGAATTAATCCCCAAAACCTTACATTATTGGACGTAACTAGTGTTATGAATAAGAATTTAATATCATTTTTAAACATCGTTTCGTTGCCTAGACATTATCCTGATGTTGTTACTGTCCTTTACTTCAAACTGTAACCTTATTTGCTTGTTGTGAAACTCGACTACGTACTTGCGATAGTAATGAAGATTACAACATAAAAGGTTTTCAGTTACACCGTATGGATTTTACTACAAATAATGACGGTAACTCTCATTATGGCATCGCTATATATTCAAGGTTTTCAGGTATTTTTAGAAAGTTTTGTTCAAACAATTATGTAGAGCTTTGTAGTTTAGAAAATAAGGATTTATCTTTGATAGTTTACGTTCTATATCGACATCACGGTTACGTAAACGGTTTTCTTTTGAGTGTTTTAAAAAAACTCGTGTCTACAGCTACTGTATTGTACAATACAATTATATTGATTGGTGACTTCAATATAGATGCGAGCAGTCATCTAGAATGTGTTGAAAATATAAACACTGTCTTAAGTCCACTGAATCTTAGTCAACATATTGCGTGTGAAACAACTGATTACCATTCCAGAATAGACCATATATATTCTAATATTAGCAATCCACTCTGCGGTGTATACGAGACGTATTATTCTGATCATAAGATAGTTTATGTTGAAGTACCAAAAGAAAATAAAGAGTGTGAGTAATTCATTCAACCTGTTTGTTTGCTTTTCCCAACTTATTGAAGTCTGAAATCTGATTTATTGTATAGAGTGACACTGTATATTACTTAGTTATATGCCGCATTTGAAGAGTAACTAACATACAGCCAAAGCGATGGCGGCTGTAGCACAGGCACCTTCTGCTATGACAAAGTGGTAATACATTTAAAACATTGTCATTTAAAACATTTGCTACCCACGAACTTATCAGCATCACGCAACTCCAAGAAACTAATAACAAACAACTGATTACACAATCCGCGACAATGGACGAATATTCATCTCCGAACACACCTACACCACACTCACTATTTTTACAACATAATAGCAACAACTCTGAATACCTATAAATTTTCACAACACTGAAAACTCTCAACATATATAGACGACACAAAACATCAACTCAAACACCAAAGTTATGCATTAAGTCATTAACCTTTTAACATTTTCAAAACTAAACATTACATTAACCTTTTTAAAGCTTATCAAGCACTTTTAACAACAAAACACTAACTATCAGACACTTCAATTACAACAAAAAAATAACAACCAACAAACGAGAAATAATAAAAAATGCATAACGAAAACAAAGAAAAACTAAACCTTAAGAAGACAAAGGTACAAAAACACTAAAATAGCTTCTACAAATAACCGTCCACGATCATATAAAACTTACGCATGTAATCAAACAACAAAGCATTATTACAAACCCAAACAAACAAACAAACACAACATACAAAAAAAAACAAAAAACTCACAAACAAACGGAACATACAAAAAAAAAACCTATCTATACAATTCAAAGCTAACATAATCAATATACGAAACGAATAATTAAAAACACAACTACAACACATACGAAATAAAAAACATACGAAATAAAATAGCAAAATCATTCATCACACGTCATACCTGCAAAACCTTACAAACAATCAAGGCACATTAACAAACAAAACCATTCACAATAACACAGACGATACAAAACCTCAACACAAATAACAAATTCATACTTTCATCATCTAACACCTTCACAACTAAACAAACATTTCAATCGTAAAAAAAGAAACAACAGAAAAAAATCATAAAGAACAAAAAAAAAATATAAAACCATACAAATATACATAAACAAATTCTACAAATAACCTTTCACAATCATACGAAACTTACTCATACAATCAAGCAACACAACATACTTACCAACTATACAAAAACACATAAAAACAAACCAAAAATTACAAAAATACAAACTAATCAGAAAAATCCAAGCTACCATAAACAAGAAACAAACCCAAAATGTGAACCTACATTATAACTATGCAAAAGCTTTATATGCAAACTAATTCGTATGATACACAATGTACCATACAACATACCATGTCCTCTATCAATAAATAAGACTCAGCACTTACATAATTCGTTATTCTTGATATTCTCCACAGAAAATAAGAAGAAACTCAGACTTGAATCGATACTAACATTGAACATTCCTCATAAAAAAGAACTTAATTAAATCGTAATACAAGGGGCAAAATAACTAACATATGAATTTAAGGGAAAATATATCTTTTAATTATCACGAAACCATACTTCAAAAACCCTCTTGCTTATTATTAAGGACGTAAAGCCTGCTATCACTCACCACTCATACCCTACTGCCTTTTCTAGAAAGTGAAAAAAAGGAATTAACATGTTGCTTACTTATGCTCATTATATATTTTTTAAAAAAGACCAGAAACAGGTACATATGGACCTCTACGGGATCCGACCCGCTTTCAGGTAAATGATAGTTCTAACTGACAGTGATACCTACGAAGTGCAAGGATAAATGCTCCTCAGTGAGTTTTCCCACGCAAGGGGAAGGATAGAAATGAGTGAGCTACATCATTAGCACTTTGGAAGAAAACTGGTACCTCCGCGTACGCTCAAAGCTTTGCTGTTCCAAAGTGCAATGAAAATAGTAAAAATAATGAAAATGAATTGAAATTGAAAACATTGACTATAAAATGTATTGACCTAACCTAACCTACCAAACCTTACCTAACCTAACCAACCTAACCTAACCTAACCTACCAAACCTTACCTAACCTAACCAACCTAACATAACCTAACCTAACCTAACCTACCAAACCTTACCTAACCTAACCAACCTAACATAACCTAACCAAACCTACCAAACCTTACCTAACCTAACCAACCTAACATAACCTAACCAAACCGGATTTCATGCATTCCAAAACGACACTCCGTGCGCCCTAAACAAGGATGCATGCGGTCTAAAGCCGGTTACGCGATCCAAAGTGGAAAATTATTCATCCAAGGTTTATTTCGATCTTATTATTGTTGCTTACAACGTTGATCCTGGTTTATCATATTTGATTATTTTGTAGTAAAATTTCTCGTGGACAGACAATTTTTACCGGGATCGACGATGCTAATTCCATATTTGCTGAATAAATATTTTGATTAGTCACCCTCCTGGAATTTTTGGAAGTAACAGGTAATGTATAATCCATAAAATTTTTTGTTTTAACACTGTTTCCCTTACTTCGTTATCTGATTTCCTTTATTTTATACAGGAGAAGTCCCTGGTATTCAGACGATTGATTTTGTGGATGGTATTTGGATATCTCTAGATTTTTTATTTTTCGTTTGCCACTCACCTGGAACTTTCATGAGTGATAGGTCCGTAACGTTTCTTTAGATTTTACTACTGTTGCTTTCTTTTCAAAATTTTAAATAAGTTTGTAACAAAACAGTGGTTATTCTTCTTCAAAAAAGGCGTCAATTAATGACTTTACTGTGCTAAGGCTAACAAGAACGACATAAGAATCAACAGTCAATCAACCATTTGCAAATTCCAAAATCAAACACAACCCGCCAAGCCAACAACAACAACGACACCTACCCACATTTACCACTACTAACCTTACGTTTTCACAGCTTATTCGACAGTTCACCCTGTCGTCTTGTATTAGTATTTGGTGATGACTTTTAGCATCATATGACCCAGGGTTTCTCAAACGGTGCGCCGCGGCGCCCTGGTGCGCCTCGGTAGGCTTGCAGGGGCGCCGCGAAAGATTCCTATAATTTCATAGATGCAG
>JAGJRO010000959.1:0-10121 GCA_022832285.1 Lepidurus apus apus
CCCCCCCATCAGCACCACTGATTTCTTTAATGAAGGGGAAACCGTGCTCCCAATCATCTGCAGGAGAACAAAAAAGTTGTGACTCTGAACAAATATTCTAGTAATCGAGGTAGTAATCAAAGCAGTTGCTCCGTATAAAATAAAAGCAATGGCAAAGGTCCAAAAGTTGCGCAGGATAACAAATATGGGTTCTACCTCAATGTCAGTTACGGAGCTCATTATTATAGTGTGTGAGTGGATTATACGAAATAAACTTATGTGTGGCAGTATTATACCAGTTGTCTATATAGCAGGACAAATCATAGGAGAGCCTAGGAGAGCCAATGGCAAATGAAAATCATCGCGAGAAGACGAGAATGGGATTTGGGTAGGATGGAGCTTAACCGACTGCATCTTGGCAATCGGTAAAGCTCCATCTATAAGTCTATAAATTCCTCGTATAAATCTTTGATTAGAACCTTATTCTTTTGATTCTGATTAAATTGTTCTGTCATCGAGTCAGTACTCAGCGGATCAGTGCTCGAGTCAGTGCACCGAGTCAGTGCTCAGAAAACGAACGTGAGATTACCTCAAAAGCTCGAGACAGTAGTGTAGGTATTAGACTTTAAAATTACTTTAAAATTGACATTTTAATTTTTGAAGTTTTTGCCGAAATTAAGTTTAAAAATGATTTAAGAAGGACTGAATAAAAAGTACATACAAGATTTCCTTCAAAGCTCTAGGTTCTTACTGATTTGTCAATTGGACGAACGTTTTTCTTCAAACTTTCTTCCAGCGTGATTTTAGCGATGCAGTAGTATGCTTGTGGGACTTTTCGATGATCTGCAGGCGCATGTTTAAGAAATACGTCATAGCAATCTATGACGTTATTCGTGTCTGCATGGTTTTTGTCAAAAGCTAACTTTGTCATAACAGCTTTGTGGGCCATAAGTTCAAAGTGCTCTGGAAACAAATCCAACCCCTTTTGCGCTATTTCTATGCCTTCATCGTATCGCTTGAGATTGTCATACGTGGAGACTAAAACCTCGTAGAAAAATGGAACTTTCGGGTATACAAGGATGCACGTTTTAACGAACGTGGCGTTTGCTTCATAGGAACATAGTTTTAAGCACGCGTATCATAGTCTCGCGTAACAATCCATTTCGCAAATTTGAAATTGCACTTCGGATAGCTTTTTCTTCACAATTTCCGATAGTAAAGCTCGATGTCCACCCTCCACAAACCTAAAAACGTATGCCGCTGTTTGAAAGCAAAGGGCCGCTTGTGTAATTATAGAATCACCAATTGTAGAGTCTAGGGATTCTTTATAGCTGTATAGCCCACTTACTGCTAACTCATGATGTCTAATTGCTTTGAAGACCTGTTGAGCGTAGACTCGACCTTGCGAAGCGTATTCTTTTATTACGTAATAGTTGTTGGTGTTATACTTATAAAAGGTTGAGTAAATTTTGGGAGACACGGCAATTCTTTGCCAACGATCACTGAAGTACAAGAATCTCTCCATTCTATCTTCGCCAGACAAGTTGCTCGAAGGAAAATAATTTTTCCACTCCCAGTTTTCCACACCGGCTCTGTCCCAAATTGTTTTTTCTTCTTGTGCTTTGCATGCCGCCTCGAATTCTTGTTGGGTTAACGTTGCTTGGATTTCCTCCGCTTCAACAGTAAACTTGAACCACTTCCGAGCTTGTCCAACGTCTAGAGTATTCAGATAATGTACAGCTAAAGCAAGCATTGCACGTGCATTTTTGCGCTGAGCTGCCAGTTTCCAGTATTGTACAGCTTTTACTGGATGTCTCTCGGGAACTCCCCTCCCGATGTTATACATGACAGCGAGATTGGAGGCAGACGGACCGAACCCCAGGACAGCAGCGTGCTCGTACCACCAGAAAGCCTGTAAAGAAGAAGTTTTCATTTAGTAGGGAATTATTTCACATCATCTTTCACATCGCGAAGCATATGCTAAATGCTATATGGGAACTACTCTTATTTTCCCCCCTAACTTGGTTAAAGAATGCATTATACGGACAAAGAATTGTTACTGGAACGTTATATATTCATTGCTATAGAAAGGAATTTGTTATTACCAAATAAGGGTTCTCCTCGACACCCACACCTCCATCGTACATCATTGCAATACAATGCATAGCAGCAAGGACGCCCTCGTCTACCAGACCATTGGGTAAGAAAAGCGGCATCTGAGAAAAAAGAAAAAATCTGAGATCGAACAGAAGTTTCCTTTTCTTCCTATTTCTTTATTTGCCTTATGGAAAGAGTTGACAATCTCAGATGGGTTTACATCTTATAGAGAAGCGATAGGACACAATCCTCCTAAAGTCCTCCCTCCCTTAAGACCGCTGCAAAAAGCCTTTCAGCCAGTCACGCAGCAATGTCCTTGTTCTATACAAAACCAAACCCCCCTTTACCCAACCCACCCCGACCTTACCCTTTCTCCTTTAAGATCCCCAAGACGTCGTCAGCTACTTGGGCACGTTAGAAATTGCCCTGCTCAGCTGGCCTTGGTCGTATTATGGATCAAGGAGATGCTGGTACAGCCCTGTGGTAGAAAGCTAATCGAATGCTGCTATTGTTTCACGTTAACCTTCGCGAACACGCAGAAATAACTGTCTATGTCTGCATCCAGGTTGACACTAGCTAGGGACAATGTATTGCTGCAACAGACACAAACGGTGGAAATTCGGTAGTTCTTAGCCTCTTTCGCAAGCTATTTCTTAAGGTTTCAAATGTGGAAAATCGGGTGAGCTCATGGGTGAGCTGGATGGGGCGGTTTAGGAACGCTGCGAGGCCCAACCACGTGGCGGGTTAAAGAAAGTGGCGGGAACCTTAGAAACCTAACCTCAGAAAGGGACAGATAGCTAGGAGCTAAGAAAGCTACAAAGGGCAGAGATAAAAAGTGTGATGGCTGCCAAAGGCAATGCCAAAGGTTAAGTAGCCACCGCAGGATATCTTTTTGGGGGGGCGCGCCCATAAATATGTAACTTTTTTGCTTTGACAGGGTGACAAGTAAGGAGCGCCAAATGTCGCTGCGGTGGCTTTCGTGCTGTCACGTGTTTACCGTCACCCATTACTTATTTTTATTAGTATTATTATTATTATCATATGCTTGTACCCTGACATTATTGCTATTAGATTCACCATGGCCTGGCATACCCAATCCGTTGGTTATGTTTCATTTTTGATGGTTTCGGGAGAGACGCGGCTTTGAAAATGCCTTACGAAACTTAAAAGCGCGCGAGATTTGAATTTAAGCTTGGAGGCTAGGAAGTTTTTGCCGCCATAATTTACTTTCAAACTAAGGTTAGAACATAAGTAAATGGTATCCAGAAAACAATGGTCATGGTCGTAAAGGATAATCCGTTGGAATGTTTCATTGTTGGTGGTTCAAACTGCGGTTCAACATGGCCGCAATGCCTTTACGGAAAACCGTTGAACGAGCGCGAAATTCGAACTAAGTGGGTATTTATACGTATCCCCCGTAAAGACAGGGCCGGGCGACAAAGTGCTTGAAAATTACGATTAAAATTTTACTGATCAAACGAAATTTAGAAAAACTCTAAACCAATATAGAGACAAAACAAAGTGAAAGATTCTCATGCTAAAAGGTGAGAAGGAACGACAGTGCTGAAAATTTTCATTGTTGAGGGTTTGCTAAACGCTGAAACTACGAAAAACCATTACAAGGGCCGTTAAAAGCGCGCGAAATTTGAACTAAAAGCACGTTCCTCCTCAGAACAGCGCGTCAACCATTGTAATATTTCATAATACTTGACAATTTTACATTTAATTTACTTATAATCTAAGTTAAGAAGGTTAAAGAAATTTTGAAGGAAAAAGCCATGAGTAAAGTTCTAAATCTTCTTGTTTTCCATTTTCTAATGGAACTGTTCTAATGTAATTATCCATTTCTTATCATTTTCGGCACTTCTGTCTGACGTTCTAGGTTTTGTTCCCAGTGAACAAAGGAACGCCTTTATTCTGAGTGACCTTTGGCCTGTCACTCCCATGCCAAATCAATTCGCGCTTGAAATACGATAGTAACACTGAACATATTGATGCGAAAGAAGGGCCCCTCGGTCTATTCATTTATATAGATTTTGCTGTATACCTGCACAGAACATTTCCTAGCCAACCGAATAAGCTTTCAAGTTCGATAAAAAATAAAATAAAAAACCTGACAACCTAGCGAGTGCTTCATCTACCCCAACCACGTGCTTAACGACAACTTGTAGTGTCCCTCTGTGGTGGTAACTATTGATCTTCCCTGGACCATAAAGTCGTCGCTTGTCTCCGCTTTCGCGTGTGTAACGTGCTTGGGGTGATATTTGGCAAAAAAGAAAGAAAAACGCCTGTTTTTTTTACCTTTTTTTTGTTTTTATTCATGGGAAAAGTGCCCAAACTGCTTTCTTCTCTTTTTTTTAGGAAGGCGTTGAGGTACTCCGAACCTCGTTAAGGTAAACACTGTGAAATGTGTGGGATGTTATAGCGGAAGACAGTAAAGATTTCCGAGGTGTTAAAAGGCTATCTATTGCAGAAATCTGAGAACAGATGCGAAACTTTTGTAATGAAACTATACGCGAAAAAAAACCCTAAAAGCATTCTTTTTTGTTTGGGAAGCTTCACATTTTCGTTCTCACCCCCATATAGAGAGATGCTGGGAGGAGATATAGGAAACGAGCGAAAGGGACATATTTGCATATAAAGCAGCTTCATTTCCTTTGCCAAGCAGGAAACGTTATCCTCATTTTTTAGCCCACGAGAAAGAACGCTTTAGGTTTGGTGATATTTCTTCAGCAATAGGGGGGAAGAATGCAAATTTAAAAAACAAAAAAAAAATCTTTGGGACTTTGGGAGAGGGGGCTTAGAACAATAAAAAAACAAAACAGGAACAAGGGAAGAAGAGAGAAGGTCAAGGGTGAAATGCGGGGGCCAAAGCGTAGGTAATCTCCCCAACATAATGCAATGACGCTTTTCCTGTAGCACAAAAGACGTGTGGCCCTGATTGCAGATTCGATTGTGATAAAAACAGTTAAAATAGGCAACAAATTGCGATGCAATTATGGTAAAATAAGAAATTTTTTGTCGGAAAAGTCTAACAGTTGGACGTGCAAGGCAGTATTACAAATCCCTACTTAAAAGTTTCCTCAGAATTTCTCATTATTATTAATAAAAGAGATGTATAGGGCGTTATTCCTTTTTTTTAAATAGGTAAGCTATCTGGTAACGAAAAAATAGAGTAAATAGCAGTTAAAATTTAGTTTATATTGATACTATTCCCTGTTTCCTACGATGTTTTAGAAGAAAGTTATGGAATTAAAAAGATTAATTCCATATTTAATAAAGGAATTTTCCTATTGGCGCACGGGAGCACGTGACCCAGCTGACGTCAGCGCGTCAACGCTAACGCTACGTTATGCCTGCCATGGCACCGTAGAAGCAAGGGAGCGTGGGACGTATTTCTCACTTAAAAAGTGCTGTTTCTGATTTATTTCCAAGTGAACCATAACTTTGATGTGTTTAATAGTGTTGGTAACAATTAGTGTTTGTATAAAACAAAGTACTGTTTGTTTAAACACCCCAGATGCTTGTGATTGTGAAAGTGAAAGTGAGAAGAATCCAAGCACAAGTTTTGAACTGAAAAACGGCTTAAAAAGCTTAAAAACTATTCAAGTTTACCAGTATTCGCTTCCACAGTTCTTACACTGTTAAACTATTCTGTTGGCTGTCTTTTGGGCACGTTGTTATCACATGAACTGTCACTTTTAAACACCAAATTTATTCAAGTATGGGGAGCAAACATGCACTGCTTGCAGCTTGAATGCGGGACGACGGAATTACGAGTGGCGTGGGGACGCCACGTGACTAAAAAGTGACTAAATCACGTGACTAAAAAGCGCGGGAGAAACGTGCCCCTTGCGTTTAAACGCATTTAACTCTTGAACCGTTTGCCCTAAAATCTTGAAAAAAATCCCAAACAGTCATAATGCCACGCCTTACCACTAGTGTTGTAACTTTTCCTTCCAATTCCTTATTTAGTATGTATATATTTCTATTATTTTTATTTAATATTTAGTTAATATTTTTCTAGATTTCACCACGATCTAAACATTTCTCAAAAAGGGAGAAGTTTAAGAAGAAGAGAAGTTTAAGTTAAGGAAGAGACCAGTTCTTAACTACTGCCAGCGTTAGGAATTAGGCCGATAAAAGTGCGGTTTCTTGTTGCCCTGAGGGCACGTTCGGTTCCTTGCTAACGGGTCTTTGTCTCCTGATTGACCAGTGTCTTAATGATGAGCTTTTTATCGCCGCATCATCAGCTTCGCGCTCCCCTTTCCTTTTTCTCCAGTAGAAAAAGAAAAAAGAGACGCAGATTTATCTGTTCCCGGGGTGGTTAGTCATGGTGGTCATCAGTTGGCATTAAAAGGAAGAAATGGATTGGCAGATCAGTATCGTATAGAGCAGAACAGTATCGGAAAGGTCTCCTGTCGTGTGAAGACGATGTGAAGATGTAAGAAGCGACGACTGTTGGACCCTCCCAATTCGACCCATCTGTACCGCCTCCTTAATTAATTGGCAACGATCCGCTGAGCCCTTAAATGTCAGCAGGAATCCTTTTTTTCTTTTTCTCGTTCTCTCCCACTGTTTTATCACAGAGTGCTAAAGGAGCAAAGGAAAGGACGCCTATATAACTGGTCATTCTCTTCAAGACTCCTTAATAGCCCCTGACAGATAGCCTCTGCAGCAATACAGCACACAGCACAGCAATAAGAAGTGCTGTTGGCCAATCGTAATTTTGCGGAGCAAACGGGGAAGAAATTAACTCAGACGACCTGCTTCCCTCTTCCTTCCTCTTCTTCCTTCTTTTTAGGAGAGTGTTCAGATAGGTTGCGCGCCCTCCATCAAGGTACAGTTACTGGCCAGCGTCAGGAACATTAATTAGCCTTGTTCGGACCCCCCGTTCGCTTAATTGTTCGGTTTCTCCCCTGAAAATTGCTCGTGTGGGCCGATTGGCTGAGGTTTGACCCAAAATAAAAATAAGAAATAGGAAAAAATGGGTTGAGAAGGAAAGTAGGCCATTTCTTGCTTCTTATTCCGTGCCAACTTGATCTGCCCAATACTTGAACCTACGACCTCATCTGGCTTCTCGCAGGGAACATTCCATTTTAAGGATTGCCTGCAGGCCCAAATTTCTTCTTCACCGTAGAAAGAAATGTAAAGGCAAAAAAAGGATTTTCCTTTTTTTTCGCTTGTTTTGTGACGCAGAATCATTTTTTTCTTTTGGTTTTCGGCTCCTGACGGGTTAACTTGCAGTGTTTCGGAATTTCTTTTGTCGTGACGGAGGGGTAAGGGGGCAAATCGAAAGACAAAGAGGGGAATTGGAACCAACTTAATTCTTTCCCCTTTTTTTGGACTCCGTATCGTTTAAAACTAGGGCGAAAAGCGGCCGAATCTCTGCTTATCCATCCGTGTTCTATTTATTTTTTTCTTTCTTTGACCTTTTTTTATTTCGAAGAGGGGTTTACGCGTTGCTGCGTTGATTTTGAGCACTTTCTTGGGATCTCAGGATTTTTTATTTTTTAAAAAACTCCATTTGATGAAATGCACAAGAAAAAGAAATTAAGGAACGTAGGAAATCTTGAATTTTTTGGCGGGAAATTTGATTTTTTTTCTTTTTATTTAAGAAGTTTTCGTCAGTTAACATCCTGGATTTTTTACCCCATTTTGAATAAAAAAAAACACACGAAAAGACGACACTAAAGAAAATTGTTGCTTTGAGAATTTAGGAAATCTTGAAACTTTTTGGCGGGAAATTGATATTTCTTAAGAAATGTTCCGGATTTTTTTTAACCCCATTTTGACACTAGAACCATGAAAAAGAAAGTAATTGTCGCTTTGAGGAATTTAGGAAATCTGGAAACTTTCTGGAGGGAAACTGGATTTTTTTTCAAATTTTCGTCAGTGAAGATTCCGGAATTTTTTTTACCTCACCAGGAAGTGATTCTTGGTTGAGAATTGATTTTCTCCTCTCTAAATTACTAACGAGCCTCGTTTGGCAAGGAAATAAAATAAAAAATAGAACGTTTGAGGTTAGGTTAAATCAATCGCAGATTGAGACCAAAAGCAAAAGTAATGAGTTATTAGTCGGGAAAATAAAGCAAAGACGCCCTCTACTTCTGGTTTGGCGATAACGTATTAAAGCTTCTTTCAGTCTTAAAGGGGCACAAAAACCGGGGTTAGCTGATGTGTTTTTATTGCAGCGTCGTTTTTTTAATACAAAAGATAAAGGCTGGTGGAACTCTGATGGAAAGGATTTTTTTTTACTTTTGTACTATTTTAAAGCAAAAAAAGGAAATTTAGGGTCGAAAGCTACCGTGCCTGCAGGGCTTTAGGGATGAGCACCCGGGGAAAAGGGGCACATGCCTTCAGGCACGGAGGGAGGGTTCCCCAAAGTTGGCCCCTTGCCAAATGAACAGCACGCCGTAGGGCTCTCTGATGAGATCCAAGCAAACCTTCCTTCGCTATTGCGGTATTGTGTTACCCCCAGCAAACTTGAACACGTCAGGGGGATAAAGCTTTAGGGGACTTAACATTTTTTGTGGGTAGAAAATTTTAAAGAAATGAGAAAATCAGATTTAGCAGAACTGGAGTATTTATTGAAAGGGGGTTGGAGAAAATTTACTATTTTTTACGTAGAAAAGACGAAAATCTTTCATAAAAGTTTCAAGTTAAAGCCTATGCAGCCCTTGCTGATAAATGAACATTGTGAGTGGAAAAGAAGATGACAGCAGCCTCTTCTTCGCCAGGAGGGAAGAGGGGGGTCTTTTCATCCTTTCGGGGCCTGAAACTTCCAAAAACTTTCCACTCTCTCTCTCGAGAGAGGAGAAGAGTTTAGTCCCTTTAGAAAACCCTTTTTTGGGAATTTTATTATTTTTTGGTTTGCCAGAAGAATGTTTGTTTCTGTGAAATGTCACTGCGGCATCGTAGAAAGGGAAAGAAACAAAAATTGTATATGCCCTTCAAGAAACTTTGTTCGTTGTGTAACTGTTTGACCAATGGGAAAGACCAAAAGAAAACTCAAGACAGCTAGGAACTAGAGATCACTTATTCAAGATTATGGGAGTTTTTCTTTCCCTATTAAGCATAGAAAGTTTTAGCTAGCGACCTTCTCGAAGGTTCCTTTTCAGAAACTCCTTAGTTTCCAGAAGTTTTATTAAGCAATTGTTGTGCAGAACTCCTTTCATTGTTCCTCTTTAAAAAGATAAAGGGGAACCATTTTCTTTGTTGACAAACTGACGTAACGCCTCCCCCTTACCTTAATTACGGTCCAGAAACCAGAACTAAACATTGTATCACCTATAAAGTATATTGTTTGGCGATTCAACGGTTTATTCGTTCGAATTCCAACGCTACGCGGAGACGCTGGCAGGCAAAACGAGACGCGGCGGTCAACGGTTCCCCAACGGTTTTTTTCAAATTCAAACGCGGAGCAGCGTGGCTCGTAGGCAAAACGCGCGCGAAGAGACGTGACGTAGTCAACGGTTCCCCAACGGGTTTTTTTCGAATTCAAACTCTTTGCAGCATCGCTGGCTGTCACAATGCGACATAGTCAATGGTTTCCCAACGTTTTTTTTCAAATTCAAACGCGGTGCAGCGTGGCTGGTAGGCAAAACGCGCGCGAAGAGACGCGGCGTGGTCAACGGTTCCCCAACGGTTTTCTTTCGAATTCGAATTCAAACGCTATGTAGCGTCACTAGTAGTGAAAACGCGCGCAAAGAGAGGCTTAAGCATGCGTTAGTGAGGAAACCATTAACGGTTGGAATCATGGTTGTTAATGTGTTGTTAAAAGGAAAGGGATTAAACCTAAAATTATCAGTTAATTTTAGTTTCTTGCTCTCTGCAATCGGTCGTGGTACTGTAAATGGCCACGGAAAGTGGCATGATAGGGACATTTGCGGGGTGACATTGATGGGCTCTTGACCACTGTTGAACGAGTTGGATAAGGAAACGGGTCGTGGTCAGGCCCATCCATCATTCATGCCCTGCCGGAAACCATAATAATATCTCCTTTCACATCTCTCTCTCTAGAACCCTAACAGAAATTCCCTCTC
>JAGJRO010000073.1:0-179159 GCA_022832285.1 Lepidurus apus apus
TAAGTCTTGGCGGGGTACGCTTGCTGGTAAGCAGGCTTGTTGTACACCTCAACGGCGGCAGCCGCGGCGACCAAAGCAACGAGGATGATGACCTGGAATGGGTTTAAGAATCATTTGATTAGATTTTGTTCACTGGGCCTTTGATTATTAGTCCTATTTTACCTTCATGGTTGGAGAGGATTGGTATTCAGCAGGGGATGAACTGATACTGACTTCTGCTCCAGCTTCTCGTTTTATAGTACTCAAGAGAGTACATACAAGGTCGGTGGGATTGCCCTACTCAAACAACTGGAAGGCATAGGCGGGAGTCCCTGTCCTTGCTTAAGGCCATGGTCTTGCAGGCTCGGCTTTAGCCACTTCACCCATATACTGTAAAAGCCAGTTTTAGTCCCGTTAAGATGCTAATGAAAGCTACCTGGCTTATAGTTGGGCTGTGGTGCATGTACACGCGGGGGCGGAATCTGGAGCAATGTGAAGGTCTGTTACACTTTCCTTTTCTTCGACAATGATTTTGCCAGACAAGATACAAATTGCAAGATACAAGGATACGATGAGTGACAGGATCATTTATCAATATATCCTCCTACAATAAAATTCTTTACCGATAAAAAATTTTATGTTTATTCATTTTTCGTTTTCTAAGAAGATGAATTGTTCTAGAGATTTACAAATATTTCATGTTCAACTTTTTTTCGTTTCACCGTAGAGGACACACGCATATTGAGCATATTGAGATTTTGATGGATTCCTAATTGTACCCATTGTTCCAAGAACAGTAAACTTTGCTTAAAATTCTTCTAAAAAGCCGTTCCCGAGATATTGGCTTGCGAATCATGCACTTTTGTACAAGTCTTCTGCCATTCGATTCGTTTAGGGATCTCACTCGACACGAAATATACACGAAACACAGGGTCTGTGGAGCGCTCACAGGAAAGGTGGCGCACCAATCGCACGTCACAGGACCAACGGGACTGCGCTAGGCCAATGACAAAAATGCTCCATTTGAAGATTAAACTCATTTTCTAAATATATCAGTTATTATTTTGCATATGGTAAAAACAATTCTCTGAAACTAGATTTTTAACTTTTTTTAAGACAAAGTTGAATTTTTGTGGCTTTTGCCCTTTAGCGCTCCCGTGTATCTTAGCTTTGATACGAAAAAATCATAGATGGAACTGATGTCTGTTCGTTTGTTCAACTGTTTGAAAGGAGTTGGTAAAGTTCAAAGAGGTTCTAACCGTTATTACCTTAGTTACATTAAATTCATATATGCCTTCTGTACGCTACACTATAGAAACTGCTACAATGTTCGCACATATAGAGTTCAATTTATTGCAGAATCACTATTACAAGCAACCTAATAAAACGGAAGTAAAACAATTCGGTTGAAAGCTTGTACGTCTGTTCGTCAGTACAGCTGTATTGCGTCTCTTGTCAACCTTGAGAGACAACCCAAGGTTGAGCGTCAGTCAAACGTTAAAAGTCAGCGATCGTATAAAGGATATAAAATCTACTGTTGCAAGCCTTGGGGCATGAACTCGCCAAGGTCGCCTAGTCAAAGTCATGCCAGGTCTCAAGACATACATTCTGGACTCTCTGTCCAGAACAATGACCAACAGAAAGTTGTATGAACGCACTTTGTAATGTTTTGCTAAGACTTCGAATATCCTAACTGGACTCGGAAAAGCATTGCCCTGAGACAAATTCGCATCCATAATGTTATCCAAATGCCCAAGATATCAGGTTCCGTGATACGCAAAACCTACGATCCTTTGCCAGTCTTAAAGACTCCTTTTTCTTCTTACTTTAGGGTCAATTGAACTGACTATCTGGTAATGACTTATGTTTGCGGGTAGAATTTCTATATTTATAGTAATAAATAGTAAATTGGTTCAGAATTAATCTTGGGCAGGTACGGTGTAAACGAGGGCGACATGTAAGGGAGCAACGTACAAGTGTTCCGGAACTTTCGGTGCAACGCCGCTCCGTTCCCGGCCCCAAACCATAGTTACTCTATGCCCCAAACAGAACGGGCTTTTCCGGGAATCTCGGGATCCTTGCAATGAATGCGGGTGAGGGGTAGAAAGGAGTGTCTTTATAGAGGGCGGGCTTACTGTATACGGGGGCGGCATAGGGGGCGGGCTTGTAAATGTAAATGACTATCTGTAAATGACTTATGTTTGCGGGTAGAATTTCTATATTTATAGAAATAAATAGTACATTGGTTCAGAATTAATATTGGGCAGGGGCGACGTATGCGGGGGCAACGTATGCGGGGGCGACGTATGCGGGGGCGGCGTACGCGGGGGCAGCATAGACGGCGGGTTTGTAGGCGGGGGCGGCATAGGTGGCGGCCTTGTAGGCGGGTTTGTATTCAGCGGCATAACTGCAAAACCCCAGATATTGAACGTATTTTGTTGGTTTAAATTCAAATTTTAGCTCGACTTACCCGTCGTATTTAACATCAGCTACCAAACCATAACCTTCATCCTTGTAAGTAACGGTCTGGGTACGGCCATCGGGCAATACAACCTTGTAGGATCCAGAGGTCACCTTACCATCGCTGTTCTGGGAGTGAGAGTAGTGGTTGTAAGATGGCTGGTCATCGACGGCGTACGAGAAGCTGTGGGGTGCAGCCTGTGAACAAAGCAACATACTGTTACTATTACTATTATTGGAATGTCGTTTAGACGTACGTAATCGTAAGTCTTGGCGGGGTACGCTTGCTGGTAAGCAGGCTTGTTGTACACCTCAACGGCGGCAGCCGCGGCGACCAAAGCAACGAGGATGATGACCTGGAATGGGTTTAAGAATCATTTGATTAGATTTTGTTCACTGGGCCTTTGATTATTAGTCCTATTTTACCTTCATGGTTGGAGAGGATTGGTATTCAGCAGGGGATGAACTGATACTGACTTCTGCTCCAGCTTCTCGTTTTATAGTACTCAAGAGAGTACATACAAGGTCGGTGGGATTGCCCTACTCAAACAACTGGAAGGCATAGGCGGGAGTCCCTGTCCTTGCTTAAGGCCATGGTCTTGCAGGCTCGGCTTTAGCCACTTCACCCATATACTGTAAAAGCCAGTTTTAGTCCCGTTAAGATGCTAATGAAAGCTACCTGGCTTATAGTTGGGCTGTGGTGCATGTACACGCGGGGGCGGAATCTGGAGCAATGTGAAGGTCTGTTACACTTTCCTTTTCTTCGACAATGATTTTGCCAGACAAGATACAAATTGCAAGATACAAGGATACGATGAGTGACAGGATCATTTATCAATATATCCTCCTACAATAAAATTCTTTACCGATAAAAAATTTTATGTTTATTCATTTTTCGTTTTCTAAGAAGATGAATTGTTCTAGAGATTTACAAATATTTCATGTTCAACTTTTTTTCGTTTCACCGTAGAGGACACACGCATATTGAGCATATTGAGATTTTGATGGATTCCTAATTGTACCCATTGTTCCAAGAACAGTAAACTTTGCTTAAAATTCTTCTAAAAAGCCGTTCCCGAGATATTGGCTTGCGAATCATGCACTTTTGTACAAGTCTTCTGCCATTCGATTCGTTTAGGGATCTCACTCGACACGAAATATACACGAAACACAGGGTCTGTGGAGCGCTCACAGGAAAGGTGGCGCACCAATCGTACGTCACAGGACCAACGGGACTGCGCTAGGCCAATGACAAAAATGCTCCATTTGAAGATTAAACTCATTTCTAAATATATCAGTTATTATTTTGCATATGGTAAAAACAATTCACTGAAACTAGATTTTTATCTTTTTTTAAGACAAAGTTGAATTTTTGTGGCTATTGCCCTTTAGCGCTCCCGTGTATCTTAGCTTTGATACGAAACAATCATAGATGGAACTGATGTCTGTTCGTCTGTTCGTTTGTTCAACTGTTTGAAAGGAGTTGGTAAAGTTCAAAGAGGTTCTAACCGTTATTACCTTAGTTACATTAAATTCATATATGCCGTCCTTGGCTTTGATCCTTTTTGGACCAGACCTTTTGTTTTGATTTTTTCCATCCGGTCGTCGAGCGTGACTAGACATTCAAAACAGTATAGACTATAGATGCTATCCTTCAACGGTAGGGTGTTCACCCTTGGGCCTACTACATTGACTTTACTTACCTGAGCCTTCCGAAACTCATCAGAGAGAAATCTTGCGCATACACGAGTTCAATTTCAAACCATCGAAATGGAAGTGGAAAATACTTTTCCTTCGGTATATATAAAGAATCTTACAATTTCGATCGTTCCAGTGTCAAAACTATTGTCGTCGTTAGAACTTGGAATTCAAACACAGTAATCTAAACATGTGGGTAACTGTTGCATTAGCTGCCATACTTTGCTACATTGTCTACAAAGCAACCGTCCGTCCTCCAAATTTCCCTACTGGTAATTGTTAACAATTCTTAATCATAGTGCTTTTGCATTATTTAGAATTGGATTTTCAGGGCCATGGAATCTGCCTTTAGTGGGTTATTTGCCCTTCCTGGGTCGTCGTCCGTACGTGACTTTGAAGGAATTGTCCAAGAAGTACGGCGACATTTACAGTATCGATTATGGCGGTTACCGATCGATAGTGTTGTGCTCCTACGAACTGATTAAGGACGCCTTGAAGGAAGAAGCGTTCTCGGGTCGCCCGCTTTTCCCATTTGTGCAATTCCGTTCCAATAACAACGGTATAATAGGCTTAAAGGACTAGAAATAAAGTTCTCTGATTTAGCATTAAATTAACTTTATGAATGCAGGTATACTGTTCTCGCAGGGCAATACTTGGAAAGAAGTACGTCGTTTCACTTTGAGACATTTGAAAGATTTAGGATTAGGAAGATCGAGTCTCGAGAGGGTTATCAAAGAAGAAGTCGTGGAATTAGTGGAATCCTTCAAGTAAGTGAACTTAATTTGAAGCAGAGACTTTGAAACTTTGAAGCAGAGACTAATTTTAAACTTATTGTCTTCCAGGAATGACGTTGGGAAGTCGATGAGCTTGAATAATACGTTCAATTTGGCGGTATTGAACGCACTATGGACCATCACGACCGGCAAAAGGTTTGATTTACGCGACCCCAAGGGCATGTCCCTAATGAATGACCTGAACGCGTAATGATTTCTCTAAAAAAGTTTTGTTGTGTGTTAATTGGGTTTTAATCATGTGCTGGACTTTATATTCCAGGGCTATGAGCCGAGGGGATACTGCCCGAGCGTCAGATCTTATTCCTGGGGTGTACAAGGTGAGAGGATTCCCTCCTGAAGTCCATGAGTTTTTTAAACATAAAAAAAGCGTCATTAGAGTAAACATCTTTCATTTAAATATTTCGAATATACTACGATTCATATTAAGGAAATCATCAATGAGCATAAGCGAGTTCATAGAGCAGGTGATACGAGTGATTTCATGCACGTGTTCTTGAACAAAATGGAAGAAGATGAAAAGCAAGGCATATCTTCACCTTTTACTGGCGAAGAGGGAAGTAATTTCACGTTTTTGCCCGCAGGGAAAAACGAATTTACTAATAAAGGGTCTGAAAAGTGACCAATTTGCTCATAAGTACTTTAGATTTGTTCGTTGCTGGCTCAGAAACCACTTCCACCACCCTCTTGTGGCTTTTCTGGTTACTATCCATTCATCATAATGTCCAAGATAAAGTTCATCAAGAACTGGATGCAATTGTTGGAAAAGAACGATTACCATCTGCTGACGATAAGTCTAGGTATTGTAAATAAAACTATTACTTTGTGATCAAAAGCATAAGTTTCTTAAATTAACGTGTTTGACTAGTTTGCCCTATACAGAAGCAGTGCTGATGGAATGCCAAAGATATGCTTCGTTGCTTCCTTTAAGCGTCATGCACTGCTGTACAGAAGATACAAGTTAGTATTAGCATCGTTACATAAGTTTAAAAACTTATGACTAATTCTTCGTTGACATTGGTAGAGTTTAAGGGGTACGATATTCCCAAGGGTACTGTCGTGATACCCAACTTGTATCAAGTCCTTCGCGACCCAAGATTTTGGGAAAAACCTGAGGAATTTTATCCTGAACATTTCTTAACCCCAGATGGCAAAGTGAAGCATGTTGAACAATTTATACCGTTTTCTTCAGGTTTGCATTATTCCTTCTTAGAAGGTATTTGTCTCACATTTTTTAATTTTTTTCCAGGAAAGAGATTGTGTCTAGGAGAAGGATTGGCTAAACTCGAACTGTTTCTTTTCGCTACATCTTTGTTGCAGCAATTCAAATTCACGTTGTCTGCCGATCAACCGAAACAATTGTTACGTCCACCTCTTTTGATCATTATCACTCCTAAGTCTTACAATGTGGTTTTAGAGCTTCGGACCTAAGTATACGTAAAGAAAGCGTATTGTACTTATTGTCTCAGTTATCAGAAGAAGTATTGGACTAAATATAATAGAAAATACATAAAAGTAATGTTTGCGGGTAAAATTTCTATATTTATAGAAATAAATAGTACATTTGTTCAGATTTAATATTGGGCAGGGGCGACGTATGCGGGGGCGGCGTACGCGGGAGCAGCATAGGTGGCGGGCTTGTAGGCGGGTTTGTACTCGGCGGCATAACTGCAAGAACCCAGACATTAAGCGTCTTTTCATAATGTAAATAAAAATTTTAGCTCGACTTACCTGTCGTATTTAACATCAGCTACCAAACCATAACCTTCATCCTTGTAGGTAACGGTCTGGGTACGGCCATCGGGCAACAAAACCTTGTAGGATCCAGAGGTCACCTTACCATCGCTGTTCTGGGAGTGAGAATAGTGGTTGTAAGATGGCTGGTCATCGACGGCGTACGAGAAGCTGTGGGGTGCAGCCTGTGAACAAAGCAACATGCTGTTACTATTACTATTATTGGAATGTCGTTTAGACGTACGTAATCGTAAGTCTTGGCGGGGTACGCTTGCTGGTAAGCAGGCTTGTGGTACACCTCAACGGCGGCGGCCGCGGCGACCAAAGCAACGAGGATGATGACCTAGAATGGAAGAAGAATTTGATAAGATGTTGTTCACTGGGCTTTCGATTATTAGTCCTTTGTTACCTTCATGGTTGGAGAGGATTGGTATTCAGCTGGTGATGAACTGATACTGAGTACTGCTCCAGCTTCTCGTTTTATAGCATTTGAAATAGTGAAGAGAAGGTCAGTGGGATTGTTCCACTCTAACAATTGAAAGGCATAGGAGAGTCCCTGCCCTTGCTTAAGGCCATGGGTCTTGCAGACTCGGCTTCAGTCACTTCACCCACACTTTGTAAAAGCCAGTTTTGGTCCCGTTAAAATAATGAAAGCTACCAGGCTTATATTTGGGAGTGATAAGCATGTCCAAGCGAAAGGGAGGAATCTGTAGCAATGTGAAGGTCCATCACACTTTCGGTCTCTTCGACAACGAATTGGTCACTTAAATATACAAATTGATGGGTATAACAGGGTCCATTAACTATATAGACTCCTACAATAAAATTTTTAACCGAACGATAATTTTAATTTTATGGATGTTTTCTTTTGCTAAGAAGATGAAGTTTCCGAGTTATTGACTTTCAAGATTTGTGCATTTTGCCGCAAAGAAAACAGTGACGTGGTATCGTTGCTGAACATTAGAGGAGTATGACTTACGGTGAAGACAGCAATAGGTTTTACAAATGCAAAATATTAGCTTTGATTTTGAATTTTAGACTTCTTATTTTTTATATCTCAGTTATTATATCCCGTATGATAAAAAGAAACATATCTTCGTAAACTATATTTTTTACTCCTTTTTAAGACCAAGTTTTATTTATTGGTGGCTATATTGTCCTTTAAATAAGAATTACAATGTTTTTAAAATAATTTTTGCTATACTTTATCTTCTTGGAACTTCTAGATGAAAAGGATTTAAATTCGTAAGTTCAACTGCTTGAAAGGAATTGAAATAGTTTTAACAGTTCTAGGTATTGCTTATACCTTAGTAACATTAAATTTAGGGATGTTTCACTTAGTTTTGTTCATTTTGGGACCTGAACCATTGTTTTGATTTTCAATCAATAGTCAAGCGTGACTAGACATTCAAAACAATTGGCTATAGATGCAATCTTGCTACGGTAGGGTGTTGACCATAGTACATTGACTTGAACGACCTTAGGCGTACGAACTCATCAGTCACAAACCCTGCGCATGCATGAGTTGAATTTTATCCCATCGAAATGGAAGTGGAAACTACCGTTTCTTAAGTATATATAAGAAAACTTAACATTTGGATCGTTCCAGTCTCGAAACCATAGTGGCCGGTATTGGACCTCCAATACAGAACATCTTAGTCATGTGGGTACCCGTTGCATTAGCTGTAATACTTTGCTACATTGTTTACAAAACAACCGTCCGTCCTCCAAACTTCCCTACTGGTAATTGTTAATCATTCTTACATCACGGTGCTTTTCTTTTATTTAAAAATTGATTTTTAGGGCCATGGAACTTGCCGTTAGTGGGTTATTTACCCTTCTTGGGTCGTCGCCCGTACGTGACTTTGAAGGAATTGTCCAAGAAGTACGGCGACATTTATAGTATCGATTTGGGGGGTTACCGATCCATAGTTTTGTGCTCCTATGAGTTGATTAAGGACGCCTTGAAGGAAGAAGCCTTCGCGGGTCGCCCGCTCTTCCCTTTCGCGAAATTCCGGTCCGATAACAAAGGTTTGGGAGGCTTAAAGGATTAAAGTACTCTGATTTCGGATTAAACAAATTCTATGAATTCAGGTATATTGTTCTCGCAGGGGAATAGTTGGAAAGAAATACGTCGTTTCACTTTGAGACATTTGAGAGATTTAGGATTAGGAAGGTCAAGTCTTGAGAGGCCAATCCAAGAAGAAGTCGTGGAATTAGTCGAATCCTTCAAGTAAGTATATTGAGAAATTAGTAAACTCTGAAGTAGTTGATAATTTTTAAATTATTTTTGTTCAGGAAGAATGTTGGAAAGTCGATAAGCTTGAATAAAACATTCAATTTGGCGGTATTGAACGCAGTATGGATCATGACGACAGGCCAAAGGTTTAATCTAAGCGATCCCAAGGGCTTGACCCTTGTAAATGAACTAAATAGGTAAATGGAACCTCTCCAAAAAAATTAATAATGTGCTGGACTTTGTATTCAAGGACTTTAAGTCAAGGGGATACTGCCCGAGCGTCAGATCTTATTCCGGGAATGTACAGGGTGAGAGGATACTCTCATGAAACCCGTCAGGCTATGGCGAACAACCGCGTCGCCATTAAAGTAACCTTTTTTTACTTAAATCTCGAATAAATTAAGATTTTTGTAAAGGAAATCATCGACGAACATAAGCGAGTTCATAAAGAAGGGGATACGAGTGACTTCATGCACGTGTTCTTGAATAGAATGGAAGAAGATGAAAAACAAGGCATATCTTCACCGTTTACTGGCGAAGATGGAAGTAATTTCACTTTATTGCCTTCATGGAGAAGGAAATTTACTAACAACTGGTCTGAAAAGTGACCAATTTGCTCATTAGCAGCGTAGATTTGTTCATTGCTGGATCAGAAACCATATCAACGACCCTCTTGTGGCTTTTCTGGTTATTATCCAGTCATCCCGATGTCCAAGACAAAGTCCACCAAGAACTGGATAACATTGTTGGAAAGGAACGCCTACCATCTAATGACGATAAGCCTAGGTTATATATAAACCGATTATTATATATAAACCAATTTCTTACTGATAAAAAACATAAGTTTCTTTAATTAATACGTTTGAATAGTTTGCCTTACACTGAAGCGGTGCTGATGGAATGCCAAAGATATGCTTCGTTGGTTCCTTTAAGTATCATGCACTGTTGTGCAGAAGATACAAGTACTAGCATCGTTACATAAGTTTAAAAACTCATGACTAATTTTTCTTTGACATTGGTAGAGTTTAAGGGGTACGATATTCCCAAGGGTACTGTCGTGATACCCAACTTGTATCAAGTTCTACGAGACCCAAGATGTTGGGAAAAGCCAGATGAATTTTATCCTGAACATTTCTTGACCGCAGGTGGCAAAATTAAGCGTGTTGAACAGCTTATACCGTTTTCTTCAGGTTTGCATGGTTTCTTCTCAGGAAGTATTCATCTCAGTGATTTTTTGTTTTTATTCTTTTTTTTCAGGAAAGAGATTGTGCCTCGGAGAAGGATTGGCTAAACTCGAGCTGTTTCTTTTTGCTACATCTTTGTTGCAGCAATTCAAGTTCACGTTGTCAGACGACCAGCCAAAACCATCGTTGCGTCCACCTCTTGCGATTATTCTCTCTCCTAATCCTTACAATGTTATTATAAAGCTCCGGACCTAAGTAAACGTAAAGAAAGCGTACTGTACTTATTGTCCCAGTAATCAGAAGAAGTACTGGACTAAGTAGAACGGAAATAAATAACAGTAATGTTTGCGGGTAAAATTTCTATATTTATAGAAATAAATAGTACATTTGTTCAGATTTAATATTGGGCAGGGGCGACGTATGCGGGGGCAGCATAGACGGCGGGTTTGTATGCGGGGGCAGCATAGGTGGCGGGCTTGTAGGCGGGTTTGTATTCAGCGGCATAACTGCAAAACCCCAGACATTGAACGTATTTTCTTGGTTTAAATTCAAATTTGAGCTCGACTTACCCGTCGTATTTAACATCAGCTACCAAACCATATCCGTTATCGCTGTAAGTGACGGTCTGGGTACGGCCATCGGGCAACAAAACCTTGTAGGATCCAGAGGTCACCTTACCATCGCTGTTCTGGGAGTGAGAATAGTGGTTGTAAGATGGCTGGTCATCGACGGCGTACGAGAAGCTGTGGGGTGCAGCCTGTGAACAAAGCAATATACTGTTACTATTGCTATTATTGTAATGTCTTTTAAACGTACATAAGTTTCGTAGGTCTTGGCGGGGTACGCTTGCTGGTAAGCAGGCTTGTTATACACCTCAACGGCGGCGGCCGCGGCGACCAAAGCAACGAGGATGATGACCTAGTAATGTATTTAACAATCATTTGATTAGATTTTGTCGACTGGGCTTTGATTATCAGTCTTTTCTTACCTTCATGGTTGGAAGAGGATTGGTATTCAGCTGGGGATGAACTGATACTGACTGCTGCTCCAGCTTCTCGTTTTATAGTACTTGAGAGTGTACATAGAAGGTCAGTGGGATTGTTCTACTCTAACAACTGAAAGGCATAGGCAAGGGTCCCTGCCCTGGCTTAAGGCCATGGTCTTGCAGACTCGGCTTTAGTCGCTTCACCCACATTCTAAGCCGGTTTTACTCCCGTTACAATCGTAACGAAAGTTACATCGCTTTTCAATGAAGTACCTATCTGAGGTCGGATTCTGGAGCAATGTGAAGGTCGCGCTACTTTCCCTTTCTAAGCTAACGGTTGAACCGCGTACGGAAAAGAATGTCTGTTTATTGTTTCCTCCGTTTACTTATGCTCACAGTTTTAGAATTATGACATATTTATGGAAGATAAAAATAAAGCTTAATTATAAAGACAAACCAAGTTCAAAGGGAATGTTTTAACGTCCCTAATTCGAATATAATTTCCAAAATTAAATAGAACAGAATCCCCTAAAAACAAATTACTTTAATACAAGTATAATAAACTTTTATCACTATGTGTAGTTAGACTATAGACAAGTATCTTTTTCTTGTTCTTTTTAAAACTAGTAATATAGGTTATTCGAGCCTCCGGAGCAAGCTGCGTGTCATTAGCGCTTGGCCAAACTTCTCAAAGCGCTAGTTGCGTGGCATTAGATGCAATCTGTAAACAAAATAAATAAGTGCTGGAAAATTACTTAAATTTGCTAAAATGTCTACAAGGCTGTAAGTCGAACGTTCTAAAGTCAAGATTTATATTAAAAGCGTCTATTTTTAGCTATCCAGTCTACAAAAAGGGCAGCGAACAGTTAAGAGTGTTTCTACCCAACTTTTTCATGAAACTAGTCAAGCCGGAAATAGAAGCACTTCCGAACCAAGCACATTTCATTGTTAGCAGCGAAATGACCAGTGCTGACATTAAAAACTACCTCGAAAAGATCTATAAAATAGAAGTCATTCATGTTCGCACTTATAACGCCATGGGTAAAAAACAAAAATTCAATTTTCTATTTAATTTCTCTTTTTTTAACCATTTTTTTTAAGTCAGTTGAATTTCTAACAGTGAATTATTTTAACAGGGAAAACAAGACTCACCGAAAAGAAGTATGTAGTAAAAGATGACGATTACAAAGTAGCGTTTGTTACAATGGTAAATATAAATATAAATCCTACTCATCCGTTAATTATACTAAAATGCGGTTGACGTTTTTTCTTCTTATTTAACAGCCCAAACATGTCAATTTCAAATTTCCTGACTTGTTTCCCCAAGAGAAGTTGAAAGAGAGCATGGACAAGGAGATGAAGGAGCTTAACCAAATGAAAAAGGCGTACGCAGACAAAGTGCATGCTAATGAAAGTAGACGAGGTGTACCGTCATGGTTTGGCATTTGAGTAAAACTTGCAATTATTGTAACCAGAATAAAAGTTAGAAATCTACGTTTTAGATTAAGTGTAAGTTTTTCGTAATTTTTTTTTTTTTTTGCATTAAAGGGGTAGCGACCTTTGTTGCCAAACGGTTTTGTTTCAATGAAGGATAGAAACGATCAATTAACGCCAGGTATAATTTTTTTTTTTTTATTTTTTTTATTTCGGTTTCCCAACGTAGGCTCGCGCCTATTGTCGGTTTCATTTGTCAGGTACAGTTAAAGGTATCTCCTTCACTAATCAAACTTAACAACAATTAGGGAGGTAGGGAGTAAAGGGGTAGGGAGGAAAAGAGAAGAGGATAAAGTATGAGCTGGAGAAACGGGGGAGGGAGGTAAGGTAAGATAGAAATAAGGTGCAATAAATAGCTTTGGGTGTAGACAGTTCGGGGTTCATGCGTGTTGAGGTAAAGCGTATGAGGTTTCAGCACTTGACCATCATTATATTGAGATTGCTGACCGAAAGAATAAACGCCAGGTATAATTACTAACGTCACAGAGCAGAGGTCCTATAAATCACTGTTTATTGTTCTCGAGACAATGAGCCATTAGCTTAGAACTTCTGTATCCCAAACGAACAAAGAGACACAACGAGAACAATGAAAACTTCCCGATCAGAACTCAGTGCAAGTGTAGTAGTTGATGTTTTTATAGCTGCAAACTAGGGGAGGTCTGTCGCAGTAAATACCCTTTAATCACGCAGTTGAACATGGGTCAACTCTTCTGGCCTCAGGTACTGTACTGTACTTCCGTAGAAGCTATGGCAACGATAGTAAGCAGTCAGTTCCTACAAGTCAACCAAGCTGCAAGGTACTGTACTTGGTTTTCCAGCAATGACGATATTCTTGTACTTCTTACTGTTACGTAACTGTTTGTCATGGAACTTTATGGTGTCCGATCCATTATACGAAAATGTCAAGCTGACAACTAGTTCACCTCCTATTACCTATCTAGCATCCCCAGGTACCTCAAAATCCGTTCAAAGAAGTACTATGTACTTAGAATATTGTACTTTTTAGATGTTAGTGTGATCAAATGCGCGATGATGTGCTCACAGCGAAGCGATTGCCGTGCCATTAACTGGTACCCAGGGTACAAGGGTACTAATGTCTGCGAATTACTGCAAGATAACCTTTGCAGCTATCCGTTGGGTACCTCACTCGCATTCCAAGCACAGGGTCGAGTCTGGGATCAAGTTGATTCGAACAGAAGTGCTAGTTGCATCTCAAGTATTTGTGAGACGGTACCCGTTAAGTGTACCGGTATTACTTCGGAAGTCTGCGACCATTGCACTCGAAGCTGTACTGATTGTTGGCAAAGCTACTACAATAGGACCTCCATTGGACGGTACCTTTGTACCTACTGGCCGGATGGTATTGTCGGCTCTTCTGTTGCAACGAACTGCATTAATCGTGATACTTACGTTATCATGCGAAAGTACTTGAGCTACGGTATTCCTGATACGAGCTACTCGCAATACCTCACTATAGACGACGTGACTCGGGTTATACGCGCTGGTGGTTATAAGCATATTCACTTTGTAGTTTCAAAGCAGAGTATTCAGCCTAGAGGAGTTTACGCATTCGACGGTCAAGGAATGGACGAAGAAGGGCGAATCAGTATTACTTTTGATCCATCCGCGTATCCAGAGACGAACATTGACGTTCTGGAATTAAACGGCCAATCGTTAGTTAAAGCACCCTTTGTCAATACTTCGGATGTGCTGCCATCTTGTGGACCATTCTGGCTCTTGACGCAAGGAAATGCTACCTGTCCCGGAGGTAATATTAGGTTCTGGACTAGTCCCGTGTGGCTTTCCGATGGCACTGTGGTGGACATTGGTGTCCATTTTCCTTCAGCTGGAAGTCCACTTGAATACATCAGGGCTTGTATTGCTGTATATGTATATTAAATTTTAGCTTGGCTTTAGTTTGTTCATAGCTTAGCTTTCCTTTCTGCACACAAGATGTCGCCAGGAGGCGCAAAGTTCCAGCTTAATTTCTTTATTTTATTTTTTTAAAAGGCCTGCTATAATTCATACGTTAAAGGGTTGTATTTGAATTGAATTTGTCTACCGTTGAAGTATTGAAGTGCCTTTATGAATTACTACAAACCAGTTGAATGCATTCCTTTCAAGAGTGTCAAGGACCAGCATCCTGAAAAAAAAACACCTGCTTTCTGTCGTATATTGTCTCCAATATTTTGTATAGAAAAGGGAATTCCTTTGTCCGCTAAAAGACAAGGCAAACCTTGTCGAAGTAGGTGTACAAGCTGCGAACAATAAAAGCTCACCCCAACTCAAACTAGCCTTGTTCCTTCACCGTACGTATACAAAACCTCATACGGCAAAAACAAGGAAGAGTACATATCCAAATGACCCTTTTATGGCATGTACTGCGGAACCAATTTCCTCTCCTGGACAAAAACTTGTTCTGTCATTCAGCAGAGAATTACATTAGTGTTGCAATAAGTCTTGCTTCACTGTGGTACCCTTGTCTCTATAAAGACACGTACTTACTACTGGCCTTATTGCTCATGAACTTATTGCTCGTGCCGCGATCCAATGATTCTCGAAATGGAACAAAAGTAAGGATGAATAATGGTACCGATAACGTATAGCAGGGGCATGTTCTGGGTGTGCAAGGTACAGAGAATAAAGGGCGCGTACCCTTTTGTATGAGAAATCACATACGAAACTGATGGAAAGTCTTTTCATTCCTTTTATTCCTTATACCCCTTCTCGAAGTACCTGGCTTTCTACTCCTTACTATAGACGTTCGATCGGTTGCAACACCCTCCTAGTGGAGTATTGCATAGTACTAGAAACACGTACATGTACACGTATACCCCTTGGATTAGTGTCGTATATTTCTTAGAAAAATCGGGAGGCGCGTCAAGGGTCAGATTTAGAGCCAATACCCAAAAAGAATTAAAATGGCTGATCTAGTTATGTTACGATAATTCCCTCTTTAAACATTGCAACTGATCCTTCTTTGGCATTGGGGGAAATGAAGATGTTATAATGAGGTTCACGCAGAACAAGGTTGACTTGGCTAGGAAGTGGGTTCGAACGAAGGTGAGCAGTCCGTCTTTGCCATTCGACCGAGCTGCACTGAAACAATAACTTCTTCAATTCCGAAGATGTTTGCATTCCTTCTCGTCATGCTCGTACCCTCTTGCTTACCATGGAAAGTTATGGTGTCCGATCCATTTTATGATAATGTCAAACTGCAAACTACTTTACCTCCTGTTACCAAACTAGTATCTGCAGGTACATCTCAAAATGGCTCCAAATAATAATACCTAGATGTTATAATTAGATGTTAGCCCGATCATGTGTGCGGTTATGTGTTCTAAGCGAAGTGATTGCCGAGCAGTTAACTGGTACCCGGCTTACAACAGTATAAACGTCTGCGAACTATTGCAAGACAACCTCTGCAGAAATCCTCTTACCTCCGTCGCATTCCAAGCACAGAGTCGAGTCTGGGATCAAGTGGAATACAACAAGCGTACTAGTTGCATCCTAAGCATTCGTGAGAATGTTAATTGTACCGGCATGAATACGACAGTCTGCGACCATTGCACAAGAAGCTGTGCTGATTGTTGGCAAAGATACCACAACAAGTCCTCGCAAGCTAAGAAATACTCTTGCACCTTTTGGCCGGGAGGCATTGTAGGCTCTTCTGTTACCACCTGGTGCTATAACCGAAATACAAACCTTATAATGCGTAAGTACCTGAATAACAGTGTACCCGATCTCAACTATTTCCAAACTATGTCGTCTTTTGACATGCATCGCATTGTCAATACCGGAAGCTACACGATAATTGGGTTTACGATTACTGTTCCGAACGGAGGCAACAACAAGTCATCAGCATATTATAAGTTAGAGGGCGAAGGTATTGACAGCCAAGGGCGTCTCAGTATAACATTCCTCCCAGCAAATAGCACAAGTTATTCGGATGCTTTCAACACGGGCGGTCAGTCGCTTATAAACATCCCATTTATTAACGACTCTAACGTACTGCCAGCTTGTGGTCCTTTCTGGCTCTTGCCACAAGGAAACAGTACTTGCCCCGGGGGCAACGTAAGATTTTTAGGTACCCCGGTATCTCTGGATAACGGAACTGTGGTAGACATTGGTGTTCATTGGCCCCCAGCTGGAAATCCGGTCGATTTTTCGCAAGCAACTATTGCGTTGATGTAACATAATATGCTTAGCTTTGTTGTTGCTTAAACAGAACTTAACAGATACTTCACTTTATTCCAATAAACTTCTCTTCAATACAACTTTTCCACTTTGCACTAAGCCTTATGCGGAAAAGACGCACTCTGCTAACCGCAGCTTATGGCATCCCAACTAGCCACGCCCCTATGTGTTTTATCCGTCGTTTAGCTTCTCGTGTAAAATATGTTTACCGCGTGGTGCCGCGTGGTGATTTGAATCTTTGCTTTGTTGTGGATGTGTTAAAAATGATTGACAATAAAGAAACCAATTCAGAAGCGTTTCTTATTAAAGAGCGTAACTTTAATTATCAGTATGCCCATTTTTACGCGACTCGTCTGTTCACTTTCAAACCAATTCTAAACGTCAAAGCTAAAAGCAAATGGGGTAATTTTCTATTATCAAAATCAATATACTGTATATATAATACTTCCTTAAGCTTAATACTTCATTTTCTTCCTCTGCTAGGAAAGGATGTTGTAATTCATCCATTGGCTGAAGTCGTTGAAGGAAAGGAGTGTGTTATCATAGGCACAATATTCAAACAACAACAGCTTAAGCCCAGTATCCTACGAGAAATAAGCGACGATGTAAATTCCTTTTATTATTCACAATTCCCTCACTTAAATCCTTAATCTCATCTCTTTATTTCCCTAGAATAATGTCGTACCTTTGCCCGTCATCGAGAGATACGCTTGCGATACAGATGTGGTCATTTTAGAAGATGAATTGCAGCGCATTTGCTTAGTAGGAAACATTGACAAGCATTCCATAGTTACTGGTAAAGGATAATATCAAAATCCTACCAATTTAACCTTTTTTCATATTTTCTTTCTTTTTTTTTTACTTTCTTTTATTATTTATTCTTAACTTATCCTTTATTATTTATAAAAAATTTTAAATAAATTTTTTATTCTAATATTCTGTCTTTCTTTATTTTTCTCATTTTTCGAAAGGAGTCGTAGTGGCCTTATTAGGATACGAGGACGATCGCGGCAAATTCCACGTCAAAGACGTTTGTTTTGCAGGATGCGAATCTTCTCCTCACATTCCAATCCCCTCAACTGACAAGTAACGCCAAAAATCCCCATAAAAAACGGTATATTAACTTAATTTCGTGTCTTAGATGGATGGCCTTTATTTCCGGCATTGAATTAGACAGCGAGCTTGCCTATTCATCTCTCCAGTTATTCGTAGACTTGCTAACAGGCAATCTAGGCTCTTTACTTACCGAAAATCTTATGTCTTCCGTCTGCCGCGTCATAATAGCAGGTTTATTTACCACAAAAGACCAATAACTTTCTTAAATCCAACATTTGTATTGATGTCTTCCCTTCAGGCAACTCAATCAGCACTAGCAAACCTGAAGGAAGCATTCTAGACCGGTCTCGAACCATCGCCAGACAAGGATATCATGGAAATGTCGCTTTATCAGCTCTAGATCTCGTTTTATGCCAAATCGCAGTACTGAGAACCATTGCAACCCTTTATTTCTTATCTCAACACTCTTTTTCTTCACGAAAGTCATTTTCTTTTCATTTCCTTATCACTTTCTTGGATAAATAGGCTCTCGTAGAGACGGATTTGATGCCAGGCTTACTTGATCCTGTCAATTTCGTCCTTCCACAGCAGCCAATGCACAAGTGCCTTCTCCCTAACGTAAAAAAACCCATAAACCTAGTTTTAAACCGCTTGATTGTATTCAATTCCTTCCCAGGCTTCGAAATCTTCATTATTTCATGCAGTGACTAACCCCTATCGCTGCCAGGTGGAAGGCAGGCTCGTAATAGGCTCTTCAGGGCAACCAGTTACCGACATTCTACGTTGCAGCAAGATCAATGACGCCTTAGCGGTCCTAGAATCGTGTCTACAATGGGGACACTTCGCGCCAACGTGTCCTGACACTCTAGCGGCTTATCCGTTTATTGATACGGATCCGTTTGCCCTAGAAACCTGTCCGGATATCCTCTTTGCTGGCAATCAAGCTGAATTCTCCACATCCTTAGTTCAAAGTAACCTATTTCTTCTCATATTTCCTTCTTTTTTATATGATTCAGATCATTTAAACCGGTTTTAACACCAAAAAACTTGTTTTAGATTCCTCAGGACGTCCAGTACGACTGTTGGCCCTTCCTTCCTTCAAAAAGACCCAATTGGTGGCCTTTGTGAACCTGAAAACGCTCGATTGTCGCACGGTATCTTTATCAAGTTGATTTTTTTTTATATAACTTCATGAATTATTTGAATCGATCTTAAGAAAAAGGAAAACGGTCTGAAATCCCCGTTTTTACTTATGAATAAGGAACACTTCCAATTTATTTTCGAGCCCATTTCATTTGTTACCAGCACACGTTTTTTTGCATCCTTTTACCATGTGGATGACGTCATCATCGTCAACAACTTCTTACCAAGAAAAACGTGCTTCAGTGAAATTTGCGAATGCATGGTTCCCCAAAATCGTCATTTATTGTAAAGACAGGGGTCTTCTCAACGAGCTGGGGAAGACAAAACAGGAATGAACGCTTTAAAACAAAAACAACAACAACAATTTTTTTTTTTTTTTTTTACCTGGTGCCAGCCCTTTGGTCGCAGCAGTTGCCCCAAGTACGGCGCTTGGTCCCGCGAGCACTGCTGAATTTCCCTGAGCTCCAGAGGCCCACGAACCGGTCAAAAGCGGGCCTCCAACGCTGTTTAGTTCCATGCGCTTCATAGGACGTTCTTTGTCGTCGACCTCGCGCGATCCTGCGCCATTTTGCAACGGGGGAATGTTGACTGCCATCTTGGAAGCTCCGCCCTATATATAATCGCAGTAAAGAAGCTATAGAACTTTCCTTTACAATTCACTTGCAATCTTCCATTGCAAGAAATTCATTGTTACAGCTACGCCAGGAACTCATTTAGAGCTACGCAAAGAACTCATTGTTAGAGCTACGCAAAGAACTCATTGTTAGAGCTTTGCAAAGAACTTTTAGAGCTACGCAAAGAATTCATTGTTAGAGCTATGCAAGCCACATTACTGCTCTACAGGAAAATTCAAAATTTTCGTAACAAAACTCACGAATTTCAGCATATTCCAGTCAAAGACGTAGTCGTAAGTAAATCTTTGTCGGTGGAAAAGGTTTCTGAACAGTTGACGCAGGTAACTGTAGTCCGGCTTTTCGTCAAACCGCAGGGTACGGCAGTAATTGAGATATGTCGCAAATTCAGCTACAAATATAAGGAAAAATCGTTAATACCGAAAATTCGCTATTAAACTAAATAACTAAAATAAAATAAATATGTTTAAATAGGAAACAAAATGAAAGTTTAAATTAAGAAAATTCGTTTAAAACAGGAAATTAATTTATCTTAATTTAATATTAAGGACTTGAACGGATTTATAACTAAAAAAAAGTAATCAATTTGGAAAAAGACAATGGAATTTACATGGATAGCCTTTGCAGAGCTCTTCGACCGAGGTGGACATTTTTTTCTCGGATATAATTTCGTATTTCTGGCGCTTGGTGGCGGCTCGAAGTCCTTGCCAGGGTAAGGAGCCTCTGTTAAAATACATTAGCACATAACCGAGCGATTCCAAATCGTCGCGACGCGATTGTTCGATGCCCACATGCGTATGGATGGAAGCGTATCTCGCTGTGCCCGTCAAATTCTTGTTTTCTCGGTAAGGGATGTGGACGTTGGTTCTCGAGTCTCTGTACTTCTTGGCCAAGCCAAAGTCAATTATGTAAACCAAGTTGCCTCGCTTACCCAAACCCATGAGGAAGTTATCAGGCTTAATATCTCGGTGGATGAAGCTCTTCGAGTGAATATACTCGATGCGACAAACCTAAGAAAGGGGGAAAAAAGGATTAAAGAACGTTTCTTCATCAATAATTTGGCATTTCTGAGCTCAAAATTGAGTCTAAAAGCTCTGGAATGGGGGTTTAAAAATGTAGAATGGACTTTCAAAGTGTAGAACGGAGTCGTACCAGTTGGTCAGCGAGGAGGAGTACAGTTTTGAGGGAAAATCTCCTTGAACAAAAGTTGAAAAGGTCTTCCAGGCTTGGTCCGAGCAGTTCCATGACCATTACGTTGTAATCGCCTTCAGAGCCACACCACTTGATGGCAGGAATGCCGACTATATCAAGAAAGAAAATTTAGAAAATTTTAGTAATGAAGGAAGGTATGATTCACCTCCTCCTTGCAGCATTTTGTAAAATCTCGACTCAATGTGTAATTGAGGATGCTTCGTTTTAATGCATTCCAATTTGATGGCTACTTCTTCTCCCGTGGATATATTAGTGCCTAAGTGAACAAAGAAACTTGTATGAGTCATATGAATCTAGGTTTTTCGAATATAGAAAGGACAAAGAAAAATTACCCAAATAAATATCGCCAAAAGAACCACTGCCGATCTTCCTCCCAAGACGGTATTTATTTCCAACTCGCAGCTCCATGAGTGTTACTTTAGCTTGTTAGTTTTAATAACTTGGTTGGCTATTTAAACACAACACATAAAAGTGAGCCAACACGCACCTTGCCTAAGCTCTTCTTAGTTGTAATCTTTGCAGTACAAAGTGCGAAGTTAGGCGAAAGAAAAGGACAATGTTTTCTTCGCTGGCTGCCTATCGTGCAGCTTGATGACATATACAATGAAACGCCATTATTTGAAGCAAGTGAGGAGAAATTAATTAGTCTAGCACATCAAGAGAACAATGCACTATTAACCCAAAAAAAGCTAATAACAACAAAGACGATTGGGAGGAAGACGACACAACAGTGTCGTCATAGCTTGGTAACAAGGCTCCCGGGACTTGCAGGAGAAGACGCGGGGAAGTGGATACAGGAAATACCGTGTACGACCGTGCTGCCTCTATCTTTTACTTTACCATTTAAACTTTTTTCTTCTTTTCCGAAGAGTACATTCATGTTCAATTTATGCTAAGTGACTAACTCTATGAGACAGACAATTTTAAGACTTGTTAATTAACCTTTAGACTTAATTTTCTTATGTATTAAATGTATTATTAAATTATGCACCAGGTTTTGTTACGGAGAACGAGACAACATGGCTATATTTCGTCTGTAAGCCCGAAATAAGTTTTTAACAGATGTTAGTAGTACTGTTTTAATTATCTAATAATCTGTTAATAAGGTTTACTATTTAAGTCAAAAAAGAAAGGATAATAAATTTTTAAACACATTTTGGGGGGTCTAACGACAGCTGTGCACTCAAGCACTTGCTCGATAAGTATACACAACATTGTATTTAGCGAGCTAAATAGCATACAAGGGGCTACCAAAGATTTTTAGTTTAATACGTTCAATCGTAGACATCTTCCTTGTCTGCGACGTATCTAACTATGTCCGAAGGTTTCTCCAGCTTCTCTGCGTCACCATCAGGGATTTCAAAACCTGACAAAAATCACATCATTATTTCCTTACAATTTTAGTAAATTTCTTAAATAACAAGCTTTATTTAGCAAACTCCATAAAGCTTACCAAATTCGTCTTCCATGGCCATAATGATCTCTACATGATCCAACGAATCCAGGCCCAAATCGTTGATGAAACGCGAGTCCAATGTCAACTAGATTTCAATTCAAAAGAACATTATACTTAGAAACAATATTGTTTATACTTTAACATTAACGTACTTGCTTAGGATCGATTTTGTCGTATAACCGCAAAACCAAAAGTACACGATCTTGAATAAATTGAATGGTAAGGGGAGGCTTCTCACTGAAGAATCGCACCGGGGAAACCTAAACCACAATCAATTGCTAGATTAGTATGCTATAGGAACCAGAATATAATAGAAAAATATCTTTTGTAAGTGCTTTTTTTTTACTTGTTTGAAAGCTGGTATATTTTGGACTAAAACGTTGGCATTGCTGTGTAGGGAATTCACATTCAAGTGGGAACAAACAAGGTACTTGGCAGCCGTTTCTGGCCAGGATAACCTGCTGCTAACTGAAAACCGCTGCAAAAGCCGCAGATTTCTTGCCAGACCCGCCATGCCGTAATTTTTCAGTGAAAATTATGCTTACAAGCAAGTTGATCAGCCCAGGATATGGTCAAGGAGGATAGCAACAAGAAAGCGCTAACAGGAGGCGACGCTTTATGGGAAATTTAAGCGAATTTGATAGCAGCGCCACCAACTTCTGAGGAAAGACCAGAAATTTGATTACTCCACGTCAACGAAGTGGTACGGAACTACTTTGATCATCTTAGGCATTAAAACACACATTATTGCTGCATAAAACCAAACTATTTCACTCACAGAATTCAGAAGTCATGCAAAGTTATTTCTGTCGGGCTTAGGTTTTTCTTATGTAAATAGAATTAAACCTTATATAAAACTGTATTTTCTGTATTATTCCTCTGACTTTTAATTCGTTCGTGCTATTTAGGTCATTGTTAGAATGTATTCTAACATTTGTAAGAATGTTTTAAACGAAATTCCCTTTTTCTCAAAAAGCAGCACTAGTGGCGCAGCGAGCGTTATGGCTTTGTGTTTGGCATTCTAGCCTGTCTTCTCCTTCATAAATTCTTCTCTGCAGCGCTGTGCTCCTCTTTGTGGTAATCCATGTCCAAGACTGGCGTTGGCGTGGGAAAAGCTTACTTAAAATCGTAATTTAAATCACTTTCAAAATGAGCAGAGGTCGTGCACCGCCCGCAATTGATGGGATGTACTCCCTCAAAGTAGACAACCTGACTTATAGGACCACCATTGACGATTTACGCAGAGCATTTGAAAAGTATGGAGACGTTGGTGATGTGTATATCCCCAGGGATAGGTACTCGAGGGAAAGCCGAGGCTTTGCCTTTGTAAGGTATGTAGTCTACATAATATATTAACCCTTAATCACCCGCTTCACATTGCTATTTTAAATCTATTTATTACCATATATTAACGTCATTTGTCTTTTTTAGGTTTTATGACAAGAGGGACGCTGAAGACGCAATGGATGCTATGGATCGGAAACACCTGGATGGTCGCGAATTACGCGTACAAATGGCTCGCTATGGCAGACCAGCGTCTCCGCCGCGAAGATCTGGCGGTAGCCGCAGTCACAAGCGAAGGGGGTGCGTTTTAAATCCATTTTATCCTTCATATTGTTTCCATAATGGAGCATATGTCTTGCTATAGTTCTCACACGCGTTCTACGTCACGAGACCGAGGCTCGAGCCGCAGCCCACGCCGACGTCGCGAAAGAAGCCATCAATCGGCGTCCCGCTCTCGTTCAAGAAGTGTGGATCGCGACGAAACTCGTGGCAAACAGGAGAAACGTCGTTCACCGAGCGCTGGATATCGTCGCAGCTCCAGTAAAAGCCCACGTGGGACTGACATTGACCGGAAAAGAGTGTCCCGCTCACCTTCTAAGCATTCACGCTCGAATTCCAAGTACAACTCTTACCTCGTTTCATTGAAAACTAGCAGATAAGCTAAAAAATAAATATTACTGTAAAAATTTAAAAATTAGAAGCTAATAGCAAGTTCTTTTCGTTTGTTGCAGGGATTAAGACGAGGTAAAACAAAACAAAAAAAGAAAACGACGCATTTGGGAGAACGGGTTTAAACTGTGGCCTGACACGTGGCCGGTTTGGCTGCTTTTTCGTCTAACCAGGTATAAAATCCCTAAAAAGTTTTTGCTGGTTAAAAAAAAGAAAAAAACTTTTTCATTTCCGTGTTTTGTTGATTTCTTTTCCTACTTTTTTGGTTTCGGTTAAAAAGAGGCTTGAGAACGAAGGTTAGGAATGTTTGTAGCTTCTTAACTTTACCACCCTTAAAAAATACAAGTTTTCTGTCTCTTTATGACGCAAAGTGTTAAAAGTCCTAAACTGGCTCTTGTACATGCAGGCGCCGAGCAGTTACAGCGCAAAGCAGAGAGCTGATGGTTGCAGGTTGCTGTAATGCTGAGGTGCTGTGTCCTGTATCTTCCATGTTACTACTAATGCGGCCAGAGAGTGGGCGTGTGTAAGCTGTTTGCCAGTTTGCAAGTATGATGCACAATGAGAGAGAGACTAACCTGTTTTGGGGGGGTTCAGCTGGCTTCTTTGGGTGGCAACAAGTTTCGTGCCGGTCCAGTACGCAATTCTCCTTGTAGGTTCATACTTGTTGCGTCGTTGGTAATAATTCTGAAGGTTTTTAAGCACTTGGGCTAAGTAAGTATCCCGTCATTTCCTGGTAATTCATGACGGAGGGGCGTGAACCGTTGCTGTAGAAGGGCGTAGTTTCGTGGAGGTACACTGCAGAAGAAGTTTGGCTGTTGAGATAATTACGACTTACAAGACATGTGCACGGCTCTTTGGGTATAGCAGTTGTCGTGTATCAACTTGCGATCCTACTGTTGAATAAAACGCGACTACAGTAAATATCTTTTTTATATTCTGGAAGTTTTTTCGTACTAAACTAAGGCGGTTTAATGAAAAGAACCCCGTAGAAATTTATCAGAAAGTTACGTTGTCTACAATGACAGTTTAATGGTTTGACATTAGCCTATGAACGGATTGGGTAAAGGCTTCAATGGCTCCTATTCCTGTCGCTGAAATATCTATTTATCTATAATGATATTAGGTATGTAATTAAAACTAATATAATAATGGTTCATTCAAAACTCGAAACTTCACATGTATATAATTAAATTTATAATTGAGCCCAATGAAACCCTAATATTTAACCTTGTTGCATTTAGTTCCATCCAGCACCACAAGATCTTTTAAGATCACGCGTTTCGTAACCATAATTGGTTTTTCGATCATAAAAGATTTATAGTTTTCATGTGTGAACCTAGCGCGAAGAAAAACTTTATTACTTCTAAAACCTGCATAATCTACTCATTTAATAGAGAATATCGTTTTATTTACGTCGTAGTTTGATAAGATAATTCTTCAACAAATTTTAAGACCAATCTTGTAAATTTTCATTATTATTATTATTATTTATTGCAACATATAGGCTTTGCAAAGCCTCTTTGAGAAATAGATTTCTTTTAAAGAAAGGCTTTTAAAGATTTCTTATAAAGGTACTATATTATTTTTAAGGAGTTCTTTTCTTGAGTTATATAGGAATCGAGTAAAATTATGTATAATTATAGTTACTGGAAATGGACGCTATGAAAATAGCTCCACACTTTCTTCGTTCCTGATTCTTCTCCTTTTCCTAACATTGCTATGTTTATAGGTGGCGTTTATTTACTGGGTTGTTCGTTGTGATCACTGTTGCAGTTGCTTTTGTGTACATTATCTGTTACTTATTCATGTGAGTCATAATTTCTTGCCAATAAAGAAAATTTCTGACAAATTTTTGCTGTTTCTTTACCCTTTAGGTAGCCATGAAAATTAGAGATTTAAGTTTGGTCAAATTGGGCGCTGTGTTATTCACAGTATGGATCTTGATGGTACTTTTTGTTTGCCAGCCACTTTCATTATTTAACGAAAATGACAACAAAGAAGATGTACAAAAACGCCTTACTAATGCGTTTACAGAATTACAAGACTTGAAACAGCAAAACTTCCACCTGAGAAATATCCTCTCGGACATAAACAAGTAACGAATTCATCTTTAAAATTTAATTAAAAATTATGTACTCATTGAAAGTAATTTTCTTGAATTCTAGCAGTGGTTTGGAGGGCGGAGTTTTAACAGAAGATCTGTTAGCCAAACTCAAATCCAAACTTGACCAGGCAGCAGGAGGAGCAAGTTTAAAACTAGAAGAAAGTATGTATTAACTTGCATGATGCATAAATCCGAGATTATTTCTGAATTAAAGTTATGACCGTTTAATTATGTTTTTTGTGTTTTCTTATGCGATTAGATGGGGAGAAGAATCTCTGGATACCTAGCATGGAATATGAAATGAAAAGAAGACTCATAAGCCAAGGAGTCCAAGAATGGTGGTATTTAATTAGCTCGGAGCTTCGCAAACTTAACAAGGCATTAGAAAGTTCCGTCCCTACCTTAAGTAATGCCGTGTCCTCTATGTTGGAAAATTCTGCTCAACATCAAAGGTTGGAATAATTTTTACTGAATTATTGGTAATTTGTCTTCCATTTAACTTATTTTTGCTTCATTGATTAGAGCTCTAGTCTGGGATATAGAAGACTTGTCCAATATGGATCATTTAAGCGAATGGCGAGCCAAAGAAGCCGGAGATTTATCTTTACTTATACAAAATCGGATACATAACTTGCAGAACCCTCGCAATTGCAGTTCTGCTAAGAAACTAGTCTGCAATCTAAACAAAGTATTTATTTTCTTTCGTTCCGTTTGTTTCATTAATTCTGTTCAGTCCTGCACAAATTCGGTTCATTTTTTATTGAATTTTTATTCGTTTATTTACTTTTTATTTATTTATTCATTTATCTATTATTAATTCCTGTTTTATTCATTTACGTTTATTTTTTAATTTTTTTTTAATTCCGCTAATTTTATTTCATTTTCTAGAGCTGTGGTTATGGTTGCCAAGTCCATCACGCTGCGTACTGTTTTATAGTAGCGTATGCTACGCAAAGGACTCTTATTCTGCAGTCCAAGAACTGGCGGTACAACAAAGGTGGTTGGGAACAAGTCTTTAAACCACTAAGTGACTCTTGTGTGGACGCCAGAGGAGCTTCCAAGATGCAGTGGCCTGGTAAGTGCCAATTTTGTACGCAATGTTAAGAAGTAAGCGTTTTATAATCGTTTATTCTCTTTCTTTGTGAAGGTACTGAAGATGCGCAGGTTATCGAGCTGCCAATTATTGATATGCTAAGTCCAAGACCCCCTCAGTTGCCTTTAGCTATACCCAAAGACATTTCGCAGAGATTGAGACGTTTGCATGGGAATCCGAGCGTCTGGTGGATATCACAGTTTATACGTTACTTATTACGTTACCAACCAGATACTGAAGACATGTTGGCCAGTGTAGGAAAGAAGTTAGGGTTTGAAAAGCCCATCGTAGGGTAAATTCTAAATAAAAAAATTATTATTATTATTTTATTTCTCGTTGGAATTTTGATGCGATTTTTAATTTTGACTTATTTATTGCTATTGTTTAGGGTTCATATACGTCGTACTGATAAAGTAGGAACGGAAGCTGCATTCCATTCCTTGGAAGAGTACATGTCATCTGTGGAGGAATACTACGAGATGATCGAGTTTAAGAAAGGAGTCACAAAACGGAGAGTTTATCTCGCTTCGGATGATCCTTCTGTTCATAGCGAAGCGAAACAGAAGTAATTGTGATCCAAAAAGAGATGAAAAATTAATAGTAAAGGGTTTTATTACGGTAAAACTATTTCAGGTATCCGAATTACGAGTTTATTGGCGATAACACTATCGCCAAAGATGCAGCTGTAGCAACTCGATATAGCGATAAGTCGCTACGAGGAGTTATTATCGATATCCACTTTTTAGCCCATTCCGATTTCTTGGTCTGCACCTTTTCTTCACAGGTAATTCTTTTCTTTCTTTCTTCTCATTTTATCTATTAATTTAATTAATATATAGGTACATAAGTTAAATAGACAGAAGATTTAGTCCATAGAAAGATAATTTCGTCATAGATGAATAACTTAATCGATTTATAGGTTTTTTGAATCGATTAATAGATTGAAATCGATTGATAGAGTCGATAAATAGCTAATAATATTTTTTTTAATCGTTTTAGGTGTGTCGCTTAGCATATGAGATTATGCAAGCTTTTTATCCAGACGCGTCAAACAAGTTTAGATCTTTGGATGACTTGTATTATTACGGCGGCCAGGCAGCTCACAAACAAGTTGCGATTTATCCTCATGTTCCTGCACGTAGCGATGAGTTAGAATTGAAAGTGGGAGACGTGGTTGGCATTGCCGGGAATCACTGGGATGGATATTCCAAAGGCACCAATGAGCGAACCAAGAGAAATGGACTCTACCCTTCTTTTAAAGCTGTTGATATTGTTGACCAAGTCGACTTTCCCGTGTACGAGCGTTCTTGACTTAAACCATCACAGATCACTTAACTATTACAACTCTGTCTATCAAATAACTGTCTTTAAATATTTTGTAATTATTTTTTCGCCAATTGCGTATTTTTTCTCTTTTTTACATCCCTAACGCGGTTAAATGGGGTATTAAAATGTTTGAATGGAGCGCGCTTGCCAAGTACCACAGGAATCCACTAGTGGCGCTAGGTTTGATTTGGCAAGCTTTCTAACCGGCTTTTGCGCCACCCACTCCTTACACAATTGTATTCTTCCGCCACATTGCTTTTACTCCGGTACACGTTAGGCGTTGAAGCTGTTCTGTCTTGCTAGAAAGTAGTTTAATTAGTCTCTTTTGATTCGTGCGCGATTAAGATGTCTCGTCGGAAAGACAGTGAATATAGTAACGGGCTGGAAGGGAACGATGACCAGCTGGAAATCGAACCCAACTTTGATGATCCTCCTGGTTTCGAGGATGACGTTTCAGACGAAGGTAATAATGCCGTATTTTACATGTTTTTGCTATCAATTCTTTACGACAAGTACACTTTCTCAATTAAAATTTTTAGCAACGTTATTAAGCACCTTTTGCTATGATTCAAAGTACTAAACTGTTCTTAGTATAACTTATTTATTGTGCTTTTTTCATTTTTTGTTGCAGAACTGGTTGGGGACCTACTTAGGCAAAAGCCGAAAGAAACTGATGGAGTAGAGGCCGTTATTGTCGTTGATGGGATCCCAGTTGTCGGCCCTGACCGTCTCGAAAAGCTTCAGAACGTTATTCGTAAAATCTTCAGTAAGTTTGGGACAGTTGCGAATGAATACTACGCTTTAACCGCTGAGGGCCACACTAAAGGGTAACAAATCCTTCTAAAACTCCCTCAGAAAGCCTCTAATCTTGTTTTAATTTTTTTTTATGACAACTAGGTACATTTTCGTGGAATACGCTAATGCTGCCCAAGCCGTGGAAGCTGTGAAAGCTACCAATGGCTACAAGATGGACAAACAGCACTCGTTTGCTGTCAACTTGTTCACGGATTTCATCAAGTACGAGAGCATTCCCAACGAATGGGAGCCACCGCAGCCTCAACCTTTCAAGGCTCAGGGCTGTCTCCAATACTATTTGTTGGAACCCGATGCGTGCGACCAGTTCTCTGTAGTCTACGAAGGAGGCGAGAAAGTCGCAGTGTATTTGAACGTTCAACCTGAATTATCCGTCTTGGAAGAACGACCAGTAAGCTTTTAAACTTTTACACATGCTTATCAAGCGTTAGTTCAGTGTATTAAGCGTCTTATCAGTCTATTTTTGTCATATTTTAACAAATTATTAACTATTTTACAGAGATGGACAGATACGTTGGTGCGTTGGTCTCCGTTGGGAACTTATTTGGCTACTTTCCATGCTAAAGGTGTGGCGTTATGGGGAGGGGAGAAGTTTCAACAAATTATGCGCTTCAGCCATCCAGGAGTCCAATTTGTGGACTTTTCTCCTTGTGAAAAGTATTTAGAACACATATTTTTGCAAAAAAATAAGTTTTTGCATGGAAAAATCTAAAAATCCTGTCTTTTTTGCAAGGTATTTGGTGTCGTTTTCGCCCCTTATTGATACCCGATCGGATGAGCCCAGTTCTATCGTCATTTTTGACGTATTAACGGGCCAGAAGAAGCGTGCTTTCCATGCTGACAAGAACCAGATCTTTCCTGTCATTAAATGGTCCCATGACGACCGCTATTTCGCCCGTATGGGACCTGACGTCCTCTCTGTCTACGAAACTCCAGTATAATTCCCCTTACTTAAGCTTTCTAATTCAAGATTAATCAATATTTTGGTATATTTTTAGTCGTTTGGTCTTCTGGAAAAGAAGAGTATCAAAGTTATTGGCATCCGGGATTTCAGCTGGTCTCCTACAGATAATATCATCAGTTATTGGGTGGCGGAAGACAAAGATGTACCAGCTAGGGTTACTTTACTCGAAATTCCAAGGTTATTTCATTTTTTATTCATTTTTTTTATTTGTCTAAAAAAGTGTCAAATTTTCTGTTATTTTTTTGCGTTGTGTTATATTTTTTTGTTTTAATTTTATTTTCAGTCGAAACGAAGTTCGAGTCAAGAACTTGTTCAGCGTAGCCGATTGCAAGATCCATTGGCAAAAATCCGGCGACTATTTATGCGTTAAAGTGGACCGTTACAGTAAAACCAGGAAGGAGAAGTCTGAGATTAAATACGCGGTAAATTCAAATGAAAATCCGGATTTTGGATACATTTTAAACGTATTCCTTTAAAATAGGGCATGTATTACAATCTGGAGATCTTCCACATGCGCGAAAAGCAAATCCCAGTCGATTCGGTCGAGATTAAGGAAATGATTCAGTCTTTCGCTTGGGAACCAGTGGGCAACAAATTCGCCGTTATTCACGGAGACGTTCCAGCAGTTAACGTCAGTTTCTATGAAGTGAAAACCGGATTAACGCCCTTGTGCTTGAGTAATAACCGATTTTTAATGCAATTTTAAGAGAATTTTTCGATGTTAATGTGTTTTTTTGTAGAGAAATACGAAAAGAAGCCCTGCAACCACATCTTCTGGTCCCCAGCCGGACAGTTTGTGGTTTTGGCAGGCTTGAGGTCCATGGCTGGCACGCTGGAGTTTGTAGACACCCAAGACTTTACCGTCATGAACATGAACGAGCATTTCATGGCCACTGATGTGGAATGGGACCCTACTGGACGTTTTGTAGCGACCAGTGTGTCTTGGTGGGGACACAAAGTGGACAACGCCTTCTGGCTCTGGACTTTCCAGGGTAAGATCCTCAAGCGCGTGCCCATGGAGAAGTTTTGCCAATTCCAGTGGCGGCCACGCCCTCCTACGCTCCTTCCGGCGCAGCATATTAAGGATCTTCGCAAGAACCTCAAGAAATACAGCGTCCAATTTGACGTCAAGGACCGTATGAAACTGTCCAAAGCTTCTAAAGAACTTGTTGAGAAGCGTCGTAAACTTATGGTCGACTTTGAGGAGTATCGTGCCAAGAGAGAAGAAGAGTACAATGAGAGTCGCAAACGTCGTCTGGAGTTGAGAAACAGTAAGTTTTGGAGATCATTTGTATAGTATTTGAGCTAAATTTGTGTATTTCTTTTAGACATTGATACCGACGAAATGGATGCACGCATGGAAATGGACGAAGAAACGGTGGAATTCTTTGTGCGGGAGGAAGAAATTGTTCTTGACTGAAAAGATCCATCCACGCCAAAGCCGGCTTGTTCAGGCTTGGTGACAAAAAAAAGTGGTGGTTTATTGACGCTGAGTTCTTTTTTAGAACATTCTCGCATTGGAATAAAGCCACGTTAAATCGGAAGGTCGGTTATCAATATTTAAACTTCTTTTTTATCTTTATAAAAGCAACAGGAACGTGACTTTGGTCCGTACAATCCCTTTATCGATTATGATTCAATAATCGATTAGGATTAAAATCGATTATTCCGAATTATTGATTATGTTTCGATAACCGATTTTGATTCAATTATCAATTTTGACTGAAAATTAAGGTCCACGCCAAACCAAAGAGTTGACCAAGAATGCATGATTTGAATGGTATATGGTTTGAATGCAGAATGGTATGCATTTTTCTCATTATTTTAATTCGTAAAGTAGGTACTGTATTTACAATTAAGCGAATCTAAAAGCGTTTAGAAAGTCTATTTGTCTTGGGTTTCAAACACAAGCATTCCACAAGCTTTCTTACAAAGGAATGTACAAAACTTATTTTAAGAAACCAGCGTTAAACGAACAAGTATCTAATTACATGTATTTCAAGCAACCAATTATCACAAGTAAGTAAGTTATTTTTTTGTTGGTTTTTTAAAAAAGCGCTATGAGCAGGCAACTTTCTCTAAAAATTATCTTTGCTTAGGCTTTCACAGACTAATATCTCCGTACTGTTGGTTCCAAACCCGGTACGCTTCTAAAGAAGAATCCGCTACGCTTCGCCGAACACGCTTTAAAGCTTCTACAAAATCTTCAAATTTTACTGGCCTCAAATGCTGAGCCTCTAACGACTTAACTCGCTCGGGTCCTAATTCTAAAGACAAAAAACCAGCCAACGCTGTTAAACTACTCCACACGTATTAAACAACAATCAACTCAAATGACAGAAATAAACCAAAATGTACCAAGAATTCATCCAAAAAATACGAACAAAACGAGCAAAATCCATGCCAAAACTTACCTCTAATGGGTGCCAAGGCTGCATCACGGGCTACAGCTGTTAAATCGCTCCCGGAGTATCCTTCTGTCATCCTGGCGAGTCTTTCAATCTGCGCTACTGAGCAGGAATGTCCGCCTTGCTGTTTGGCAAATAAATGCTGCAGTAATTGCAGTCTGGCGCAAGTTTCTGGCAAGGTTACATACACTCTTTTGGGAAATCTCCTAAAGAAACCCCAAACGAAAGAAAAAACAATCTGTTTAGCAAAGCGAGCAAATTGAAAGAGGATTTAGCTTCAATCACTCACCTAAGTACTGCTTCGTCCAAATCTTGCGGTCGATTCGTGGCCGCCATGACAAGGATCCTTTCTCCTTCTTTGTGCGACGCTACTCCGTCGAATTGACATAAAAACTCGGTTTTGATCCTGCGGCTGGCTTCGTGTTCGCCTTCTCGGCGCTCGGAGAGCAGGGCATCCACTTCGTCCATGAATATGACTGAAGGCTGCAAATCGCGCGCTAAGGCGAACAAGGCTTTCACCAGCTTCTCCCCTTCGCCCACGTACTTCGAAGTGAGCGACGAGGCGGAAATATTGAAAAACGTCGCGCGACATTGCGACGACACTGCACGCGCCAATAAAGTCTTCCCGTTGCCCGGAGGGCCAAACAGCAGTAAACCCCGTGCTGGCGCCCGCAAACCCGTAAATAATTCTGGACGCAGCGCTGGTAGAATAACTGTCTCTTCCAACGCTTGCTTGGCCAACTAATAAAATCATTAAAAAAAAAAAATGTATGAGCATTTCGAACTAAACACACCCACTGCAGTGTTCCGGAACTTCTGTTGTTCGGAACGTCGTTCTTCATCGTTCATTCGTCAACATTTGCCGCTCCGTTCCGTTCGAATTCTGCAAAATTTTCAAAAGAACTAGTTCCAAAACGGAAGTTTCGATCCGAGATCCGTTCCACTCAAAGATCCGATAATATTAGTAGAAAACAATTTTAAAAAAAGTTTGTCCAAGCGCTTTGGAACAGAGTAGAAAAGTTTCTACCTGTGGCCACTAGATGGCCTGGACACTAGACTGTCTGGTCATTAGATGACGCGATCGGAGCGGTTCATTTCCCGGAAAATGAGCGGAATGGAACGAACGGAGCTTTTCCGGAAAGTTCCAGAACACTGGAATTGACATGAAATGGACATGTAAGTTGTACTTGATTGCCCGCAATATCATCGAATTGCACTTCAGAGCCTCCCTCGATGATTTCCTGCATAATCAGCTGTGCCAATCGCGAATCTACGCCCTTTAAAGCTGTTCCTTGGCCATTGGAGCCGTGACTCGGGCTCGTGCCAGGCTTGAGACGAGGATTAGCGACGTTGGCCACTTTGGTACTTCTGGACGGCGTGCCAGGAGGCACGTGAACCTTGAAAACACGCAAAGTCAACGATTTAAAAGCCGATCAATCTATAAAAATCAATAGTTTCCTAGTATAGCTGCTTTTTACTTGTTTCTTAAGCATAGGAGGGGTTGACGTCGGTCGTGCCATCGGTCTAGATGTGGGTAACGGCCGGCGACGAGACGCTGGACCTAAAACACACATAAATCACATAAAAAGCAACTCGTTGGAATACAGATGGACTGATCTGCTCGAAAAGGGAGATAAATTCTCCCCAAAATGTGAGTGAATTCTGTTTTCTAAATTTTTCTATTTTTAACTCCTTCCTTGAAGACAGATCTTTCTTTTTGCAAGGTTTTCGGAAGAAGAAATCGCTGGGAAGTCGTCCGGACATAAAGGTAAAACGTTTATGACCGGAACGGCAGGCGTACAGTAGCGGAAATGCAGCATGCAGGCGTAAGCAAGACTGCACTGCGACAAAAGATGCTGTTTGGCTTCGGAATAGAACGAGATGCTGGAGAGGATTAACAAAAGAATGTACGCGTACCGTTGATTTGTTCTTTGTGGGCGGCAACGACAGGATCAGCTGTTCCCAATTTGGTGGATTTAGGACTCGAAGTACTGGTGCTATTGCTGCCTTGAGAAAGGGGACGTAATAAGGGTGGTCGCTTCCATCGTTCACGAGCTGGACTCGCATTCACGCTCGCGGTTTCTTCTACTGCCAATTGCTGCAAATGTGCCAACGAACCTATTGAAAATCAAAGCATTATCGCGAAAGCCTTAAAAAAAGTATGCTGAGGAATTTACTGAGGAATTCCAGACGGTCTTTAGCCATGGCGAGGTTCGTTTTCATCTTCGCTTGCAGTCGAGAAGCTCGTTGGTCAGCTTCGCCTTCCAAAACGGGGATTTTAATCGAAATCCCGGCTTCTAATTGCGAAATCCCTTCTTTGTACAGCACCATAGCTTCATCTTTCGTTCCTGAAAGAAGTAATCGATACAATTAGCCGGGCCTTAAACTACTTAAGATGTTATGTATGATATTTATGAATTTATTTTGAATTTATTTATTAATTTACTTCATTTTTTCATGAATTTATTCGAAATTTTAGTGAGTTTTTTACCCAAATTCTGCTCATCTAGCCTTAATGCTTTGGAAATGAGCTCGAAGGCCTTCTGGTGGTAGTATTTCTGTTGTTGCTGGGCATCGACAGCAGCATTCTTGGCATGGTGGGGTTTGTTGGAGTTTGCAGACATTTCGGAGAGTTTGAGGTTGTAGTAATCGGTCTCTGACTCGAGAGAATCACAGGAATCGGGCGCGAGGTAGTATAAATCCGAGATTTGTTCGCTAGATCGGCGTTCGACCCATACATCAACGGCTAAAGGTTCGGATTCCGATGATTCTTGGCCTTTGTTTTTGATTTGTTGTTGCAGTTTTAACTTATGCTGATCCGGCAGTCGCGAACGTGAACGGAAAAAGAACTGTTTTAGTAAAGCTAATAAAAACCAGAAGACTGCAAGGACATAGCGCACCAGTACCATCACGCCATAGAAGATCTGTCTGCATAAGAAGTGGAGGAGCAAAAAAAGCAGGTGAATTATTGCATAAATAGCGCCTGATGTAGACGACACAACACTGAAAACTCCTTGAGTCGCTCGGGACGGTAAAGCCGCGCCTCCAGGCGCGTTTAGCCGAACGCTAATTCGTCGACGCATGGCGGGCTTTTTGAAACCGAGAGTCACTGAGTTGGAATTCAAAAATGGGAATATCATTTATTATGGAAACTTATTCGAAGAAAGTAAATATTGTTTCTAACTGTCACTTTGGGGATTTTTTAGGAGTCTTTGAGGGGAAGATAATTTTGCTTAAGGAAGGAAAAAGTGGACGGATGATTTAAATGGACGGTAGTATACGATCCGGCTGCTTACAAGCCATGACTGAAGCCAAATCGAAGGTTTCTCCCCAACGCGGAGATACGCTTTGCTGAAGCGTGGGTAAGAAGAGCTTGAGAAAAGACCTGCGCCGTCTTAGGGCGCCAACCAGGCGAAACCCGGCAATTACTTTCCTAATAATCCAAAAATGTGGTTTCCTTTGCTGTAACTGCTGAGAGTTGTAGATATGGCACTGCTTTTTGCCTTGATTTTCCCCCTTTTTTAGGGGAACAAGAAGCTGATGCAGCAACCTTTCAATCCTTGTTTATTGCGGTTTCGCTTATTGGAATCTTTATTTGAGATCTGGAATATTTAGTAGAAGGCTTGGAGGACGTGGTGCAACGGTATCTTGATTGTATTGGTTCACTTTGTACGTTGTTAGCGAGTGCGTTAAATAATTAAGTGAATTATGGTCACGTAGTTCGTGATCAATATCCACGTCTTCAACTGCGCTGAATAGAACTAGGCAACTTAAATGTGGGGCAATTTTGGCTGAAACGTTAGAAAACAACTTGTTTTACCCAACTTGTAACTCCCGGTTTTTTGGTTTACTTGTAAAATTGTATCTATCCCAAATATTGCTTTAGCGCTTAATTTCCAAATCTGTTGAATTTTTGTTCTGTGACTTTTCATAGATCGAAAAATTTGATTCTAAAATTATGTAAATTACATGTTTTGCTTCTTCCCGGAATTCCCTACTTGATTATTTGTTGTATCCAAAGCGTTCCCCAGATAAATTTCCAAATATGTACTTTTTTTTATACAATTTTTATTTTTTTTAATAAAAGCGAAAATTTGGGTAAATTTTTGCGTGATTTTTAAAAAAAATCCGCTTAATGGGGTGTGGCCTCTTCGAAATGGATGCATCCTATTGGTGGATTGGACCAAAAAGGGGGCGTGGCTCCTTTTTGAGCTGAAAGAGCTTGTTCAGGGCTTTTCTCCATAAGGAATAATGCTGTATCAAGGGGTCCCTTCAGAAATCGTCAAAAATTGAGAGCCTCGCCCCTTCCCCGTTCCCAACTCCCCTGCTCGGTTTCCTAACCCCGACATTCGAGCTAGTGATGCCGAAGCTTCACGATATCGAATATGGGTACAGAAACCTTGCCTGGAAGGCATAAGGTATAGAGAAAGGGAGCCATTTAACATTTCGTTTTCTTGGCGAAATAAAGTGCAACGACCGGGTTTCGAACCGGGAACCTCTCGTTCCCCAGGCTTGCGCTTTATCCACTCGGTCATACGCCTTTATTTTATAATGTGTTGAAACCTCTATAAATACAATGTATGGATTAAGCTGGTATACATTGTACGCAGGTACTTCATCTGACTCATCTTGTGTTCTATTTATAAATACATAACCGTTCGCCTACACATACCTTGATTCTCTAGAAGTTTGTATTATTATATTGTATTTTCTTGGCCAAAAGTCTGAAATAAAAATACCCTACGTTATCGTTGTTTGTAAGCATCGCTTGTAAACTCTTTGTCGAATGCGTTGCTGGTTAAATAAAAAATTCTTTAACCTCAAATAAATTGTTTATTTCCAATAACAAATACATTTATACAATTCATATGATGCACACAATTATCGAACAACCAACTTCGCGCTTTTTCAGGGAAGTTCGGGGCCTGAAAAGGAGGGCGCTAGTGTCGAAACTGGCTTGAAATTTCCTAGCGTCAGCCATAGTAATACTCCTTGATGTTTATGCTGGGAGCTTTCTTCTTCACAAAGCTAACGATAACCATTTAGCTCAAACGTCTGGGAAGGGCTAAAAGGCGAACTCGCTCTCTGATTGGACGCGTATCTTCCCCATGTAAACTTGACCTTCCACACCGAACTTACCGTCAATTGCGCCACAGCCAATAGGCTTCATTCGCTCATACCACGAGTAACGAACGGTCGTATCGATTCTGGGTCCCCCAACGGCATTTCATCACTAAAAATAACGACTATTTCTTACTTTTCTACCACAAAATATACCTCCCTAAAACCAATAATAAAAACAATTAGAGAAAAATCAGTGCATTTCCAAATACAATTAAATGAAAAGAAACTGGGTAACAGGGCACTGACGGAGGAGTAAACATTTTTTTAAAAACTGGCCACACTCTTTAAATGTAAATCTTTTTTAACACGTTTCGGTTCTCAAGTGCTGTAAGCGGCTGAACGACGCTGTTAGGTTATTTTTTTTGTACAGTCAAAAATTTGTCGACTAGAGTAGTAAGGACAGTGATCGAAAAACCAACAAAAAACAATGGCATTGTTTGTCCTCGACAATATTTTCCTCTTAATACAAATCTTTGGCTTAATTTAATAAATTTAATGAGGACGAGTAAAAACCGAGTCTGAATCATGACGGGATCGCTGCTGTGAAACCATGCCAGTTCCCCGTGCTTGTTTCTGCGAGTTCGCGGCCGAAGCGTTGCCTTCCACTCCACTCCGATACGCCAGGAGCTCTCGTATATGTTGAACGATCAGATCTATGGCCACTACGAGCCCAATAAAAGAAAGAAAAAAACGAAAAATAAACCATTTATTAGTCAAACTCTCCAAAACTTTCCCATCATTATTAAACCTTTTTTAATTCTTTTAACGCAAATAAACCAAAAAAAGAACTTGCGAAGTGGCGTAGCCTGTATTGATGCACTTTCGGGAAATAGAAAAAAAACTGAGCTGACGGCAAAAAACAGTAAATTGTCCTACGAACGGCAAAATATAGATCCTTCAAAAGCAAAGTGCACAAGAAAACCATTATGTCCTGCCCCTTCTGTAGTTAAATCATCACAGACTTGATTGTTGCCCCCAAATAGACAGAAAAATCAAACAGCCACAAAATAATTTTTTTCACGATTAGTTAGTTTTCTGCTTTTTTTTATTTGGCTTACCCCAATACCGTGGTAAGGCACAATTAAAAGCGTCATCAGATCAACCAAAATCGGGCCAAAAAAGTTTGTGTTCAGAAAAGAAACCAAAAATGTCAACTTTTCGTTTGTTTTTTTGTTGGTTTGTTTTGGGTAAAACATCCATTCCCCCATAAACTGGTCAGTTCTTGGCTTTTTAAAGGAATGTCAGTTTTTGTCCCTTTTTCTTTGTCTCTCTGGCAAGAGTGTGTTATCGCAGAGATGCCGACTTGAGTGCCATTGCAGCATTGCATATGAGAATGTCTTGGATGTGCTGAACTATCAAGTCAATGGCCACTACAAACGAAGACAGAACCGTTAACGGAATTCATGAAAACGTCCCAAGTCCTACCCTTTGTTATCCTTTTAATTTTTTTTTAAAGAAGTGAAATATACTATACACGAAAACGAATTATTACCATTGTTTTCTGCTCCACGAGGAATAATGACATCCGCAAACTTTTTCGTCTAAATAAGAGGAAAATTAAAATTGGGTAAAATTGATTTTTTGAAAAAAAAATTTACCGGAAGACAAAACTCTTCAAACGCTGGCTTTACCAACGCAGTATATTGATTGAGCACATGTTCGAGATCACGCCCACGTTCTCTTGTATCTCTTAGAACTAAAAAAAACATGATTAATAGCATTTGTTTATTAAATGTATTTATTATTATTATTTATTTTAATTATTTATTTGTTTATTGAGCTATTTTTTAATTAAATTAAGCCAAACCTCGTCTAGATAGTCGAGTATCTGCATCAGTGTCGACAAACAACTTCATGTGAAATAAATCACGGACTTCTTGGTGGTAAAACACGAGAATTCCTTCGAATAGAACAACATCTGCGGGGTAAATTGTAATACTTTCATCTGGTTTCCTTTTGGGGATGAAATAAATTAATTTAAACGGATCTTTATACAGATTTTATGGAGGTTTTACTATTTTACCTTGAGTGATTTATGAAATCGTAGACAGGAATTGCACAGGGCACGCCCTGAAGGATTTTCCTCAACGTTTGGAGAACAAGTTCATTGTCAAACGCATCTGGAACGATTTAAAATGCTAATTTTGTTACAGAATGATGGATTATGAGTGTAAATTAAAGTAAATTATAGGAACCTGGATGGTCAAAGTTGAAGGAACCTTTAGAAGCTTTTAGTATTTCAGTGGGATTCAATTCTCGGTAGAAACTGTCTTGGCTTATGCAAACGACTTGGCGTTGATGGTGATCCATTTCATCTTGGCCCAACTTTTCCATGATTTTACTGCACACAGTCGACTGCGTACAGAAAGAGCAAGGTAAAGTTTTAAGTTCCTTTTATAGAAAATGCTTTCCTAGAAAAATAATCCGTTAACAGGTTTTCAACGAACTTATTCAAGCATAAAAATTAAAATAATTTTAAAATAAGATCATTTATTAAACAATCACAGTTTTAAACGGCTCTAATAGATCTGGACTAGTTTTAGTATGAGTAAATGGCAGAGGTTAAGACTACTCTAGAATTTAAAAATAGATTTAAAGAGCTACGGGGCTAAAAAAAATAAAAATAATTACCTTGCCAGATGCTGTGCCTCCAGCCACTCCAATAAGAAACGGCGTTTTGGTCTCGAAACCTTGTAAAACGTATCTGGGAGCCCCTCCATTAGAAGAAAACCTTCTTACAGACGCCATTTAAGTTAGTATTGAGATCTATAAAGTTAAAATTTCACTCCTGGTGGTAAATCCAAACAGAAAATCGAAGGGAAAAACGTGACACCTTCGCCAACGCATGGGGGATGGACAATAAAGACGCGTAGGGGAGGGAGTTAGTATTCGGGAGGCTTTCTTTATGTAGAGCAACTGCCAATTCTCAGAAGCCGACTGGTATCGCCACCTACTATCGCTTTAGCATAGCTAGTCTCTGCTCGCCTGTTAACTTCCGCATGTTTTGAATGGGGGCGTATACGAGCACGTATGGCATCTGCGCACTGAACAGCCGACTAGATAATTTGATAACCGTATACTCGATTTACATGCCGTCTTTTGTTAAAAATATAGTGAAATTATGTCTAAATGCTAGTTTTTTTACAATCACATTGTTTACTATCACATCGTAAGATTGTTTTGCATTTTCCAATAATTAATTCATGTAAAAAACATAAAAACTAGCATAAAAACATAATAGCTACAAAACTGTCAAGGTTTATTTTGTTCAATGTTTTGAACTTTTCACGTAAAGCAAAAGTAATTTTGCCTTCCCCGTGCTAAGCTTCATGAGCTTATCGTCATCTAGTGAGCTTCTTAAACAATACGTATCGCATCTTCAGATTCTGGCGGTCACTAATCGCTAAATCTAAGCCATATTTTTAAAGGCAAAAGAGTTTACTTAAACCAAAACATGAAGAATTCGGTTTGCGTTATTTGCAAAAATCTATTCTCAGTAGCAACCATTTTAACAGTCTGCTGAGGGCAACAAGGGGCACGGGATAAATTTGTGTAGGCGGCAGTACAAATCAAATCATGGCTAAACCTAGTTTACAAGAAAACAAACACAATTGGGTTGGGGAGGGAAGTGGGAGGAGGGACGCAAAGATACAAAGAATTTTGTGGCGGGGTTTTCACATTGTCCAAGCATTCACACCAACACAATTATCCATCCACTATTTCAAGTCCATTGAACATTGGCTCTTCATTTTCCTTTTTTTTCTCCATAAAAACTACTTCGCAGTTGTTTCTCACAGATTAGTATGTCAGAGGCAGGATATTGGTTACGATTATGAATAGGACTCTTCTTGCAAAAATTAGGACACGCTTTTTTTCTTTTCTGAAACTATTACGGAGCCCAATCAATCCACACACTTGCAACTCGCTTTGTACTCTCGGACACTACAACCTCGCCAAGCACCAATAAATTACTCTTCCACGCTCTTCCCGCCAACGGAGAAATCTCAAAAAAGTAGAAATAAACGAAGTAAGAGGGAAACTAAAAGGGTACATCGGTACAGAGGTGGGCTACATAAGAACATTTTGCAATCTCCCATACATTCCCCAATCAACATTTCTTCCAAAAAATCGCATGATTAACATGTCATATATATTCTGGGTAATTTTTCTTATCTCATATAAAAATATGTCTATATAAGCGAAGCTTCTGGCGGCCCCTTCATTTTTAGAATTTCAATTTCTTCTTCCCCTTGTCTCGGTAGTGGAAAAGAAAAGAACAACACCTCCACCCCAAGTTTGTTGGAAAATTCCTTAAACTGCGTTGAAAGTTTCTTTTGGGAGAGAAGGAACCTTCCTTTTCCCTTTAAAGTAGATAAAAAAAAGGCAGTCTAGTTTTTTTCCATGAAAATTTTACCGTGTTTGAAAGTTTCCCAAGAATCCCAAGCCAACGAAAATTTTCCCCGCCCTACGCCATCTCTTGCCGGGTGAAGTAAACACGGACCAAAACAAAAAAAAAACAATAGTTTTTGTACAGTTTACCTCACTTTCATAAGCCCGAAAACAAAAAAAAGGGGAAAACACATAATACAAGACAACTCAATTTTTTTTCCTTATTAAATCATGAATTGGTAACGGGTGGTAACAAAACATTTGGAAAACAAAATCTTCGCCATACTTTGTCTGATGCCCATATATCCCAGTACTTTTACCCAAGCAAAGTTCCGTTTAACAAACTATGCGTCACTCGGCGGCTAACCAACTCATGACGTCACAACTTGGGAGGGGGATTGCTGGATGGAATGTGCCTTTATACATAAAACAAAAAGAACGAGACCTAACCTTACATTGATTGTTTTTGTTGTTTTCTTTTTAGCTTCAACCATGGTTATTACACTATGTACAAAGAAGTAAACCCCCCGAACTAATCAAAGGAGTTGATTGTACGGAGGGCCAAAAGAAATAAACAAAAAAACTCAAAAGAATCGGGAAGGGAAACCCCTGTTTAAACCATAGCCAAAAATAAAAAAAAAAGTTCTAGACGTGTTACACAGCCCCGCCATGGATTGAAACTTCCAAATTCAAAAAGTCGAATGGTTTTTCCTTTTTTCCGCCATTTTTGCTTCACGTGTCCCGATTTGGCTCCATACGCAGCCAATTTACATTCAATAAGCGTTCAATATAAGCTTCGTTCCTTGCACCGGTATGATGGAAGATGATCTGATCCAAAGTCTTTAAAAAGAACTTTCCTTAACCAAAACCAACTCTTCTTGTTAATCTTGTGAGAACTCTTTCACTATTGGAAACGAAAGAAAGACTCCCCAAATAGAGACCGAAACTGTGTATAAAAGAGCCAATTGCATAGGACTTTGTGTACTCAATCTAACGCAGATTGATAACCCTAAAAATAAATAAAATAATTAGTAAACAATGCATAAATTGAATTTAAATTTTAAAAAAATCGTTTAATTTGTATAAGAAACGGTTTAAAGTTGTAAGGTTCTTACCTATCGTCGTTTGGCGTGCAGCATTTCCATTAATAAGGTTTGGGTAGGCGCAAATCCATTGAGGTGCTTGAAATACAGAAAGTCTTCGCCTCGTGAAGAAATACTGTGCACGTCAGGCAAAATGGCGAGTAATTTGCTGAATTTATCCTGCAAGAGCATACAAAAGGGCAAAATTAATTAATACATTTTTATTAGGGGATTTCAAAAGGCTTTTGTCAAACTCTTTGTCAATTGAACTTGGCAAAGTTTTTTTTTTTTAATTTATTTTTCTTACCGGCACTTGTGGGTAACAATTCAAGGTGTAATCGAAAAGAGCTTGCTGAACTTGGTCGTGAGCTTCCACTACGTGACGTCGATTCAACAAACCTCGAACATCTGTGTAAATACGACGAAAGTAAAAGGAAAATTACAATTAGCGGTTGTCCTCCAAACAAAAAAAATACACTTGGGGACAATATTTTAAATACTACTAGCTTTAAGATATTATGCGCCTAATTACGCTACTACTTTCAGGACATTTTCAAGGTTCATTTAGTTTACAGTGTTATCTGATATAATTAAATAAGAAATAGCTTTTTTCTTTATTTTGTTATACATAAGAGGGGAGATTTAGCTTCCAGATGTATCCAAAGAAGGCTAAGAAACGCCCAATATTCTTTGTGAAAAGCTTGCCTGTCCTTGGTATTACTCATCTTAATCAACGTTAAAGGAGGCAAGTTTAAACGTGACACGTAGCTCACGAATTTTGGGACGCAAAACTCCCCTTAAACGCGAAGCAAATTATCCAATCTACGCTTGCGTGTAAAAAAATATATAATAATGATAATAATAATGTTCGCGGTTTTTCTCTTTTCTTTATATTTTTTACAATTTTACTCTGATTTTATAATAAATAATTTATTATTTTTACCCCATATCTATTTCTAATTATACCTAATTGAATGAGGTATAAATACATGAATTACTCATTTTTCTTGCATTTACCTCGCAACTATCGGGAATTGGAATCGAGTTATTCACTATCGAGATTTTACGTTTTGTATCGATTTCCATTCTTATTTGGCTTTTAGTGCGTATTTAGTCTAAAAACTAATTCCAATTTGGTCTATATTGATTGTTTAATGCGTTTAATCTATGTATATTCAACATTTGTAAATATATCTTATTGAATTAGGTACAAACACAAGAAGAATAAGCCATTCTTCTTGCATTTATATTGTCATGATCGTCAACTGATATCGCCTTATCCACTATCGATACTTAACGCTCTGGTATCGATTTCAAGTCCTATTTGGCTTTTTATGCGTATTTAGTCTAAAAACTAATTCAATTTCATCTATATTGATGATTTAATGCGTTTAATGTATGTCTGTTCGATTGGTTCACGTTTTGAGCTCGACTTCGATGTTTATTTTCTTTCTTTTATGTAATTCTATGTAAAAATAAAGGTTTTTTTAATAAAATCCTTATAAGGAAAAAGAAGAAACAAGTCGGAAGTTAAGTTATTTTAGTTCGAAGGCTTTACCTGGATTGAGTAAGAGTAGGAACTTGAGGCAGATGTAGTCAGGGACGTCAAATCTTATCTCTTGCAGTCTTCTCGTCAGGTCGTGGAGAGGTTCAGCTAATTCGGAAGCTCCGAGCATGGCCAAAGACACCAATTCAAACTTCTGCCCATTCGGTAACGTTGTTTCATCGGGCAAATGATTGTGCAGCCTTTGATGAATATGGTCCAAGATTAAAAGGTCGGACCATGAATGCTGCAGCATCTTCATCTGATCATCCACCTGAAATCCAGAAAAAAATGAGTCAAAACATCAAAACTAACCATCGTTCCTTGAAAAAAATCCAGAAAATATAAGAAAATACTAAAAAAAACTCGACCAAAATTCCCAAACCCAAAAATCCTTTGAAACATTTCCAGTTCCGGGACCTCAACTTTTTTCTTTCTTTTCAAACCTGCGTCTCACATTTTATATGTTGATAGACTAGTTTCTTCTGGTGTGACGTCACCATTTCATCAGCTCCCTTAATTCCTGGAGGGGCAAAAACAAGCTCTACTGACCTTGTAAAAACCTTTTTAATGTGTTCTTGTGTATGCAGAACTTCCCTTACCCTCCCAATCTCACACTTTTCCTTTCACTTTGACCAATATCCACTATACACCGTACCCATAACTCGGTTTGGCTTGTCTGGCTCTTCCAAAATTCGCCTTTAAAACCTTTACAAGAACCCGAAATCTTACCCCCTTACCCCAAACACCCTTCCTTTCGTATCTGCGGCAAAACAAACCTTCTACTTCCCTTTTCCACCCCTCAAACTCTCAAATTCTCAAACAAAAACACGCCTATTAACCCCCTTTCTCTTCAGCAACTCGAAAAGTTGAACAGTAGACTTGTATGCAAAAAAAGAAAAAAAAGACACAACAAAATTTAATGAGAAGCAATGTTCGAACTCGGAAAGCTAAAACACATTCCCATATTTGACATGTAAAAAAAAGTAATAAAAAAATTTGCATCACGACATTTTCCATTGTTTTCCATTTCCCCCCACTTGGAAGTGTTTCGAGTTAGTGCCTCTCAGCCATCACGCACCTTATGAGAAAATACTAAAAAAATAAGCCCCGCCCCCTTCCCCTCTCACTCTCTATAGCCCCACAGCGTGGCGTTTTTATCCCGCCCCCCCTCCCCCCAACTCAAACTGCGACCTACTAACCTACTTGCTCTCGGTCTCTCTTTTCATAGCTTTTTTTTTGCTCCTGGTACAACTGAACTATCGCTTTCATTCCCAATTCCCATGCCAAAAATGCCAGAACTCTTCTGCTACTACATAAAAAAAAAAAAAATGGGAAAAAATAAGTTTCGGGTCATTCATGCAACGATAGAGATCGAAACCAAGCCCACTTTTTCCACCCTGGTTACTTCCCTCAATGCGCTTTTAATTAATTTTCGTTTATTTCTAAGAATAAGTTTCGTAATATTTCTTGAGATATTTCGATTCGAATTTCACTTTGAATTGAAATTAAGAGGAATTTAATGGGGAATTTTGGTAAATTGTGGATTTATAGACTGGTGTTTGATTGAAGCGACCCGAAATAGAGAAGCTGTGCGCATCTTTAGGTATCGACCAACTTACTCTTACTTTTTTGGCGTTCTTGGAAGCGTTATCTCTTTTTTTCTTTTTCTTTTATGATTTCTGTAGCTACGCGGTTGCCTTGACCCAATTGGCGCCCAGCCCACAAGTAGTTTTTTTAATCAAAGTTTAGAACATCGCTACAAACCCCACCAAACCCTTAAATCATCTTATCGTATCTTAATTAGCTCGCACAATTAAGAAAAAGAAAGACTGAACGACGTTTGTTTTCACAATTTTTTTTAGTATTCTTAGAATACCTCGAATTTAAGTAATTATATTACAAGACGATAAAAGATTCACTCACTGGTGTCGTTAATTAAGGTCAAGTTCAATTACAGCTTGGAAACGAGACGATAATTGCGACTAACTATCATAAAAAGGATGGGCACAAAATAACGGACGGTTGTCACAAGCCGAGACGCATTGCGTTGCTCCGGCCTGCTTTTCAGAAAGGCGCATTGACGTCACAATGAAAGTTGACAGGGCTTGCCGATCGAATGGTGCTTCTCTATCCCCTACTCGTATCGCTACTCCGGCCAACCGAACGCAGGTTTTGACGGGCTCTTCGAATGTGCTTGGGAGCGAACGTTTTAGTGAGCCGGGACTCGTAGCGTTACTCCGGCTTGGAAGCTTTTTTGTGGGGGAAAAGGAAAAGACTTTGTATCTTACTTGGGATTGTTAATCAAGTAAACAAGAGGCCTGAAAAGCTCTTTGAAGTTTTTTCCCCTTTACTTTATCGAATGTGTCCACAAAGTAGGGAGGGTCCAAAAAGTTTAATAAAGCTGAGAGGAGTATCTCGCGTTCTCTTACAAAAGTCTCTCCTTTTTTCACTCTTTTTGGATTCTATTGAATCTAATACCATACTCCTCTATTGTTACAGTCCTGTGGCCTACTGTGAACGCCAGGTCAAAAAGCCGCCAAGATTGATTGCTGAGTCCAAGTATTGACTCGCGTCCCAGATCCTTAAAAAAAAATCTGAAACTGTGATCCCACGACTCGTAGCGTTACTCCGGCCTGCTTACGCAAAGGCGCACGGCCGCAATAATGAAAACTTTCGAACGTTGCCAAGCGAACGCCTCTCCCCAACCTGGGTCTCGTAGAGCTACTCCGGTATAGTTGACTTCGTTCCGTCAACCCTTACTTATGCTCCTTCGCATCCCTTGGCCGACTCGAACAATTTCTCTCCCCGGACTCCTAGCGTTACTACGGTTTACCCATTGGTCATTAAGGCCCACTCCCCAAAAGAAGATATTGCAAAGACCGTCAACCCTAGCTCGTAAGCCCGATTCGTAGCACAACCCCGGCTTGCATTTTGGTCAATACCTCGGTAACATCATTCGACATTTCGACAAAATCGACCCCACCCCCCAAAAAAATAAAAATAAACAGAAATAAAATTGTAAAAAAAAAAATTCAGAAACTTACTCTAAGGTCTTTGAAGAACACCGAGTTCCGTGCCCAGTCAACTTGGGAGAAGAGGTTCTGGTCCAGCACCTTGCACAAGAGTTCAAAGAGGTCGACTTCCACTTGGTTGTAGGACTGGCTCTGCAACAATCCAAACAATGCACTTTGCCATTCTTTGTCGTCGAGACTTTGCACAAATTCCCGGACCAGGGGTGGCATCTTGGCCGTCGGCGTGGTCCCTGTCCCCGTAACGGTCCCAGTTCCGGTAAGCCCCGCCCCTATGTTCCCGCTCGCGCTCGTCCCCACGCTGCTGCCCAACAATCCTTCGAATTGGAATTGCTTGGGTGAGAGATGCGGATGCTGCGGGTGCGGGGGTGAAGGGGTGGTTGCATGGTTACTGGGAACGTTGGTCCCACTCCCCGGGTTGTTGCTATTATTATTATTGTTCCAGAGCTGTTTATCATGGGTTTGTCCACCATTGCTCGCCCCACCCATGCCGCCATGGTTGCTGGTACCGTGATTCGCGTAACTGGCACCGGGAATCCCTAAGGGACTCGGGGAGGAGTCTGGCGATGACGTCAGCGAGGACACTTGTGGGATCTGGATCTCGTGCTTGATCCCGCCACCGGTCACATACAAGGGGAGGGGATTGTTGCCCGTACTCGCCGGACCACCTACCGTATACAGCGTCGCGTCGGTCGCGTACATGGCCGTTTGCGAAGGCGTGCCGCCACTGGAAGATTGGCTAGAGGGCGTGCCGGACGCAGAAGGACGCATTTGCTTCTCTCGAATGGTTTGCAGCTTGCGAGCCCGATCCCGCTTGTACATCGGACCGAACTTATTCCGTCCTCCTCGCATCCGATCCGCTCTCACCGCTATTTACAAAAAGTCAAACAGTTTTTTTTTATTTTTATCAAAAAAATTTGGGAGAAAATAATTCTTAATACAATTATTTTTCAATAAAACAATAATTTTTGTTATGAAAAAAAAGACTTTAAGCCAACGTCTGAACAATAAAATGAAAAAAAATCCGTTTCCTAATGATAATATTTTGGAGATAATTTGGTGTCGTTAGAAAACAATCGAAAACATATCAGCCAATTCCAAGATTCTAAAGGTTGAGCAACTGAAAACGAAATTTGTATATAGACGTCTCTGAAAAACCTGCTTATATAGGCTATATAAAGAGTAAGCTATGCATTCTCCTTGACCCACTTTTCCTTCCACCTGAATCACGTTATGCTTGATAAGCCCTGGAAACCGACAGCTTTGCTTCGCTTCGTTCGTTTGTCGTGGACATAATCAGACGCTGGCTTAATTTTCCAAAATATTTTTTTTCAGAATAAATAATAAAATAAACACAACACTCCAAAATAATCTCCAAAATTTCATTAAGCATCCCCAAAATCATTTAATTTGTTTCGATGACTATAGAATTCTAATTAAATTTCTAAACAAAAAAATTAAGCAAAATTCTAAAAAATCTAAATAAAATTCTAAAATAAAACACTAAATTAGAATAAGATTTCTTGGGCCATTACTCTATTTTCCAATTTAATTTACTCGATGATTACAATTATCTTGTTAAAGAAAAGTTTTAAAAACCTCGCATCCGATTACGATATGTGATATCATTGAATGCGACAAGTGGTATCGATCGCCCTACTAACCTAGCTTTCAAGGGGTGACTAAAAGCCACGTGTACCAGACTCGACTCGGGGGGGGGGAGAGGCGGGAGGGTGGTATCGGGGGAAGCCGTCAATGTAGGTTAACTCGCATTACAAAGTCTATGCATATGTTACAATATAAATAATAGGTTCACTCGAGCTCCCCCCCATACCGGGGGGATCCCCTCCCCCCCCCCGGTATGAGGAGAAGGGGGGTTGTTGGAAGAGACTGTAGCGTCATTTCGACCCTGACCTCAATTGAAGCTTCTCTCGTATGTATTTTCCCAATTAGTAATCTCGCCTAAAGCTATCACGTCAAATTTTTTTCTGCCAATCAAATGAACCTATCAAACTATGAAAACTTGTGTAAGGATTTTTCGGATGAAATACATATTTTAAAAACTGAAGGATTTTTGTGGAATTTATTCTGATTTTTATTTCTGCTTGAGATACTTTTTTAAAAAAAAATTTGCTTTTTTTGCTCATTTTTTAATAGATTTTCGTCTTCTTTCCCAAGTAAATATTTTAGAAAATATAAGGATTTATACGGAATTTATTTGAATTTTTTTTTAGCTTGCATTGGGATCATTTAAAATAATTTTTTGCTTAATTTGGCTTATTTTTTAGATTTTCGTACTCATTTTTAAACAAATAGGAGAAAGAAAGCGTGAAAAAGAAGGGAGAGTGGAAAGATCTTCCTTCACACATAAATAGAAGGTATAACCAACATCTAAACACCCGTTTTGGGGGACGTTCGAAAATCCAGATAAATACCGGTCTTTGGCACACAAGAGTAACATGGAAGAAAACGAGAGCGAAAACGAGGTCATCACGCACCGGAGGAGTTTCCCAATCCCCCTAAAACCACGTTCCCTCTTTAAACTTTTGTCTCGCTTTTAGCTCGCAGCGAAGGACTAAATTTAAACTCAAAGCTGTATTTTCCTTAAGGAAATTCTCAAAATACACCAAAAGTCTGTCCTCCAATGCTCCAATGCCCAAAATCCATTCAAAATCCCTTTTCCAAGCTTGGAAATCGCAGCAACTTCGAGGAACATCCAAAGAAAACACTCCAAACCCTCAATTTACCTTCTAAAAATTCCTCCCAAAAACCTTTCCAATCCCAACTTTGACTTGCTTCACCCATATATCTAATCCTAAGCTAATTCTTTGTCTGTCTCTGATTTTCAGAGATTTTTTAAGAAATCTCTTTTAAGAAAGAGATTTCTTTAAAAAATCTCGAAAAATCCATGAAAATCCAAATTTTCTTAGAAGATTCCACCAAACTTCCTTAATTTCGACTTTTCAAGTTCTCCCAGCTTCCAACGCCATCAAAGTTTAAATTCTTGAAAAAATGCTTTGAAAATTCATAAAAAACTGTGAAAATCCTGCAAAAATTAACCCAAAATCTCCCAAATGCTTTTAAACCTCTGCATACAAGAATAATTTCAAAAATTTCTCCCTTTCTCCAAGAAAGACTTCGACGCAAAGAAGGATAATAAATGACAGGAAAAGGAAAACGAAAGAGACGGGCTTTAGAAAAAACCCTAGACACCTTTTTTTCCCATATGAATCTCTCATACACCTTGTATACCCATCTTATTATGTGGTGTTGAGTTTTTTTTTGTCTCGATGTGCCTATGGCATCCACTGCACTGTCTTCTACCTTAACTCTGTCTAGCTGCTTTACATTGAACAGCAGTACGAGCAGTAACGGCTAGAAAACCACCGCCTTGGCAACTTTCACTTCTTACGTTGCTCTTCTAACCATGTTACACAGGACAGCACAGCCCATAACAGCCAGGCGGGGATCTATCTATCTACAAACTAGAAAAAAGGCCCTCAGGTGTAACGTCTTGGCTCTGTATGCACCGTACCACGACAAGATAGATACACTCCCCGAAGTCGGCTCTCTTCTACGGTTTGAAATACTGCCTTTTTTCTTTTCTTTTTACCTTTTTGTCTTCATCACTGTTGAGGAATATTTGAAAAACTTTCGCTGCCGACTCAATCCCTTGTCTTTTTTTCCTAAAGCTCCTCTTTGTCTCTGTCTCGTTCTTCGGTATTCGTTCTTCGCCTAGGACTAAGGATCAAATATTGGGCCTATAGATGTAGGTCAAGCGAGACCTAAGCAACGAAAGTTATAGTGACATCTTTGCCTATCAGGATCAGGTTTACTTTAGAGTAGGAACCCAGCTTTGGGAGGATCAGAAAGATGCATGTATACGTGGAAATCCGTTTCTGGAAGGACTTGACTTCACTGTATGGCAAATTGCACCTTTTAAGCTCCTTTTCCAAGGATGACGCACGATCTTGTGCAGAAGACCGGGCGATCTTGGGTGAACGCGCGTTACATGGCAAATGTCTTGGGTTAAGGACATTAATATTTTGGGTAGGAGGTATAAGAAGTGGGGCTATGACGAAAAAGTTGGAGAATTTTTTGTGCGAAAATTGATTTTTTGCAAATTGCAAATTAATTAGGAAGAAATTTTAGAAAACGCGACGAACATTGGTTAGCCTTTAAGGTGAGCAACTTTACTGTCAGAAGGTTTTGTGGAGTATCTGACGAAATTTGGGCGAAACCGGTGACGGCACTTTCCCTATGCGTTCCATATGGGTAAGGCTAATTTGCGAATTACAGATTCATTAACGCGAAAATCTAAAATTTCTTCAGCTATTCGTTAGCTATCAGTCTCACCTACTTTACTGCCAAAAGGTTTTTTGCAAATCGGCAAAGGTTTTAGCGAAACAGGTGACGCATTCCTTCCCTATGTCTTCTGCATGGGTAACACTAATCTGCGAATTGCCAGATTCATTAACATGAAAATCTAGAAATTTCTTCAGCCATTTCTTAGCTACTAGTCTCACCTACTTTATTGCCAAAAGGTTTTAGCAAATCTGCAAAGGTTTTAGCGAAACAGGTGACGCATTATTTTCCCATGCTATTCGTATGGGTAAAACACTGATTTGCGAACTGCAGACTCACTAAGGCGAAAATCTAGGAATTTCTTCCACTATTTCTTAGCTTTTAGGCTCCCCTACTGTATGGTCAAAAGATTTTGTGAAAATCTACCAAGACTTTGGCGAAACAGGTGACGCACTTTCCCTATGCCTTTAACTTGCATAAAAGTTACCTGATCTCCCAAATTTAGTAACTTCTTCCGCCATTTCTTAAGAACTGGCGTCACCTATCTTACTGCCAAACGATTTATGGGAAAACCCTTTGAGATTTGGGCCAAAACGGTGACGTACTGTACTACAGTACTTTCGCATTGCTGGGGTGCCACTCGGGATCTCAAAGGCATTCCGAAGTCCCTTCAAAGGGTACGGTGCATTTCTTACTTAATAAGATTAAATAACAATTGTTCTCCACAACTATTACCATCAGGTAATGCTTGGTTCGCATGGCAGAGCCAGAAAGGGAAAACTAGTTACCGCCAGCCGGCCACCTCCCGTTCCGGATTAGCAAGCAAGTAGTCAAGTCTGGGTAGACGGCAAAATGTGTGTCAATGTTGTCTGTTGCGTGATTGCTCAACTGTTTCTTTTTTTACTTCTTTCTACCTCTCTTTAATTGTATTCTATAGTAGAGTTTAGTTTCTAGGGCTGGCCAGGAAAAAAATGGAACCCCAATGTGCACTGTCCCCAAAAAAACTTTCCCTCTCGTTTCCGGCCGCATGTCAAACCTTCTACAACCATTATGTGATAATTCAAAACTCACTGAGCTTTTTTAAACCGTGTGAACTCTCTCTAGAAACCCCTTTTACTTTCTAATCCCATCCCAAATCACTTACAAGAACCTCCGCATAAAATTACCCCAATTCCCCCCAACTCAGCCCAACTTAACTTAAACAGTCAAAACTTAACTTAAAATCCCCAGTAAATTTATAAATAATCCCAATCAACTAAAAAATAGGATAACGGTTCAAAAAAGGCATTCCAAAGGATACAACGAAGACGCAATCAATCCAGAAATATTAAAAAGAAATTACCCTAAAAAAATAATTAAAAAATTACCTTCAAGTTTCATGCCGACTTCGAGACACTTTTGAAACCGGCAAAAGGGACATCTTTTCCGTTGGCTCTTGTCAATATGGCAAGAACGGTCCGCCACACAAGTGTACACCTTCTTGTTCTGTACCGTGCGTTTGAAGAACCCTTTGCAGGATTCGCACGTGAGGAGCCCGTAATGGTACCCCGACACTTTGTCGCCGCACACCGGACAAAGTTCCTCGATGCCTTCTTTGGTGTCGGGCAGGTCCGGACCGTTGCTGCCGGCCGAGGCTCCGCCGTTCCCCGCGCGGCGACCCGTGGCTGTGGCTGCGGCAGACGAGGACAGAGTCCCCGTCAACGCCACGCTCACCCCAACCACGTCCGTTGCACTGCTGTTATTGGACCCGGTCGAACTCGGCGGTGGATTGCTGTCGTACTCCAAGGATCCTGAAGGATACAAACAATAAGAATCCAAGCTGGAAAGGCCCAAAGAGCCCACTGTCACGCCCACTCCTAACAACTGTCCATCGGTGGTATTGCCCATATGTGAAGAAGTCAAAGTATTGACTTCACCTCCTCGACCTCCCCCTCCTCCTCCTCCTCCCCCTCCACCAGGCATGTTGTTCGAACTGCTGTGCGGATGGCCCTGACTATACGCGGTGAGCGTGGTCGGACTCGGCGCGGAGGCACTACTACCCAACGTAAAGGGACCGACTGAGCCGGGACTGGAGGACGCCATCGAGGCGGACGGTGAGTGCACGCCGACCAAGAGTGGCGGGCTCCGAGATCCGAAGACTCGGAGTGGATCGCTCGGATCCGAATGCGAATGTGAATGACTGACGTGGTGGTGGTGGTGGTGGAGGTTATGGTGACTACTGCGATTGTCCGCGTCGGCCGGCAAAGGCGGACTCAAACTGAACGCGTTCAATGACGTCACTGCTAGATCCATGTCGGCTAACATAGCCACTTTGGGATATTTTTTAAAAGTCTAACTGCTTCAAACTCCCCCAATAGGACACGTCTTGAACCCAAAATTCTCAGAAAATTGCCAATTTTCAGTCTTTCTTTTAGTCCCGTGGGTAAGTTCGTTTAAGAGTACCCTGACGTTTAAGACAGACCACGTGACATGGTGTCATAGGTCGGGAGCATATCACTTTATTTGCTGCTTTGACTCGAAAAGAATCTGCCCACGAAGGTTTAATAACTACCTTCAGGAGGTACTTCTCGTAGAATTAAAAGCACAGGTACTTTATTTATTTTTTCGCTTGGGGGAACTGCGGATCACACGTAACCCGCAACAGTTCGGAACGCTGGGACTCGGGAGGGGAAAAGCGAAAGTAACGAACCCGCGCAGATCCTAAACCTCAACTCCTTTTGGAACCTTTTGGAATCCGAAAGTCCCCAAAAACTGTTGCGCACTCCACACTTTTAAAGAAATGTAATCCAAATTGTTGGGAGGGATTCCACCGGGCAATACTTTCAGTTTGTCCAAGTAACTTATTTTTTAAAAATCCTTCACTCGGTCTCGGTTTTAAAAGTAAACAGTGAAATCGCGATGGTCGCAATGTTATATAACTCTGAACTGTTAGCGCACTGACTGACTGTGACTGACCCCAGTGGAAGACAAACCGTCACAGTTGTTGCAAACTCCACAGAATCCTGGTATCTGCCACGACCCACTCCTGTTGTAACTGTACTAACCCACTCCACGCAATAAAAAACGGCGAAAGGCGGGGCGACTGTTATTTTTAAAACAAATTAGCTCGCCTTTTTTTAAATCACCGTCCGTTCCGACGTATCTGTTGGTTTTGGGTTCCCAAGCTTGGGTAGAAGAACAGAAAAAGAATCAGAAGGTGGGTCGCCCCAAACCAACTACTCCGGATCGGTCTTTAGATCGACTGAGCGAACGACCAGGGTGCCCGTGCAGGGGGACCTACTACTGTACCTTACCACACATATTCCTCGGGGTTTTTCGCTGGGTAAACGTAGCACCGTGTAGTGGATATACAACAGGGGACCTGCCCACCTTCACAGCCTGTGTGCCTGTATGCCGTGTGCCTTTACCTCGCCTCACCTGAGCCAAGACAAGGAGGTGGGTTGGTGGCGGGGGGAGGGGAAGGAAAAAGAAGGAAAGAAGAAAAAAAGGACGGGAGGGAGGGATCTAAGGTGGTACCGTCTGTGCATAACACCTTGGGTTGCAATCAGTGAAAGTGGACTCCACACTGGCGGCCTACTTTCTGCTCCATGCTGTAGACTGTATGGACGCTTTTGGCGAACGTTTTTCCCAACACTGAAAATATGTCACTCCCCCTCTTCTCGAAGCAGCCTGCCCGTTGGATCACTGTCACACTTGGACGTCAACAATGAAAACTTTGCAAGGCGCACCGAAGTACGAACTGGGAAGCGGGCTAAAATTAAGGGGATTTGAAAAGCGTTAGACTTAAATGGACACGGGTTTACGCGACTGAGACTGAGAGCGAGAGTGGAGTTGGCCTGTCGAGATGATGGCGACAGAAAACGAACGAAAACGAGGCAAAAGAGGGGCAAACCGGGGGGAGGGTTGGGAAGGGTAACCTACTGACCTACTTGAGTACTGGGACGTGGGACGCGCACAGCACACGCTTCCCCTCCGCCTCTTCCTCCTCCTTCTCCGCCTACCCGCCAAACGCGGTACTAAAAGCTCAAGCCACGCCTCCCTAGCGTCTTTCCCGCCTTCGTTGCCCCGCTTGGCAACGTGGACAAGGTGTAAAACCCTCTTGTTTAGGATAGTATAGTAGTAACAAGGACATTTTCCCGAACGTTTACACGCAATTACACTGAATTTAATTTACTCAAATTAGACACAGTTACTACTGCAGATAAATTATTATTAGTCGTTGTAAACGTTTTATTGCTAAGTTTTTTCCCTAAAAATTTCAATAATTTTTAACAAATTTTTAGGTAGATAATTTGACAATTACGTAGATAGTTATTATTATACTTATATAATATTATTTAGTTTTAATACATATGTTTGTAATTTTATTAAATTATTTCCGAATTTTATAAGTTACTTAAAGACATTTTTTAGGGAATTTTCACTGAATTAGACTCAATCGTCGAGTGTCTTGTCTAATGGATTCTCTTCCGACTCAATTCGGAGAGAAAAGGGGTAAAAGAAAGCGAAAACTTCTTAGAAAAGTGTCGTAACGTTGTTCCTAGTTGAATCAGTAGGAAAACGGGGATAGAAATAATGCATCTGGGGGATTCTTGGCTAACTAGTAGCAACAAGGGACCCAAAACTATGCAAAATTAAAACCCTGGAGAGATTTTTGAAATGAAAAAATAACTAAACAAGGTCAAAGAAGAAAAAGTGAAAAAAAGAATTCTTATCCCAACGTAATATTCTTAGGAATTTTTGTATGACTATTTCCGAATAATGCGTTTGCTTGGACTGGTTACTAGGTAACGTTCTCTAAACAAGGCGGAGCTTGTTATAAAAGCCGAAAAAAATGAACATTTCCTATAATTAAATTCTACGCCACATTCTAATAAATAATGGAAAATTAAATAAAGATTAGAAAAACCGCCAACTAACTCAGTCAACCGAAATAACGCGAAAGAAAAGACTTTTTCTCTCGGAACGACTGGGCCTGTGAAGCCTGTGAAGCGGCTTCGAGACAGGCCGGAGCCAAGCTACGAAACCCGGCCAGGCTCCCCTCTTCACTCGCTTCCCTCATAATTGCCCACAATTTTTCACTGCTGAGCCCAACATTCCTAGCGAGGCAAGCCGAAGTAACGCTACAAAGTCGGCCTGGCCAAAAGTTGGTTTCCTGTGTTCCCTTTTTGGGAACTTTTTCGGGGACTCCCTAATTTGTCATTGTTGAGCACAACATTCATAGCGAAGCAAGCCGGAGTAACGCTACTAAGTCCGGCTTAGCCCCAATGTGTTCCTTTTTGTACCTTAAAACTTCTGGGGGGATTTGGGGATACTTCTACCTTATTTCTCCTATCCAAGAAGTCTTTTTCAAATGTTTCAATATTGAGCACAACTTTCTTAGCGAGGCAAGCCGAAGTAACGCTACAAGTCCGGCCTGGCCCCAGTTGGTTTCACGGCGTTCCCTTTTTCTCGGAAGGGTTATTTCTATGAATTCCACTAATAAAAAGGAAAGTGCTAGATAAAAACGGCAAACTTACCTAAAAAAAATCCTTCCTTAAGGCTCTTTTTTGTACCTTCTTTCTCCTACCGAAAAGCGCCGAAAAGGTCCTTTTCAGATCTCTATCTACCTGTCTATCTCACTATGTCTATCTTTGCTCTTTCTTTGCTACTTTTCTCACTTTCCCATTTCTTATTTATGCATCTCATTCTCTCTTTCCATACCTTCCATTCTGATTCTATTAACGAAAGGAAAAGTCCCTTCCCTCCCATTTGGTTATAATAGCCCACCTTTTGCTCTCTGAAAAACTGTGCCACCGCCCACTTTCCTCTTTTGGGTTTCTTCTTTCCCATTAGACAATCGAAGGAACGTTGTTCGGGAGGCGCGCTGGGAGCTGGGCGGGAATCTACAACTGAGAAGGACCCCCAGAGGCAAAGAAAAGGGAGAGTGGGGAAAAAAGATAATAAAAAAAGTTACGCGTTTTTGATGCAAGCTAGTCTTTTTTTTCTTTTTTGGGTGGCACTAAATAGGGACTCTTTCACTTTCCAACACATGCCCGTTACCCCATTGCCACACTGACCCCAATACCCAGTGCACTAGACCTACTTTCCATTTCGTTTTCGTTTTGTAATTTCGCTTTTTATCAGAAGCGTCGGTTTTTTCGAGACCAAACCAAATTACCATACTGTTTTGGGGAAAAAAGAAAAATAAAGAGCATTTGCAAAGAATATCGCCACCATTTAACCCTGCTCTACAAGCCTCAATAGGGCCCAATAGCGCTTAGGAGTCATAGATCATTCAACAGGATCGACACCATGAAAAATTTTCCGGAATTCATCTAAGACGTCGGAAAATATAAATAATTTTGACAATTGTTAATTTTGTACAGGGCTTTCAAGCGTTGAAGTTATAGAATGATTTAGGAAAGATCTAAGGAAAGATTTTGGAGAGGAATGTTTTAATTAGAGATCTAAATCGTTGAAATCGCACAGCTAGTTGATTTTTTACGATTTTTACGAGTTGGAGCAAGTTTGGCCGTGCAATGGAAAGAAGGCGAAAGCGAACATAAGGAAAACGTGTTTGACCCAGGTCACTTTCAGCGCTTCCAAAGTTATGGAAAGGCTTAATTTACATTTCAGCCCTAATGTGCAACTTTGAATCTCGTTTGAGTGTTTGCTCCACTAATAAAGAACACTAACAAAAAAAGAAAGAAGCAAGGTCAAAGCTAAAGCTCTCGACACTTCCCACTCTCCTTTTCATTAGTACTGTACTGTCCTGTTCTGTCCCCCTTCTCTCTCCTTTCCTTTCATCAATTAGCACACTAAATGACCTTGCTTACGTACCCTAATCCACCCCTTTCCATTTTTGTATTACGTCGTTCGCCAAACTAAAAAAATTCTTACTAATCAAATTCTATTTGTTAAAAATCTCCCTCTTCTTGAATTGAATCACTACATCTCCAATCGACGAACAGTTAATAATAAATTTTCTAAATTCAATTAACAGTAAATAATAATAATAAATAGAATCAATATTCGACGAAGGGAATAATCGATCAGATAATCGATGTTTGACCTGTTTTTGGAAGCAACAGATGCATAGTTAAGTATATCTTAAACAAGTTAAGTTAAGTAAGCAAGGTAGGAGTGTCCAAAAAGTCAAAGGAAAGTGAAAATGGAGTTGGGTTTGTGTTTGGTTGAGTTGGCATTTCGATAAGCTTTTTTTTAATCATCACATGACGCAGGCGTCCCTTTCCAGAACCTCCCCTGCCCCAAAGAAGACTTTTTTTGGGATACAACTGCGCGCCTTGACCTACTAACACGCTGCACTAGACCTACATTGCTGTCATAAAAACCGCGATGAAACTTGCAATCTCAATTGGCTCACGTGCGGCGATCAACACGCGCAATAAATGAAAAGAAAAAAACCAACCCCAAAAAAGAAAACAATTTGTTTTAGTACCCGTACACGGCCTTCACTTTCACTTTCTATTTCTGTCAAAAGAGCAGAAGTGAAAAGAAAACGACAGATGACGAGTCTGAAGCGATTCTGAGATTGAAGCTAAAGGATTCTTAGTCGATTCTGAATGTTATAATTGAAAACTGCTTCTACAGATCTTAAAGACGATAATAAATGATTCTAAAACGATTCTAAACGATTCGAAGCAGAATCTCAAAGCGTCTTCTCAAACGATTCAGACGAAATTCAAAACGATTCTTCGAGCCAGCCCAAAAGATAGAACGATTCTTAAGTTCATTCTCAAAATGACAATAGAACCATCATCAAATCGATTCCAATACAGTTTTGGAGTGATTTTATAGTGATTCTCCAATGATTCTCGAGTGATTCTGGCTTCGAAAGTTACTCTAAAAATGGGTCAAAAGTCTTCTGAAAAGTACTTGTATGATTCTCAACGATTCTTAAGCTGATTCTCAAATGATTCTACGATTTTCGAGGCGATCCTAATCCTAATCATACAAGTACTTTTCAGGCACTTTCGAACCATTTCTATCTTAAGTGAAAAATGGTTCGAAAGTGTCTGAAAAGTACTCGCATGATTCTCAAACGATTCTCAAATGACTCTGAAGTCATTCGAAGGACATCTGTTTTTCATACACATATCTTCGAAACAGCGTTAACAAAAACACAGCTCAAAACGAATCGTTTGGCTACAGAATCGAACAAAGAATCGTTTACTTCGAATCGCAATTTAAGAATCGAATTTACGGAATTCGATTCGATTGTTACATCCCCGAACTTTATTCGCTAAAAAATAAAAAAAATGGACAGCTAAGTTGTTCCACGTGACGTCATCCCAGCTGTATTTGTTATGTAGCTTCTAAAATTCACTGTTGGGAAGACGGATTTGAACGTCAGTTCGTCGTGAAAACCATTTATCATCACTCCCCAACGCAACTCATTCAGTACACAGTAGCTCCACGGGGCCCACAACAGCCTTGAAATTATTCCCTTCCACGACGTCATAGTATCCTTTCTTGCTGTGCTCATAGAACACTTACCAATACCTCAAACCGCTATTAAAATAACATGTTTCAAACGTATGCAAACGCCATGAGTGAAGCTACGGGTCCAGGTGACGCTATGACGTCACTGCATGGTTACGTGCCCTTACAGCTGACTTTGAATCCCCCAAATCCTTCTGTAAAACGCCATAAAAAATAGATAACTTTCTAACCACACTATACCGTTAAAATAAATCATAAAAAACTGCGCAACGATACTGTTCTAAAAAAAAACGAAAGAGTATCCAGTTTCCAAAGCGCACCAAAACGCAGTCTACCATAACGAGTGTCCTTAATTTGTTCTCTAATGAACGCTTTTCCAAGTCACACAGTTCTAAGGTGTCCGCAAAATGAAAGTTTCCCCTCCAATCCCTGTATTCTAAATGTATCGACCATAAATCTCAATACAATTATTGAAACACGCTTAAGTTACGTAAGTTGAAAACGAAAGGAAAATTCCCTGCACACGTATCATCCGCAACGTTTTCATCATAGGTTCGCAGCCGAAAATTCCATGCAGGATTACGGAATGCTTATCGAACAGACGTGACGCGTGACGTCAGAACGTGGTGTAAGCGTTTTTATAATCAAGAGTGAGAGAGCGAGAAAAAGTAGGTCTAGTGCAGCGTGTCAGTAGGTCAGTGAGTTGTTTTAAGACTCGCTAACCTAAAAAGCCAACTTGGTTTTTTGAAAAGCAAAAGTGACGGACGGAAAACTTTCGCTTCTGGGCCCCCTTTTTTCATTCCTTCATCAAAAAAGGGAAATAATTTGTGGAGAGCGCACGTTTAACCTATAATGCTAAGCATGCCAGTACGAATCCAGGCCACTGGCTATGGCGACCAGTTCCATCTGGTGCACTATTATTACTTTTTTTATTTCACTTTTTCTTTCTTCTAAAGTGTCCATAGAGTTTATGCATTACCTCAACACGCACCGAAGCTCTACTAAAAGCTCGCGTGCCATTTCCAAGTACGCTAAATGCTGTTATGCACGTTTCCCAATGTTTCGTATATAGATATATGAACGCGCATCAATTCTGCGCATCAATCTGGTGTTCGTGATATGGGATTCGAGACCACTTTCATCCGATTTTGCCCTAAACTTGGGCAAACAATTCACCAACACAGAGAATTCAGCGCTAGAATGGTAATCGAGAGGAATTTCGCATAAAATTTGCCGAAAAATCACTTTTGAACATTTCCTAATGCGAATATTACCAATTTCTTCAGCTCATACCTTAGACATGAATCTCCCCTACATTACTGTCAAGAGCTTTTCCAAAAAATGTCAAGAACTAAGCAATTTGAGACGAAAACCCTTGACGCTCTTTTCTAATGCTTTTCGGGTACAGGCTATCTTAGATTGCTTACGGGCAATCAACGATGCAGAAAATTTGGAAATTTCTTCCACCAGTTTCTTAAAACACTACTACCCTATTTTAATGTCAGAGCCTTTCGATAAAATCTGAAGTATTTAGGGAGATAACGGTGACACTTTCGAGGCGTTTCGGGTACCAGCTACCTTAGTTTGCTTATGGACAATTCACAATGAAGAAAATATGGAAATTTCTTCCCCTAGTTTGTTTAAAGAGAACTACCCTACTTTACTGTCAGAGACATTTGACAAAATCCAAAGTATTTTTAGGAGATAACCGTGACACACTTTTCCGTACGTTATAGGGTCCCTCATAGGGTCCTGACGGAGCTAATCGGCGCTATTCATTACCCAGTTTACCTTTTTACAAGCATGTGGCGCGTGTATGTCTAGTGTTTCTTAATGATACTCTTTTCCCCCTACCCCCTTCATCTTTTCTTCAACACCAGCTTATGTTTGATTAATCAAGCAGTGGGGAAGAACAGGGTATAAAGAACAACTCAGATAACCCCCCGCCAAGAAAGACGAGAATTCTATTGATTTACTCTGGACCCTCAGCTGGCTTCACAAACATGACGTCAAACATGCACATGGCACCCTTAAAGTTCTGACCTACTTCCCCATTGACTTTGGCACTCGTTTGCACACATTTCTTCTTCCTGTAGGTCTCCTCATTCTACGTACTCGTGTTAGTTTGCATAACACATGCTAGCTAGGAATGAAAACGTGCTGAATTAGTTAAGCTGTTTTACACGCAAGCCAACTTAGAGCCCTTTTTGTTCCCATTAAGCATCATAAAACCCTTTCCCAAAATAGTCTTTTATCGTCGCTACAATGGATCCGAGGTTGGCGCAAGGCACCAGGCCGGAGTAACGCTACAAGTCCCCGGTCAGGGTCCCTTCGGCTCTCCTTTTTTTTCACTGTTGCGTCATTCGCTGCAGACCGGAGTTAAGCTGCGATCCCGGCCAATGGACGGTTCAACTTTCTTACGCCCACTTTTGGAACTTTTTCGACTTTTCCTTTTTGTTCTCATGATATCACCAGATGGCGACGCAAAAAAAGTCGCCTAGCTCAAAGATATTTGGAAAGCTACACTGGGATTATATTTCAGGACACGTAGCGCCAAAAGGGGAGGCGGCCTGTCAAAGTGGGTCACCTTAGCTCCTCCCATTGGCATTGGCACTACTTCCACTTTCCATTTCGTTCGCTTGGCAGCGACGAAACTGAAATTGTTCGGAAAGTAACAGCGAAACTTGCCCTCAGGTGTTTGGGCCCGCCAAATTCAACCCAAGCTTAGTCCGAAACCCACGGATTTCAACTTCCTCGTTTAGCTACACTGCCCTTAGGTCCTGATTCGTCAACTTGACAATGTAACACGAAACCGAACCCGAACCGAACCCGCGGATTCAAAGCACCTCACCTGCTCGCTAAAAAAAACTCTGCACAAAGGAGGGCGAGTTAAACCTGTTGGGGGGAGGGGGGAGGCATCTTTCGAAAAGATTGTATCGCCTAAAGCGGCAACAGGTAGTAGAACGGAAACCGAAACGATAACCAAGCAACCAAACGCCCCTGCAACTCGACCATAACGAGCCAAGTCCGCATGATATTCTTTTGTTGTCTCGCTTACCCAATTTTGGGTTGCTTTGAATATCCTGGACAGGACGGAAATACCAATTTATCTTTGTGTTCTCATGCGCAGGCAAATTGCTGCCAACAACTTCGGTTCCAATTGGCTTGATTATCTAAACCAACCAACAAACTCTTTTGAGGTGGACAAAATTGTTAAAAAAAAACGGGCGACTTCCTGCTGACCTTGGGCAAACCATTGGGGCATATTCCGATGGACAATTATACGCATTTATACTCTTTAAATATAAAGTTAAAGAAAAAATCGATAATTTTTAAGTTTTTCCTTGCCTGAGCTTGGATCCATTGCGTCGACCACGTGAGCCGGAAAGGGAGACGGACATTTGGAACCGGACCCCGCAGATGCGAGCTCATTCTCGGTACAGACAAAGGCGATGGGCTCGGTGCCGTGAGGGTCGGGCAGCGGCAGGCCCAGGATGAGATTGGCCGCTTCTGAGGTCTCTCCCTTGAAGAGCAGTATCGCGGCCGCGGCCGCAGCTGTGTCCTCATTGGCTAGTTCCTGCTCGTGCTTGAGACTAATGGAAGCGGCTGAGACGAGGGAGGCTAAGCTGGACTTGCACTGCGGCACAGCCGAGGTGCCCGCGAAAATCGAACGATTGACCTGGAGCCCGGTGGAGGCAATACTGATAACCGGGAAATGGAGCATGTTCTCCGGGTTAACAAGCGCGCTTTGAGGCGGGCTATGAATGATGGGCAAATCGGGGGACTGTCTGTGATTCGAGTGATTTCCCTGCGAAAACGGAGATTCTGGAAGCTCCAAATTCGCGTGAGATTGCGGCAGACGTGGGTGGTGATCCGGGTCCGGATTTTCCGTTCTAATTGGCAGTCCTGGCTTGTCGTCTTCAGAAAAGAAGTTGGCGTTGATTTCAGCCAGACTTTCTGAGGTTACAATAGCGCAGGTAGCCGAAGGACTCGCGTCGGTCTTCACTGCATCTTGACTGGAATCACAAAGTCTCACCTGCATTTTGCCGTCCTCTTTGTGAAACACGGAATGTTGCAATTTTTTCTTGTCTTTTTTACTAATTTCTTTGCTTTTTGGTCCAGTTTCGGGAGATTTTCTTTAATTTTCTTGTTGTTGAAGTTTAACACAGTTAGGGCTAAATAAGTCCGGGTCTAGCCCGGGCTAGGCGAAGCTTTTTGATCTACGCAACAAGTTTGGCAGTTGTTTAAGTAGATGCAATGTTTTGTTTGTTAGAAAGTTTTCAATTTAGGCACTTGGGCTATCAACAGCAACATGTGAACTGAATGTCAAGGTCCCGAATGTATATTCCCGCAAGTGGAATAAGTTTCAAGGGAAACTTGGGCAACTGACAAAGCGGGCAGCAAAAGTGGAAAATGTAGGTCTGTAGGGCATGTTAGCACTTGTCACTTTCACGTTGCATGTAGACGCTCGATCACAACTTGTGAAAAAGGCTGCAGCGCTAGTTTACACGGCCCCACAGGTCCTGAATCATCCCCTGCAGCTCCGGCGTTCCCTGAGACTTGGCTTGGCGTTAAATTACCGTAACCGGTCTAGCCCTTCCCTCCAGCGGCCGCATCATACAATAAATGGAATAAGCTCACGAAACAGCGGATTCAGATTCACTTTTTAAGGGGGAATTTCTCGATATAGTTGGTTTAAAATACACAAATTTGGGTAACTGAAATACACACACACAATTGACGCAATTTTGTATGTTTTGTGTTTACCTTTAAGTCCAAAAAAATTGTGGTGGGAAGTAGAACTGCGTAATGGCGGGTAAGCGACGAGGGAGTGAAAGCGAAAGTAGGTCAAGGTCCAGCCACGATGTTCAAAGCTTGAACAGTCTAATCACCACGTTGATACAGCGAATTTCCTTTAATTGCTAGGAAAATGGGTTACTTTTGGCAGTTAAAGCTGGCGAAAATCAAAGGCTTAACACAGCGATAAAACTCGTTTTACGCAACAACACCCAAGTTGTTTACCACTGCATTTTCGGCCAGCTAATGCGATAGTAGCGCCATCATTTGGGACGTTTAGGATATTTTCTTCCACAGGCTTCCCATGCCATCTAGGGAGGAGAAAGTGGACTCATGTGAACGCTAGGCCAATGGCACGCTAGATAGCGAGGAAAGGTCTTTGGCGCGAAGCTTAAACATGCTTCGAAGCCAGCCAATGACACGCGGGATAGTTTGGGCGGTAAATACGAACGGTTTAAACTATATGCAAGGTTTTGAACGGCCCGAACTTAAAAATTTAGTGTGAAAAAGACTAATAATATTAAGAACTTAACTTTGTTTCGTGTTTTATTGATTAAAGCTTTTTATTTATTGTCAGATTCTGGAAAGGGCTTGTACTGAGATCACATAAATTTTTGAAGAGAGATTAGCATGGAATTTAGATGGACACAAATATGCTTACTATCATGCTTAGTACGATTTAAATGACTGCAACTTTGGCTTCTTGATGGACTACAACAGGAACTACAGATGTGCCGCTGTTGGCTCCGTTTAAGCCATCTGTTGCTTCTTGATTAGACAACAACGATCCGACTTCTTCTTGGCGATGAACCAAGCAACTTCCCTGGTTAAACAGCATTTCGGACGGCCAGAGCACAAAGGAACTTATAAAGTAGCCAACTGCAGCTCCAAAGAGCAAAGAAATGGCTAAATAACCGTTGTATGTCATGATCAAAAGCATCAAAATGTATCCAATCGACAGATGGAAGAAATGGAGGATGGTTTGGATCAAATGCAGTTGCCACCTGTTGCATTACAACACAAGACGTTCATGAGGATCTCTACTCTTATAAACATAAGTCTTACCCTGCTCTGCATGTTTCTACCATCTTCAGCCCATTGCCATTGACTATTGTGGCAGTTTTACTGCCTTTGGACGTCAAAGCATCACGAATGCCTCTCATAGCCTCATACAGAAACGCTATAAAGGCAGTAACAATGCATGCTGCGAGTATACCTACAAAAAAGACAACTTTATAAATAATGAATTTAAAGGAGAATTCAGGTACCTTTCCATGACGTGGTATCTATGCCATAAATAAGGAGGTTTTCCAGGTTAACCCCAAACCAAAAACCTCCTCCCATATCCATTTGTGCGTTGCAAAACAAAGAAAGCCGCTAAGTTAAGCCAAAAACACAACCCAAAGAGTCGGCGACGTCAGCAAAAAGGCGCCGTCGTTGGCCAGTACGGAAACTTACAAAGAAAGTCCCGCACTATACAACTTCTTTGTTATTCTGTTATTTATGTCGTATAATTTTGTATTTAAAATAAATAACCAGATCACATGTTTTGTGGTATTAACATACTAATTCTTGGGACCAGCACTGATGGTATCTTAACCTATATATTTATATTGGAATTGGACCTACACTTATCGAATGTTTGGTGTAAATAGGACGAATTACGGTCACGCAGCACGTGGCGGAAACTCAAAGATACTTAACGCTACTATTATTAACTCTTACATTGTATTTATCTGTTCAACTACTATTTATCACTTTCTAAGCATATTTAATGTCTTACACTCATATACATATTTTACGTCAAATGAAATGTCCGGAAATTTAAAAATTCTTACAAAATAAATCCTTTAATGCTCTTCCAAACTTTCCTCTCCGTAAAGCTGATAAGATCGGTTTATTACTGCCCTTTATTTAACACCATAAGAATAGATTAGACGACAATCTTCAAAAGATAAGAAAAACAGCGCTCTAAACGAATAAACAGCAAATTATCAAAAGTCATTATGATGAATTTAATCATGTATTATCCGGAAACAAGTGCAAGAACCCCGGAGAGTAGCGTTACACGGAAAAGCACCCACAAGTGGTTGCCCTTGAAAAGTCTCAGGAGTGTGTACGTACTGCACAGTACCTGCCGCTTTGGCGTTTTAACACATAACGGTGTACACTTGCGGGGTATAACAGTTAAGGTAAGAAAAAGGTAAGTGTGTTCTTTCAGCAGTCGATATGACATAGCTTCGTTTTTCGGTGCCTCAATGTCGAACTATATGTCAATACAGCACACAGTAGCTTACTAGCAACCGTCGCTAAAGGTTCCATGTACTGTACATTACCATTCCCTTTTCAGTAACCACATTTCCCCTGTTATAAAATTTTGTGTCAGTGCCAGGAAAATGTATTCCAGATTTAAATCTATACCAAACCACATTTCCCCATAGTTACCATTTTAGTGTCAGTGCAAAGGAATGTATAGCAGAAGTGTAAAAGGAACCCCAGCTGTGTCATAACGCTATCGACCTAAAGTAATTCATTCCCCGTAATTGTCATGACGTGGCTTGAAACTACACTGTACACAATTGGGCCGTCCTTTGTTCAGTATACTTCGTATAGTGGCAGCGGTTCAACCTGTGGAGCGACATTGCTAAGCCAGTGCTTCCGTTAAGAGTTTAACTTCCTGGCTTCAAATTAAAATGACAATGAGGTGCCGAAAATACCACCGACTTGCTCGAATAACTACCTTAGTTTCGTTAACCGTTATGGCCGTATGCTTCTTATACCTGAGTAGTAGTAACGACTTGAGTGAATCGCTGTCCGCCCTAATTCAAATCGACCTGGCGAGCGGTGCCTCTTTGCCATCAATATCCGAAGCTCCGCCTTTATCAACGATAAGCAAACTAGCGTTAGTCAATACGAAAGCCTTGGAAGCCAAAGGGCTGATCTACCCTTACCAAGTCCTGCGAGACTACGTCCGCCCAGTCGGTTACGACTTCAGTGACCGTCCAGCAAAGAAGATCCTCATGTGGAACGAAGCCTATGGGAGTAAAGACTTCAACATCGGCTTGGGCACAGACCGATTCCTCAGCTCCGGCTGTCCCATCCATAACTGCCTTACCACCACCAACCGCAGCCTGGTACCCGTGGAAGAATTCGACGCCATCATCTTCCACTTGAGGAGTTTCGACCCCAAGGATGTACCCCGCCAACGCAGCCCACACCAGCGCTACATCATGTGGATCATGGAAGCACCGGCCTATCAGTTTGTGGACGTCCGACCTTTGCACCACTTCTTCAATTGGACCATGAGCTTCAAAATGGACTCGGACGTATTCCATCCCTATGGATTCATCGAACCCACCACGCCAGACCTCTCGCTGCGTCCAGAAGGTGACGAATTGACCAATTTGATTGCCAATCATTCCCAGCTTATTAATTACGCCACCAACAAGAAGAAATTGGTCGCTTGGTTCGTTTCCAACTGTCAATCAACTAGTAAACGCGAAGCGTACGTCAAAGAACTTCAAAAGTACATTCAAGTGGACGTTTACGGCGACTGTGGCACCCTCTTGTGTCCGCGTTCGAAGGAGAAGGAATGCCGCCAAAAGCTGGAACGCGATTACAAGTTCTACCTAGCCTTCGAAAACTCGATCTGCGATGATTACATTACTGAGAAACTATGGGCCACCATGCAACTCAACATAGTACCCATTGTTCTGGCTGAAGATGCTCACTACGCTCGTGTGGCTCCTCCCAAGTCTTACATCCCCGCGTCCAAATTCAATAGTCCCAAATCGTTAGCCAATTACTTGAAGATCGTGGACCAGAACGACGACTTGTACAACCAGTACTTTTGGTGGAAAACACACTACCAAGTCCTCCAGGATAGCAGGCATCTTAGTCGTTGTGGACTATGTGCCAAATTACACACTGATCGACAACCTTCGGTCTATACCGACATGCAAAACTGGTGGATAGATGGTAGTCACTGTCAGGCGGTCCAAATCAAGTCCTAAGCCTTTTCAAATTCAAATCCTAACGGTTTTTCCCAAACTCAAAGTATAAGTCTGTTATTTATAGTAATTATAGTCAAAGACAGACAATGTTTGAACTGTGTGTAATGTGATACGACTCTTTTTGAACTGAACTTGATTTCTCTGTTGTTGCAGCATGATTTTTGAAAAAGGTTTTGTCGAAACTTTTGTCACACGTCGTCGTTTACCAAAGTCCCTATAGCCAATCTTGAATGCACTGCAAAACACATATTTAAAAAAATAATAAGTATTTAAACCCTAGCTATAAACCAGGCACTACAAATCTTTTTTCTTTCACGATTTTTTTTTTCATTTTTTGAATTAAAACATAAAATTCCCTTCCCTGGTCCCCTGGAATAACCAAACAGGTTTATATGTGAGCAGAGCAGAAAATTGTTTTTTTGTTTCTTTTTTTACCACGTTAGAACTGTTAGCAAGTGCCTTTTTCTTCCTCTTTTTTTGTCTTTTTCTTTGTTTACCAACTTGCAATTAGAAAGGTAAAATAAAAACCACTACTACTTTTGGAAATCCCACTATGTAAATAAATATGTACACATCTCGGAATTATTCCTCTAGAGGAACCCTTTTTTGCAGTAAATAATTCACGATTTCGGGGTCCTCTTCCCATTTTCTTCTTTAAATAACTTCAGAATTCTTCAAAATTGTTGTCGTCCTTGAGATAGACAACGTGACAATGTTACGAAGACACTTCATCAGATTCGTCTTCCGGTAAACGACCACCTTCCAGGTGCATATCTGACGTTAAAAACGAAAACGGATCGGCTAAACCGTACATTTCGCTGCCCGAAGGATCTTCAGGTAAGCTGGCCAAACTCGCGGAGGGTCTTCGGTCACTTTTGTCCGACAAACTCCGACGACTCCGCCCGTTTTCCTTGCCCACATCCTCCGGCTTTTTTAAGAACACGGTCCATTCGCCCGTGACTGGATCAAGGTACTCAATACTGTTCAGAAAAGCTTTCCCTGTGAGACAAAAAAGAACCTTTTATTAGTCTCTCTTCCCTTTTTTCTTCTTTTTTGAAGAAACTGGCATCTTGAGTTAAAAAAACGAACCTGAGAATCCTCCGACAGCAAAGAGCTTCTTATCCACGACAGCCACGCCCACATTAGCTCGGCTAGTGGTTAGACAAGGTCCAGGAGCCCATGTTTCATTCTCGAGGTCAAATACTTCCGTCGAACACAAGGCTTGACACCCATCAGATCCACCCACTACATACAATTTACCTAAAAAGAAAAGTCATTATAATCAATCATGGATGAATCACTATTATTAAATACGCATTATCAAGAGTGTAATTACTTAGGAGGCATTGACTTCGCCCAAAATTCTTTAAAATTTCATTTAAAATATTTAAAAATTCAATTAAACTTCTTTACAAATTCAATGAAGATTACTAAAGATTTCAATTAAGTTATTTAAAAATTCAATTAAAATGCAATCAAATTCAATAACTAAAAGTCGAATCGAAAGCGTATAAGTTAAATTTTAGAAAATAATAATAATTAAATTTCCAAATCCAATTAAAAATTGAGTAGAAGTTGAAAAAGGGAGTCCAATTTACCTTGGAATACCGCCACTCCACAACCTCGTCTCGCAGTAATCATGGGAGGCAAATAATCCCAGGAATCTGTTGAAGGATCATAGACTTCTACCGAACTCAGACAATTCCAAGCATCACAGCCTCCCACGGCGTACACTTTTCCTTCATCTGCCGTGACTCCCGCTTGGTAACGCCCTAAAAAAAAAAGAAAAAAAAGAACTCGCTTAGCAACTCACAGATCAAGTTCTAAGAAAAATACCTGTCTTCAAGGACGCAACAGGAGACCAAATCTTGGTTACTGGGTCGAAAACGTTGCACTGCTTCATCCCATATTGACCATTCCATCCGCCAATGCAATAAATCTGCGAGTTCAAATCACAAACGCCTGAAAATAATGTAAAAAATGTGAGAAATCGAACAAATCAACGAAAAGAATGTAAAAATCGAGCAAAACCATGAAAAGAATGGAAAAATTCCTTTAAAATCCCAAATATTTCTTTAAAATGAATACTTTTCCTACCAATGTTAGAGCGAGGAGCATCTAATGGGGGCAAAGTGGCCCATTTCCCGACAGCCGGATTGAAAGACTCGGAAGTGGCTAATTCCGTAGTGCCGTTCGACCCTGCGATGGCATAAACGATTCCATTGACGACTGTAATGTCAAATCGACCTCGAGCTTCCTTCATGGCAGGTAACTGGGACCACCTGTTGGTCGTCGGGTCAAATGCTTCCACGGTTTTCAGGCATTCACCTCGATCATATCCACCTAAACAAGCCACACAAAAAAAATTAATAAAATTAACTTTCTGCACAAGTTGAAATATTTTTTATTTATTTTTTACCGCAGACTAAGAGCGTGTTGTTGAGACTAACACAGCCCACAGCACATCGTGCCGAGCTCATGGCGGGCAGACTTTGGTACCCATCAGCGGCTCCACTCGTGCTTCGTTCCACCGAAGGTGGTCGCGACTGTCCAGGTGTCGACGCAGGCGTTGGAAAGGGCGAATCCGATACCGAACTGGGTCCAGTACTCGGTCCCGTATTCAGACGCTGAATAATGGACAGACGCACCAAACGCCCATCAACGACCAACAAGGCCAAAGTACTCCGTTCGTTAATGGCAGACGAGGCGATGAGTTTCCATTCCGCTGCGTCAGTATTCTCCTCCGAAGTGGGCGTTTCCGAAATACTGCGAGTGTAGAAGACCGGCCGAGGTCGGCTGGACGACGAATTTGACTTGCGACGATTCTAAAAAACGTCAGAAATCCATAAATCAATCCATAAAATGAACAAACAGATAAAATAAATAACTAAAAATAAATAAAATAAATAATACAGAAAATAAAAAAATAAAAACAAATGAAAATAACAATTGAAAAGACGAAATTAGGAAATTTTTAGACCGAAAAACAAAAACAAAATTATTCGGATAGTTTTAAGTTTGATTTAAAGGAAACTACCTTTTTCTACCCATGTTATGGTTTGCAATCAAAATAACGTGTTAAATTCGTTAATATTATAATTATTTATTTTTTCTATTTTTTTTTTACCTTAGCTCCAGGCGCAGAGTGTTTCATGGACATTTGCTTGTAATCCTGGATAATGTCTGTATTGTGGGCGTCACCGGTGTCGATGTCCGAGCAATCATGCAAGGAGTTATCCAAGTTAAGATACAACAAATGAGTCTAGACGCAAAAAACAACAATTAATGACGGCATAAAGATCATTTACAAAGGTTGTAAAAGGGAACTAACCTTGATGGTAAGCTTTTCGACTGTAAAATCCTCCTGCTCCCATTCCTTGTGCAACCAATCTACTACTAAACCACACAAGGCTTCAATGCGAGCTTCCCGAGCGCTCATAATTTCCTTTGAGCACGCTAAAACTTCCACTTGCACTACTGGCAAGGCCAAATATTGAGTCGATCGGACCAATTCGCCAATCTAAGAACGAAAAAAATTCCTTAAAACTCCAATATTTCCTTATATCCATTTCTAAACCCTGTCTAATCGAATTTTGCCCCAATTTCTTTGAACTTCTAGAAATTCAACATGTTTTCTCCGTTTTCTTAAATGGATTTTCCTCTCAATTCAATAAAATTAATAAATTTAAAGGAAATTCATGAAAAAAAAAATTGTGAGAAATTTTGTTAAAATATTTTGAGAATATATTTACATTGGCAGCAATGTAGTTATCCACCCGAGCAGCTAAGCTAGGATTCCGATGAATGCCCGGCATGGCTCTAATTTCCACTGCGGTGCATGGATCTAAATGATCAACTAAAAATTGGACGCAATACTGGACTACTCTTTCCATTTTCAAGCGTGTAGCCGCCAAGTACACCGCCTTAACTTTAAACTCCAAGACTTCCAATCTAGAAAATTCACCACCAAAATCGAGGGGGGTAAGGGGAAAGAGAGAAAAAATATATGAAATCTTTCAAACGTCCTTTAGGTAAATTTCAGAAAGTTTGTACCTTCCTGTATATGCATAATTAACCAAAATGTCCAGGGACTCTTTATCAAACCCACCATTCAGTTTATAGGTGATGACATTCTCTTCGGAGCCTTTCACCACATCATCAGCCGTAAACAATTCCAGCAAATACGGACTGGCACAAGCTAAAACCACTCGATGTGCTTGAATCTCCTGTGTTCCCACCTATTTTACAACAAAAAAGTCGAAAAAACATTATATTTGCTCTTAAATTTTCTCTCCTTTCTAATTTTTGCATTTTATTTTTTAAACTTACTTGGAGCACGACATCGCAGAATTGACGATTACGTCGCATGGTATGTAAACCTTGCAAAGCCCATGGCAAATACTCCCTATCTTCTAAAAACAAGCCAGGTATCGGGATGTCAGCCTCATCTGGACTTAGGCAAGCATCCGCCACAGTTGAATTGCGCCCATTGGGGATTAGGCAAGGGGGCGTGATCTGTCTGGTAGCTAGATCCATAGCTCCGTTGGCCATGAGAATCCCACCGCTGGACGAAGAATTTACTATGCGAAAAAAAACAACGAAAAAGATTAGTATGAGCAAACATGACTCCATGTTTGGCATAGGAAGCTTAGGACTTGCAAGTCGCTTACGTAACAATATAACGTTTGCAGGTGATCATTATTTGCATCTCATCCGTTTGACATATGACAATGCAAGTTTAGCTGCCCTTCTATGGCATCTGCATAAAATTAAACCTAAACTTTTATTTTATACAAAAATTGTCATCCTATCTCGTCCTATCCAATCCTTTTGTTGCATACTAATCACATTTCCTTTCTTTTCTAATCTTGTTTGACTTATCATATTCATTAAAGACCTACAATTGCTTGGTTTCCCCCACTTTGACACGTGCGTCGCGTACTTGTACGTATGCAATGTACATACAAGTACATGTCTAACCAATACAAGTGCATGCACTAAGCAAGTTCATGTACTTAAACGTGCAAAACTATTGAAAGTTATGTAACGTACATGTTCAAGTACATACGCCACATACTTATCATGTATGCCTTGCACATACAAGTACATGTATATATGTACATTAAGCGTGTGAATGTACATGAAGTTACAAAACTAGTTTAAATAGTGAAAGTACGTAAGGTACATTTTCAAGTACATATATCACGTACTTGTGTACTAAAATGTACATTATGTACGTATATGTACATGCTTTTGTTATGCGAATTGAATTTTGAATGCAAATGTGCATTCATCTTGCAAGTTAGGAGTGAGTCGAAGTACGTCGACAAGTCACGTAGGTACTATAGTGTATATGGTACGTGAATTTGGTAGCAAAGGTGAAAGAGTACGTGGAACTAGGTCCCTTCCAAGTTTTATGGCTAGGTCAAGGGTGAGGATAACGGGTGTTTAAGGTTACTATAGCAACGCAAATGCAATTACAATACCTTCGGGTAGATCACGTGTCGTCACACGCTCACTTTCCTAACCAATTCAACCTTTATAAGGCCATCCTGAACATTGGAGATTCAATTGCACTTTCCATCAAAGCTTGGGGCTTAACAATTGACCTTGAACTTCTTGCCTTGTCATGGTTAGGTAAGCTACGTAAGGTAGCAACACGCTCAGACAGTACAATGAATCCAATTTTAATGCTGTGTAGCAAAAAAAAAAACATGTTGATATGAAAAGTAGGCCACAAAGGCTCGTTCGAACTTTTGACTTTGGACTCGCTGTATGGCTGTTACTAACCGAACACATCCTTGAAAAGACTGCATTTATTTTCCTTCTTTTTCTTTTTCATTGTTGGCCTATTGGTTACCCTACGAACCGCTTTCGAACAAACTGGTTTGTGCTCCTGTTTACGTAAGAAGCCTATCAGGTGACTACGTGGTAACCTAGTGATGGTTACAGTACCGAAAACATTCGATGAAACCATTTACACTCGAAACCGAAACACTGCAGATTTAACTTATGATTCCGCTAAGAATCAGAAAACCGTGTCAATATTTGCTATTTTAATTTTTTGTAAATAAAAGACAAAACAAACCCGTATATTGATGGTAGCGAACCATGGCTGCTGTACAGAAAGTCCAAAGGAAACGGGAAGAAGGGAAGGGAAGAAACTAGCGTCAGGTACAAAATAAAGCCAGCAACGTAAAAGGACAACCCTGCTTCAGAGTCTTGACTGTACTGTTTATTTCCAGCGTCCACGTCCGTGCTTACTAGTTACTACAGACCGCTTACAGACAGACGGGCACTATAGGCGGATTGTCTTGTAACGTGCGGCCAGCGAGCTCTGCAGGGCGCCACACGTGAGGAGCTATGCGAGGCAATGCAGAGCGTGTGGTGGCTATGCGCGGCTATTTACAGAGCCAAAAAAAAGCCAGTTTCCCCACTTCTTTTTTTGTCTCGCTTTTTTTTTGTAACCTAGGGGCAACGTAAAAGAAGGAAAACAACACCATAAACAGCACCGAACCGGCTTTTCGAGGCCCGTCTCTTCAAGTAGAAAATAACAAAGCTTTTAATGACTTTCAACGCTCATGTAAAGGCATCAACAATGAATTCTAAGGGCGGCTAAACGTACCATTTGATACACTAACTTACGTTGTGTACAATATTAAAATATAATTTATAATATTGTGGGAATACAATATATAAATATCTGTTTAACTGATTAATGTTTACATACTATAATTCCTATAGGAAAAAAATAGAATAATAATAAATAAACATGAATAGTAGAAGAAGAATCAAAACAATAACAACAGTAGGAGATTAGCCTATTACACAAGGAAGAGTCTTCGAATAGCGTCATGTCTCAGATTTACGGTCATTTGTTGTGGGACTTTAAACATGTTGACTACTAAGTTAGTTAGAGTTAGATTACGAAGGTAAGCTTAGTATACTAGTTAAATTGTATAGTTGCATCATAACTTTGAGGAAATTGAAACAGATAAAAACTGTAAATAAAGTACTGAAAAATAAAAACAAAACGTGTGTTTTTGACCCAACTTATTTGTTTTGAACCAGATGAAACAGAATGCGATGTTGGGAGTAAAGACCTTGTCGTGAGAACCCGGATGAAAATATTTACAGTCCTATGATAATGACTCTTGTTGCGCAATCTTTGTCCCCCTAGTTCTCCCACAGTCGAAGTTTGCAAGAAAGAAAACAATTTATTTGCAGACGTCTGCAAGATGGAACTGCACGTGATTATCATATGTTGCTTTAAATATAGCCCACGATAAGCCAGCAATCAAAGTTAAACATAAGCTTGATTCAATTTAGAGCCTCGGATTTCTTGCGCAATTTGTTTATCAATTTTACATGGCACCATCCCAAAGCTCAAAAAGCTGCTTAATCTCCTTGCCCGATACCGAAACGCTAACCTAATTACACACTTAAGCTTGTGTTCTAATTCTTGGATTCAATCCAGAACATTCTTCTAAAAAGGACTCTTAGCCTATTGAAAGCCTAACAGTTGGAGCTCTTTCCGTTTCTCCAGCAGACCCACGTGCTTTTACACAGGCGTATATGACCGCGCATGGCTTCTGCGCAGAAAACTGGCGTCTTCTATAACTCGATAACCGTTTACCCAATTCCGCCAGATTTTACCATCTTTTTTGCAATAGCTAGTGTCTAAGAAACAGCTGTGCTCAAATAGAAGATTTTGGCTTTTTAAAAAAAATCTGTTTTTTCGCCAAATTGTTTTGCAAATTGCAAATTAACTAGTGCAAAATTGCAAAAAGTGTTATAGCCATTATATAGCTAGTACCCTTAGCTACTTTACTGTCACGAGCTTTTGCAAAAATGTTGCATTTTTGCAAAAACGACGGTCTTGACCTTTCCGCACGTTATTCGCCCACTCCTCTGCTTTCGCTTTCTAAGAAAAACTTCCCAAATCCCCGTAGCTAGTCCTTCCATACCGTTTTTTCCCCTTTCTTCTCCTCCCATGTGTGGTAGGACTGCAAATCCAGACACAATAACGGGTTCAAAAAGTGCTCCAAGCGATTACTATACAAGGTGAACGTTCCAAAGCACCTTCGTTTTCGGTTTTGGCAACCAAGGGTGTCACGAGATTCTATAATTATTCTTATAACTTGTCGACTCAGCTGTCAAAACCATTGCTCCATGTCCATCCTTCTCTTCCAAAAAAAGAAATATTATCGACTAATGAACCTAGTTAATCAAGTCTAAACCGTTTTGGCGGCTTCTTTTCGACCTGCAACAACCTAGTTAACCAATCCGAATTTCTTTCGGCCCCTTTTTACAAACATTTTCTCCCTGATTACGTCGGAGCTAGTGATTTTCCACTTGGAAGGAACCAAACTTCCGATTACAAGCCCCACACGACAATTTTGGGTTCGTTTGTGGTGGCACGAAACCCCAAAACTGGATTGCGCTGGATTCCGAGCATGTTACCAGTCCTATCATGTCATAGAGCGCAAGCTTCCCAAATACTCAATAGAAATACAATACAACACAGCACAATACAATAAATTAAAAAATAATGTTACAAAATCCTCACGTCTTAGAATAGACCGCGAATTGAATGTATGTACGTTAGGACAGCTTTAGAACTTACTTACGTGTGAAAACAATAGTTTGAAGTAAAAATCCAGGTATAGGGCACACAACTCGCTTATACAACCATTGATAGTGAAACTGGCTTGAGGTATTGGAATAAAACCGAGTTTTTCGGATCAAGTTTTCGGATCAAGGCAAAGATCTTGGACCGGACTCGCTCCGATTGATTCTAAACAATGTCGCACTTGTAGATAGCATTAAACTCTTGTTTTCATGACGAACTAGGGAGGAAAACGCGTGTGCTTCCTTGGAGTAGGCCATAGCGAAAAGACGACGCTGCGCCAACTACCTCACAAGTCAATTCCTCTTAGCGCAGGTAATCAATGCCGGCCATCCTTTTGATGTCTTCGGATCAAAATAAAAATAGTACAAAAAAATTCCGAATCTATTCCACACACGCAACCCAGAATATTTCTCCTTACTCTTTAATCATCATGATAAACAAAAAAGATAGTAGCGACTTTGAATCCTTCGTGAGCTACATTTCCCCACAATCTAACAATGCAGATACACGTGATTCTGTACTCGGCATCACAAGACAAAGACGCCAAACAGAGAAAACGTCTTGCAACATAAGCAAAAGTCCAAACGTCCGTTTTGGGAACCGAAAACTTGTGATCGTTAAGTCTTTCGTCTGTTTTGCCAACCAAAACAACACTAAACCGAACCGAACGAGATGAAACGATTTTTTTCAAACGATTTTTGGGTCTTTTTTTTATTAAATCGCGTGACAATATGCCAAACGCGATGGGGTGTAATTTAGGGAGCTTCCTTCTAAAGGTTCAGACTTCGATATAAATGACAATACGTTCAAGTTAACGTGTCTTCTACTGATTAATTAAAAGCCTAAGTAATAGGGATTAAAGTGAATCTAATTAATTTAAGTGCATAACTGTACGCTTTTCGCTTAGAATGATCGCTTTTTATAGCCTACTGGTTAAGTAAAGGAATTATGTTATACAATAATAGGAATTAAAGTGAATTTTATTAGTTTAAGTAATTAATTTATACTTTTTGTTGAGACTGAGTTGTTGGAGAGGGGTGTAGAGTGGTATAGAGTTGTTGGAGACGATGTAGAGTGGTATGGTATTACAATAAGGCTATTTTTACTGCTCTGAAGGTGTGTCTACGTGCCAGTTATACTTTTAGGACTCTGAAAATAATAAAATAGGTCCCCCTAGTGTGAAAAAAACAAGGAAAAATTGTCGAAGAAGACCTAGTTGGCAAGGAATGCTTGTATAGTAAAGCCAATTTCAGCGGATACGGAAGTGGGCATGCCTGCCAAGAAACGTAGCACACTGGGAAAGAAACCTCAGCTTTGTTAGTCCTACTTAAGCTTGGAAACGGCTAAAAATACCAGGAAAATGGCTGTATGGCACCGCGGTTTGGAGCTTTATCTGCGCCAGTTCATGTGAAGCAGGTGGACAAGTTAGCCTGACAGAATAAAAACTCGCAAAGCAGGAAACCTTGTGTGTGGCCCCAAATGGTATAGACCTGGCAACCTCCCAGCGTTTATAATGTATAACTGGTTATACAGCTTACCTAATGCAGTCGATGATGGGGAAGTCTTTTGCATTGCCTCTGTCTTCATTGAGGTTTCTTTTGGCATGCGGTTGCACTATCAAGAAATGTAATGGTAAAAGCTTCGAATGTTGGAAGGAATAAGGAACCTAACAAAAAATAAAAAAAATTAAGTAAATTCAATTCAATGCGTTTTTAAGGAATTTTCACTACCTGGAAGCTGCAGAATAACAGCCCGCAATCGACTCTATAGAAACCATGGAGACTTGTAAAGGTTACAAAGCTTAGTTAAGAAATTACCGTAATTTGCGGTACTACACACTGCACTAATTAACTACGGCAACGGTGCAAGGCACGGCACGAAGCAACGCGCGCAAACAGAGTTGCCGAACATGGCCACGGCGTTGCTTCATGCAAAGTGTGGCAGCACCTGACGGTCCTACCGTTCAGCGAATGCACCTCTTCACATAGGTACCAAAATGAGAAAGAGGGAATGTTAGTTCCTAATCTTGCCGTTGCATAGCTTGAGAGGGAAGCCTGCGCTGCTGTTCGGGGAATGCGGCTGATGTTCATAGTTCGCACAGTGATAGCCAGGGGCATTACGGGTAAGATTTGTTTCTGTCTTCTGGCTTGTCAATAGACTGGAGAACATAAACTAAAAATGGCGGACCCGCTGAGTTTACTGCGGCAATATAATGTGAACAAAAAAGAGATTATTGAGCGTGATGACCTGATTATTTTCGGGGAATTTTCGTGGCCGAGCAATGTTAAAACAAACTATCTAGTTTACGGGTAATTATCTCGTTTACGTCTTAAAAACTCGTCACGTTTCTTTCTATTTTTGTTTTTATTATTAGTTCCGGAAAAGATGGAGCGCCAAAGGAGTATTACACCCTGGAATGCTTGTTGTTCCTGCTTAAGAATGTCCATTTACAGCATCCAGTATACGTGCGACAAGCTGCTGTAAGTTTGAACAACAATATATCAAATATTTCCGAGACTTTTATTATTTCTGACGTTTTGTGTTTTAATGAATGTTCGTTTTTAGGCTGAAAACATCCCAGTGGTACGTCGTCCGGATCGTAAGGATTTGCTGGCCTATTTGAACGGAGAAACCGCGACCAATGCCAACATTGACAAATCCGCTCCGTTGGAAATTCCCATGCAAGTGCGTCGCATTCCAACAGGTCCATCTGCCGGTTCTTCTGCTTCAGGAACAGCGGACGATGGTTTGGAAACGCCAGCCAAGAAGCCTCGGATGGAAGATCCAGCTATGCAGCGCGTTAAAGAGCAATTAGCGGCTCGATTAGATGCTCCTCGGGAAGCTGCAGTGAATGTTGACAACATCAAGTAGAATTCCTTCTCTAAACCCCCTACAATTCGTTTATAACCTCGCTTTATGTAGGTCTCTATCCGAAGCCATGTCGGTGGAGAAGATTGCTGCCATAAAAGCCAAGCGTTTGGCCACCAAACGCAAAACTATCAAGGATAACGACGACATTGGCTTGGGATCGGAGATGCGGACCATGTTGGACTTTGATGTGGACGTAACGAAAGACATTATGTCCAGGGAAAGGCAGTGGCGTACCCGTACAACCATTCTGCAGAGCACAGGAAAGATTTTCGCCAAAAATATCTTTGGAATCCTCCAATCCATTAAAGCGCGAGAAGAAGGCAAGGTGAAACCAACTGCTCCAGCTGCGCCTGTTGCCATATCCACGCCTAGAGTGGCAGTGCAACCGGCTGTGTACAGCCGTTACGACCAGGAACGGTTCAGGGGCAAAGAAGGTATATTTGAAAATTTTCTTGTATTTTTTAAAAATATGTTTCTAGAATTTTTCTTATTTTTTCTGTAGAAACCGAGGGATTCAAGATCGATACCATGGGAACGTACCACGGTATGACCCTCAAATCAGTAACAGAAGGAAGCCAGCCACGTAAGGCAGTCGTACCGGTTCAACCCATAGCAAGTATACCTGTTCAGGTAATTGAATTATATTAAAAAAAATACAAAAGGCAACTAAATTAAATTTTTTAAATCAAATTGAGAACGTAAAATAACTTAAGATAAGAAGTTAAGGGCAAGTTCGAAATATTAATAAAAAGTTAATTTAGAGTTCGTTAGTTTTAAACTTTGATCAGTGAGTATTTCGAAAATGGATTTAAGATTCATTAATTTTCAACAAAATATTCATGACATTGTAATGAATTATAGGTGCGACCGAACGTGCCTACAAAACGGGTCTCAAAGACGCCAATTATCATAATCCCCTCGGGCAATATGTCTCTCATTACCATGTTTAATGCAAAAGAAGTTTTGCAAGACTTGAGGTACAAAAATCGATGAAAAGTGATAATTTTAAGGAAGAAAAGTATTTTTTTTTAAGGTTCGTGAGTACGGAAGAGAAGAGGCAGCAAGGTACTAAGCGGGAAAACGAGCTTTTGATCCAGCGCCGAAAGGATGGAGGTCTTACCGTGCCCTATCGCGTCATTGATACGACGCAGAAATTAGCGCCTGCTGATTGGGACCGAGTTGTGGCAGTATTCGTTATGGGACCTGCTTGGCAGTTCAAAGGCTGGCCTTGGGATGGAAATCCTACTGAAATCTTCGTGCGAAGTAACGTTTTTAAGATGAAACGAAGATTCTTTTGTTTTGTTTTGAGGCGTTTCATTTTTTTATGTTTCTTTTTATTTAAAGTTGCTGCATTTCATATGAAATGGGATGAGAATCCTCTGGACGCCAATGTGGCGAAATGGGCCGTTAATGTTATTAGTTTGTCTCGCACCAAACGCCATTTGGACAGAGCAGCGTTAATGACTGTATGGGAGAAACTTGACAAGTAAACATTAATTATTAGGTTTAAAAGAATAGTGAGTAAGTTGTATTTGATGTTTCCCTAGGCATATCCTGAAGTTCAAACCGCATCTTCGTTTCTGAAAGGGAAATTTACTGCGTTTTTATGCGCATGGTTTTAATAACTTAACCTGTTTTCTACACGGAAAGGCAGATTGGCGTCTAGGTTTAAATGGTTACATGATTTTTCTGTTGTAGCTTGTATATATTTTTGCAGAAAGATGAAGATAAACCAAGAGTGGCCATGCAAACAGTTTTTTGATTTACTGAAAGGAGAACAATTCGGACAATACTCTTCACAAATTAATTTTAATATATAAAAACCACTTTTAATACTAATATCACTGAAATAGTATGCACAAAGTATTCTAATCGCAAAATTAAAAATTTTTCCCGCAAAAAAATTAAAATTTTATAGTCTATTTTTCGATTATTTACTTTTTTAGCAGCCAAATTCAAACTTGACGCTTAAACATACGATGTAGGGTAGTAGAATCGATATTGTTAAAGGGTGTTCCTTGTATCGATATAAACTAGCTGGCTTTTCAGCCAGGGAAAAGGAAATTTCAAACTTGGCGCCTAAGATGAATAAGCTGCTGGGCTTAAATATCGACATTATGAGAACGATACTTCTTAGATCGATTCAATAACACCGACGAGTGAACGTTTTTCGCCGGTTACAATTGAAAAACGTGATGGCAACGGATTTATTTGACGAAATACCGACAGTGGACATTGACGACGGTGTATTTAAGTACGTTCTCATTAAAGTATATAAAATAAACGCCAAAGGCGAAGAAGCGCTTAAATTCATTGTACGCGGCTATACATGGGCGTCTTTCCACGGTAAACAACACATTTTTCATAATACAGTAATTCTTAGGGAATAATTTCTGTAGTCTTGTATATTCTTACAGTTATAGATACTAGCTAGGTCACTAGTTTTTAAAAGAATATTTCTTTGTCTCTATTTCTCCTTACCTCTCCATTACAAGTTTTTTTTTAAGACTGGCAAGCTTCATTTGTTAAACTTTTGAAATGAAGTCTTAGTGAGTTAGGCCTTTAATGTCAGGATTTAATGCCTGCCTAACCAAAGTACTGAAGTATTCACAAAGTAATCCTCTAGAATGAGCTTTCCCCCCATTATAAATCGATGTGCCTATCTTAGCAAAGCAAAAAAGACAAAAAGGAAGAAAAATCCTCTTAGCTGACAGACCAAACGCATTAAATAAAACTTATTCAAGCACACAATTAAAAGATAATTAAGGGTACTCAGTCACATACGATAACTAATTTCTTGTATTGACTGCATAATTACCTTGCAAGTATTCCGAAACTTAAATGGAAGCATGAATTAAATAAATTCAATGAAAAGTTCAATTTCTGCTGGAAGTAATGAAGTTTCTACTTCAAATGTATTCATGGAAAAAGTTGAAATAATTGAATTTCTCTTTAAATGAATTCAGTGATTAATTTATCCTCTTAACTTATCTCTGCCGAAATGTGCTTTAGAAGAAGAAGAAGGCGAAGACTTAAAAGAAAAAGTTTCTAAATGAAAAGCAAACGAAAATTGCTGAAAATTGAACGCTTTCCATTTTCTTTCTTAACAAAAGTTGTATTTGCCTAACGCAGCTTCTAACAACCATCGATACAAACCCAAAAGCATCATATACACCCATCTTTATTCCAGTTTTCTTTTAAATTATAATACATGATACTCATTAATAAAAAACATGACTAACGACAGTGCCAAGTGTATTTTTCAAGCGTTTTATGTTTCGTTAGACTTTGGGATATTGAATATCATCTATTTCGACGGTTTGAATCAAGCAAGTTTGAAGGGTCTTGTTCTCTTGTTGGTCTTCCGTGAGATTGACTGATTCACCCTTGTTCTCAGCGCTGCTTTGTTGATCTTGAGCACATTCAAGCTCCACATTAGCATTTAGAAGCGTCTCTGCATCTCGTTGGTGCTCTGAAGCCTCATTATCATTACCATTTGCTTCCAAGGAAATTATATCTCCGTTATTATCATTGGGAACTGGCGGCAAATGCTCATGATGAGACTTGCTGGCAAAGGTATGTGGCTCCAAAAGCTCGCTGGGCAAATCCGGACCGAGTTTCATGAGCAAAAAGGGAACTTTGGCCATCACGTCGCTTCCAACCCCTTGGACACTCAGGCGTACTTTAACGTAGTACGATACGTAAATAGCGAAGAAGTTACGTTCGTCCGGGGTAGCCTTCAGGGTGGTCGAGGCCAAGTTAGGAGTTAGTCTGCACCAAAAAAAAGAGTAAAATAAAAGAGAAAATATACAGTAATAAAACTGATGTCGCTACTAGAACATCGCATATTGACCAGGGACATTGCTTTTCCGTCATTTTGACCAATCCTTAAAAAGAGAAACATCAAGCATCAAGAATGCTTACCGGCCATATCGATCCTCGAGAGCCACCCATTGTTTGGTGCCGGAGTAATCCAAGCGTAGGGCAAAGGTATGGCAGAAGATCCCTTGAGCGTTGGTTAGACCTTCACTCACTTCCTGATCCGCTATAATATTCTTGAATTTGCCGTTTGAAAACATCGAAACGTCTACGTGCTGCATCGCTAGTATCTAAAGATTATGTACAAGCAAAACGGAGTTTAAGACTAATACTGAAAGTTATGGCATCGCAGATTCTTCAAAAGGAGCGAAACTGAAACAACTTGTAGAGCAGGTTCGCGGTTAAGTTGCTATTACTATGGTTTTAAATGAGGAGTAAGGTTTCAAAACGAAAAAAATACATGTTATAGAACAGGTCAATGTAGTGTTCTGGCTGAAAAACCCCTCTGTCAATTATGTATACTAACCGAGTAATTAATTATTTAGCGGAATTAGCTCCCGACCCTTTCCTCCAAATTTCAAATCTCTCTGTCCTTGACAGCTGGCCGAAGAGCTAGCGCCTTTACCTATGAGCGCGTACAAAATCGATTCTCTAATTCATAGGAAAGATACCCTTCGCTTTCTTGTGAATGCTCAAACAAGTCTGTAGGTGCTTTGGTTAATTTACTAGCTCAATTACAAAAACTGACTTTTTTTCACGCCGTGGCTTGCGGGCTCCGCTGCACGCCCTGCAAGCGTTACCCGCATAGTCGGAACCGGCCCTTGCGAATGGGCTCTCGCCTGCGAAGCCGAACCGAAACTTACCCAGAGGCTCACAGGCGCGGGTCCCGGCCCGGCAGGCGGCAAGCACCGTGATCTCGCGAAGAAAAGTCACGATTTTGTTATTGAGTTTTAAGCTAATTGTGGCACCTATAGACTTGCCTGAGTAAAAAAATAAAATAATAAGACAAAACATAAAAGGTAAATAGACAAAAAGTGTAGCAAAACGGTTTCGGTTTAGGGTTAAAGTTTCTAGTTCGATCGTTAATTGCGATATAAATAGTAAAGCACAGTTTAATACCAGAAAACGTTGGATTTCCTTACTCTGATTTTCCGAGGGGTCCGTGATCTCAATCCGACGCCGTATGTGACCGTGGTGGTGACATGAATAGGGTCGCCCATAGTGTAAAGATGTTTATCCAGTTGTACGTGAAGTCGAATTTTGCCTTCACTTAATAAGTAATGTTTCTCCGTTGTCAAGGAAGGGGCATTCTGAGCGATGGCTTTCTCGGGAGCGTATTGTACCAATCGAATTATCATTCGAATTTGACTTCGGCGGCTGGGTCGCTCTTCTGGTCCTTCACCTGTCAAATTAAAACGAAAAGCAAAAGCCACTCGGTTTAATTACCTCTCCAAGTTGCTCTAGAAACCTCCCCCCCCCTTTCCCCCTTTTTGCGTGACTATATGCTTTGTATGCCCTCTAAGCTCCCGCGTTCGTTTTCCATCGTTATTGCTTGTTGTGACGGACTAAATTTATTCTAGCGAGAATTGCTGCCACGTTTCCCATGCTAGCTTAAAACTTCACAGTTCGCTGAACACGTACTCGAACTTAACCACTGTTTTCACCCTCCATGTATATAATTCTTGAAAAAAAAAGTAGAGGTGAAAAAGTTAAATTTATCTCACCAACGTAAATGCGTAAGTCGTAGCTGATTCCAATAGCAGCACCATGATATTCCTTAGCGGGAAGTAGGCGTACCGAGGGCGGGGCCACCCGAGTTAATTGCAGTGTGAACGCGTAAGCATCTGAGCCTAAGCGGCGTAATAGAACCAACTAGATCGGAAAAGGGTCAAATTAAAATAGGAATTGAGGGAGAAAAGTATAGTCTCATGAATCCCTCAGCATGGAGTAAAGTTTCAAGTTCTAGACATTTTTACTTGCTCTGGAGTGTATGAAGCCGCCATCTTGGTTTCCGCGCCACGTGGCGCAACGGTTTTCGGGGGCGGGAAAATAGTCTCTAAGCAAATGATGGACTCGTTGCTCAGTTTTAAGCCCATCACTTCCTCGTCGTCTCGGCCGTAGCGAAACGTCAAGGAAATTTGTGCAAATACCTAAAAATGTTCATACATTTATTACTGCTAATATATGCGAGAGTGAGTTGATTACGTGGATGCACGTTTACTTTGGCGTTATAGGCAAGGAAAGACCAACAACAACAATACAGCTCGGCTCCGTAGCTTATTTGCTTACATGCCTCGTAGATATGTCAAACATACCTCGAGAAATTCCTTCATTAGTACGAGAGAATGAAGTTGTTGCTCCAAGTAGGAGAGATTTGTTGTTTTTGGGATGTAGGCAGGGTGGGCATAAAGAAAGGGGCATGGAGATGAAAAGCGTCTTTGTGCGCACACTTTTTTTTTACGAGAAAGGGAGGTCTATTTGTCCCCTTTGAGGATTCAAAGCCTTGGAAGTGACACCTAGACATTGTTTAGAAGCACGTGTTGATATTTCATAACATAGCTCTGGAGTTCTAGTTACTAGTTGCCTTTACGGCCCCCTTTTCCCACCCTTCCATAGTTCCCTTCCCTTCGAATCAAAGAAGGTGTTAGGGAGGGTTTAGTTTGACTTCTAGAGCCTTCCTAACCTTTGAGTCTAAGGAGGTGGAAATAGAGCGCTCGGTAGATAGTGCTTACGAGGCGCTTTTTACCCTTCCGTAGCTTCGAAAGAAGGCGAAAAGGGGTGGAAAGATAGTGTTGGTAGGTAGGTTGGTGGTTGGTAGGTAGGGTACTGACGCCCTTTTTACCCTTCCATAGAGCCTAGAGAAGGTGAAAAGAGGGTGGTAGGTAGGTAAGGTAGTGGTTGGTAGGTGCTAGAGTTGAGCAAGGTAGTTTTTGGCCCGAGGGAAAGTGAAAAGCTATCGTAGGACAAAAAGGGAGATGGGTTCGGAGGGGGAGGTAGAGGTGGTTAGTAAAGGCTGGAGCTACAAGTTCTACAGTTTTTGAGCGTCACACTGTTTGCTTGTTTTGCTGCCTTTCCAACTTCCTCCCCCCTCTTTCTCGCTCTCGCTCCGTTTGAGCTTTAGGAACACGGTTTGAAAATGGCTTGCTATATCTCGTGTTGGATATACAGCCTTCTATCTGTTATCCATCTCACTTCGCGGAATAAGAAGAAAAGTTTTAAAAAAGAACAAGGGAAAACAGATTAGGTGGTGCGGCTTTAGATGAGCTTGTCTGCCCAACTTTTTGCAGCAGGAAGGCTATTCATTCTCCATGTCTTGTGTGTTCGTTTCAAATCTTCATTTATGTCATTGTAACTAAACAAAAAAAGATAGAACGACCTAAATGGATTGAAGGAAAGGGGGGGGGGGTGTTGGAATAAGAAAAAAAAAATTCCAGACATCCAGGGAATAAGGCTATTCAATCTCGCTGGTACTCGAGGTTGAAAGTTGGATAAAAATAAAAGCAAAGCAAAAAGGATCTTGAAAGAGAGGAGAAACTTTGGCTCTTGGAGGGGGGGTTAGTTCATTGTTTGGCTTTGGGTCGGATGATGTTTGACTGCTAGTCTGAGGTTGGAGAGGGCCGTTGCTCGCGGCAACGGATTCATTAAGCATCACGCGAGATTGAGTGTGAAGGAAAGGGTGAAGGAGGGTAAGCATATATGAAAAGAGGGGGGGATACTGAGTTTGGGGTTTCGGGGCAGCCAGTGGATTAACTGGTGTCAGAGATAATGAATTGATTGAAATTGATGTTCATCCTTAAGACCATACGAGTTAATTTCTTCTCCTTGTTCTTCTTTGGGCGAATTGGGTTTGTTTACTTTACGTTGGTTGTTGACGTGTATCTTGGCTTCCAGTGCGAGAACACTTGCCAGTACCATATTGTACTGGCATAACAATCGCCTGTGGGTTTATTTACGTGAAGAGCGAAGTCCCGGCGTGTAGTGACGTGATTCAACGCAACGCCGTTAGGGTTTACACAAGGACGAGGGGAAAAGTTTTTCAGGGAAGGTGGAGAGGGTAAAGTCAATCTTTTTGTAAAGGCAGGATTGATTGTAAGCAAAACTAGTCGGTACAGGTCCCTTTTTGGTGCTTGGCCAGGCTCAGAGGGCATTGTCGTGTTTCTATTGGGTTAGCGGGGTTCCAATCAGCCAGTATTCATGCTACGTATTATGGATTTCATGCACACGTATCAACAACCTTGAGGGTATTGGTATTTATTTTTATATTTTTTCCAGGATAGCCGAGACAAGGTTATTTTTCAAGGCGCTTAGTTGTGTGTAGTGTATCGTTTTCTGAAAAGGATGTCGATGTCGGGTATAGAGAGGCTTTTTCAGATTATAGCTTGGAGGGAATCGACGAGGAGTTGCATGCCGGGTATGCATCTTTTCGTATCACTCCCAGAAATGAGGCGGAAATCCTATCTGGGCCCTCTTTGGAAGAGATGGCAAAAAAACTGTATGCCAAGAGGAGAGGAGTTGGAAAAAAAATAACTATTGAAACCGGGATAGTTTCAGTTAGAAACTTAATTAAACTTGATTGCCTTGGGTCGCGTCCAAATATAAGCTTGAAGAATCTCGAGGACTTTGAGATTAGTTTGGGAATATTAACAATAGGCTTGGAAGGGGATTAGAGTGACTTCCTAATGATTCCTTGGAAAAGTTTTGTTTGTGTATTATTTCTGATGTTATTAGAGTTGCCAGACGCAATCGAAGCAACTTGCCGAACTTTAGTTTGTCTCGTTTGAGAAAGTTCAGCGAACTGGAGTGCTGCACTAGTATTAACTTGGGAAACGAAACGCTCGTTAGGTTACATAAAGCGCTAATAGTAGACTGTTACACTCAATGGCTAGCAAAAACCATCGCGTGACGGTTATCAATAGCAGAGGAGGTAGAAATAACGTACGAACAGCGCTAATAGTAGACAGACAGTACCAATGGCTGGCAAAAACTTTCGCGTAATGGTATACTATTAGCAAAGGTGGAGAAAAACTTTTCTCTGTTTCCAAAAAGAAAGCTACCGATCGAAGTCAGAAGTAAGCCGGCTTTGGGCTACGAGTCACGGGTAGAAAAACCATCCGATTGGTTAGTACGTTTTAATTCATTGTTAGGTCGTTCCAGCATTGGTATGGCAGGCCGGAGTAGCGCTAGGAGTCCGGCCTAAACTTGTGAAAAACGTCGGTGGCTAAACGTCGGTTTAGTTTGATGGAATGGTACGATGCTAACAGTAGACAGTCTAGTGCGACTGAGGAAAAAGCTTCGCGTAATAGTTACTATTAGCGACGAGGCAAAAATGTTATCTGCACTGCGTAGCAGCGCTAACAGTAGGAGTCTACCATGACAGCTGGGGAATAAAAAGTTCGCATGACTGCTACCGTTAGCGGTGAGGCAAAAAAAAATTCGTTTGTCACTGCTGTACGCAGGACTGACAAGAGGGAACTGTGGCGTGCTTTCGTAGCCAGTGGAAAGGTTCGCTGCATACTAGCGAGATGCAAAAGCATAGCGGACAAAAACGTTCGCTGCGTAGAGGCCATGCTACATTACAACCCAAAGGGGGGTTGACGCGGTTGACATGGTTGACGAGATTACACGTATAGGCTGCGGCTATCCGTAGAGACTGAGAAAAAGACTGTATTTTGGGGAAAGGTGTAGTGAGGCGTGCGTGGAGAGCGACTGCATTACTTTTGTAGGATAAGATTTAGCCTGCAATTGGTTGAGTAAACGGACCATAAACTAGATTGATAGGTGGGTTCGGTTCGGCTCCCGTAGAGCATGAGTCAACTGTCATTGATTTTGCCTGTTGCCTTTTTCTTTTTAAAAATAAAAACTTTTGGCACTTTTTACACCACTCGTCTTTTCTGCTCCCAAGACCGAAAGCAAAACAACAACGAAAGATATTAGAAGAAAAAAATACAAGAACATAGAAAGGAGGGTGGTGTGATATCTATTTACGTTACCTTCTTCCCGCGAACTTCCTCGGGATCAAGATGGACAACTCCGTGGAGAGGAGATACACCATGGGATGTCACCACCAAGTCTCGACTGGTTAGATACAGCGTGAGTTTTCCATTGGCGGAACACTTTTTGTAGACGCTGTTCCAAGTTAGGGCGAGTCCGTTGCAACCATCAGCAATTCCGCAGCCAAAAAAGTTGATCAAGAGGAGAGAAAAATTGATAAAGAGATAGATACAAAATGAAATTCAAGAGAAATGTGGAAAAACATGGGTGCGAATTGTATCCAGCTAGATACAGCATCTTTCAGCCCGATTTGCGTTGCTTTTTGGCAATTTCGCCAGCTAAGCAGGCGAAATGAGTTTTTTCTGCATTATTTATGTATTCGACTCAATATACGTCCCGCCGATAGCCAAATTTCATATGGATTTTTTTCTTTCGTGGTGTCTGGATTTTGAAGAGTTTAGATCACGGACACGGATGGCCATGAACTCCGTTTCTTTGACGGAGACTGATGAAGGCAATTCGTTTTGTCACCCTTAACGAGACGTGGCGTGGGTGGCTTGTACGAAAAAGAAGGCAGAAAAAATACTAGGCCGGAGTTGCTCTTCCATGTCCGGGAAGCAGAATCTAGTCCCGTTCCCTTCTTTTTTTCTATAGTCTCGGTGCGATTGCCCACGCAAGCCGAACTAACGCAAGGAAACCCGGCCAGGCAATCGCTGTTCATTCGTAACCTTTTTCCCCCCCGTCGTCTAGTGGCGGGCTGTCCAAGCCGGACTAACGCGACAAGTCACGGGTAGCTAATCTCCGTTCATCCGTTCCGTTTTTTTCTCGTCGTTGAGTGACGGCCTTCGCAAGCCGGAGTAGCGCTACGCTTCACGGGCAGACAATCTCCTTTCGTTCGTACATTCTTTTTCGCAACAAGCCTAGGCGAGCCGCAGTATCGTAAACGAGTCACGGCTAGACGCTCTGCCGTTGGATTCGTTCTTTTTGTCGCGTCGTTGAGTGACGGCTATGGCAAGCCGGAATAAAGCTACTAGTCCGGTTAAGGGTCACGGGGTTCGCTCGCACTACTTGTGTAGCATAACAAAGCATTTATTCGCGTGGTAAGACTAAATACGGACGTGCTCTCTTTTAGATTGCCTAAGTTCAACGCGTCTTAAAGTGTTCCAGCGCTTAACGTCTGGACACGCACGCTGTGTTCGTTTACTAAATACCTCTACCTACTGCATTGATACATTCCCCGGGGGGTAATACTACCCTAACTGGACTGCGAGTCTGGGAAGCCGCTCAACTTCTTAGGAAATCACAAATAACGCCTATATTTCTCATGGAAGTCGCCTTGGTAACCCACTTGACGAACCAACACTTTGTGGCATGTCTATGAATGATTTCCCAAGCGCTGCACACGGATCTAAAGAGGAAGGAAAACAAAAAAGACACTTACCGGCACAAGGCCAATTCCGCGTCCGTAGGACCGTCCGTCTCCTCCGATGATGCCACAGGTGCAGTGATGGTTTGAACCGCCTTAGGTTCACTTAAGTGGTTCAGCCAACCAGACAGGATAGATGAACATGGAACGCATAAGATTCAGGGTCATTAGTTATTAATAAAGCCATTCGACGTTTCCTTTTATGGTCGTTAAAAGTAATGATCTTAGGGGGAAGCTAGCACGATCTCGCCGAGTAAGCAAGTACTTGATCACGACAGTTATTGCCATCTTGACGTTTCCCCAAAAAAATGAAACAATATAGCGAATAGAGGAATAGAAAGGACGGAGGTATTAATCGATACCGGTGATGGTTCCTAAAGGAAGGCGAGTGGAAAAAGATGAAGAAGGATGCAAGAGACGCGGAAGACGACAACCCCCCACAAAGAAGACAATTGAATAGAGTTCGCTGTCTCGTGGAATAAAGCTCCAAAATATTATGAAAAATGCTCTTTGACCTATTCGAAGATGCATAGTACTAGGCGACATGGCACACGACACGATTTACCGTGTCCAGGGGATACATGAAAGGTTCGACCGTCAAGGAGCCCTACTTTCCTGTCGTTGACTACGTGTGAGGGGGTGAGAATTACGTGAGGCATCGTACATGAGGTGGAATGTAAAACTCCTCGGTGATCCCGTAATTGTAGTAGTTTTTGCGTCCCCGTCCAAAGACGTTTGATCTGACAGCCAATTGCATCCCTATGACTGTGAAGCCAGGCTTTCTCGCGTTCTTTCTGCGTTTTACAAGTTATTCCGGGAGGTGGTGCATGGACTAAGTGGAAGTTGACTTGGAGAAAGTGGTCTTTTTTCGAAAAAAAAAATCTGGGTTATAAATAGGAAGGATGATAAGGCCTGGCACGTAAAGAACGTGGAGGGAAGCTAGAGGAAGTCAGATAAAAATGCGAGAAAAAATTGAGTTCGGAGGCAGAGGATATTCGTATCCACACTGCTATCTTTGTCTCGCTGTTGAAAGTTTTTTTATTGGACTTGGAACGAGTAACGAGGCTGTAGAGACAAGGGGAAAGAGGTTGATCATTAATCCAGTGCTCGTTCCTGGAAGGAACCGACAGTGGAGGGCAAAAAAGGAGGCCTCTTCTTTACTTACCCCGCTTTTTCAGCGTCCGCGAGTTGGATTGCGTCGTACCAATCGCTGGATGTCTCGCTAGCGTTGGCGAGATGGGTAATTCCTGTCGGAGTAGGATCGGACGATCCGTTGAGCAGTGATTTGGCGGTTGGAGGTCCTTCTTCTGCCTCGATGGAATCCTGGCCCGTAGGCAGTAACATAACACTCGACTTGACGGAAATCAAGGTCGGCCGGGTCTCTACCACCGCGACGGTAGTGACCAACGGTTGGTACCCTGATGTACCATCATCATCGTCGTCGTCGTCAGCATCCGCTAGCTGATTGTCGGTCGAACAGAGTCCAAGCGAATCCTCTATGCACCTGGAATCACGGATGAGGTACGCGGGACAGTGCTCGGTCCCATCGGGCGAGATGACGCTGTCCTCGCGGCTGGCAGTGGTGGTCGACATGTTCGTGGAAGGGAGGCAGTTTTGATGCGTTAGAGGCAAGCGACGTTTCGACGAGTCGACCTGAACCGGGGTTTGCTTGGCGGGCGACGATCTGAGGCCGATATGCAGAGTGTTTGCCACACGGCGCACGGCACGCCGGAACCCGGCTAAGCTCCGACTACGAAGCTCGGTCGCCGACAAGATGCTATTACTGCTGGGCATTTTTCAGTAGGGTCGGTCTCAAGCATCGCGGGGCGTTTTTCCTTGTCTTCGCCCCGTTCCGTCCACTTTCCCTTCGGAGGAACGCATCCGTAGCCCTACACCAACAATGAAAAAAGCCCGACCGTTGTGTATACACTTATCACTCCTATGCTAGCGTAAGCAACCAAGCAAGCCACGTTCAGCGGGGACAGGGGGAATCACAAAGCGAACAAGTCCGGACAAGAGGGACAAGAGAGGGGAAGCGACTGGCCCTTGAGGCGCGGAAAGCGGGAACAGGCCGGAGAACGCATACAGCGAATGCTCTGCGAGTCCCGGGACTGCCATGTGCTCTGCAGTTTCCAGTGGCGTTACCGTAGCGTTTTCATGGTCCCCGTACCTTCCGGACGCTTGCGCGCGCTTGGAATATTAGAAGAGCTTCGACCTCTTTTGCTTTTAGCTTACGACTTGTATACCTTGAAGATCAGACTGAGAGAGAGGGATTTCTTTAGGAGGGTTTTGGGGGGAGATAAACAAAAAAGGAAGGGTTCAGGTGGATGAATCTGTCGCTTTAATTCGGTTTATTTTCTTAAGAACCGACAAGAAGCTTTTGGCTTTGCATCCAGATTAATTTCGTCTCTTACTCCCCATTTTTGACGACTCGCCGTTTCTTGGGAAATTTACCTGAATTAATTTCAAAGTAAACCGACGTTGACGTCATGAAAGCCTCAAAGCGGCTTGTATGACATTCAGTTGGGCATTGATCCTGCAATTCTCGGAATTATCACCTAGTGTGGTGTTCCATTACCTTGGAGGATACTGTGGGTGTGTAGGAGTATCTTGAGGAAGAAATGTGAAGACTCTGTCTTTCTAAATTGCACTATCGTTGAAGTTCGGGGATTTTAACTTTTTTTTAATTAACGAAACTGCCATTCAAACGGTCGTAGTGCGTTTAGACGTATTTCATCTTGCCTAATTTATTTGTTGGTCGGCGGAGCCCAGTACTTAGTTGCGAAGATGTAAATAGTTAATGATCTCTGTGGGCTGAGTAATTTTCGAACAGATTAAGAGCCAAAGTTCGCTATATTAAGAGTTAACGCATTAGGCCTGTTGAGGTTCTTTTTGTCCATCCGGACTTGGGGCTTTCCAAAGGAAACTTTGAACACATGGGATTATAGTTTTTGTATAGCTTAGTTTTTTTCACCCACAGATGGCATGCAGTGCTTTGCATGGGTTCATATGAACGCGCACGGCTACTGCGCATAAAACGGAAAGCTGGATAACTTTATAACCGTGTACTCGATTTGCATGCAGTTTTTCTTAAAAAAGTACAATAACATAAATATAAAACGAATAAAATAATACCTGTACAAATAATAACTCATAAAATAACTATTTAATGTACCAAACTATTAACGTCGCAAAATGATTTAAAATTGATGGCCTCATTTAATCCGTTGATATTTGGAAACTGCAGTTCCAAAAAAATTTCCAACACTACAAAATATTGCAAAAGGGTTCTCTATTTTGGAAGACCCGAAATATCTTAAGGAAAAGCCTTTTTAAGCCCACTTTCCTTGCCTATTACATTCCCGGTCTTTTATTTTCTCTCTGCTGGTAGTTCTTTCACTCGTTTCCGACGAAAGATGCTTTCATTCCATATTCTATTCAATAATTCAATGAATAAAATTCAATATGTTTTTTAAGCGGACGTTAGAGGCAGTTTGGCCCTGTATAACCCTGTATGAGACTTTAAGCTGTTGCATAAAGCTGTTTATGGAGCACTTTTGAAGCTCCAATGTGTAATTAAATGTTCGTGTTGGAACGTTTCAATCTTTCTGGCGCGTTATTGTGCTTTTCTTTAAAAATTTCCTTTCCGCTGTTGCTGGGTGCCAACGTAAAGTAAAAAGTATCGATAAGCTTCTTGACAGGTTTATTTTTCCACTTTTCCTTATTACGACCCGAAAGAAAGTTATGGTCCAAAAGTATTGACTCCCTGAACCAGGAAGACTATCAAAGGTATCGAACGATTCCAAGAGTACATGTTTATGTATAGTGTCGCATGTTGTGAAGGCAAAGGCTGGATTACTTATGATTTTTAATTCCCACTCTGTAGCTGACATTTACGAGAAAGTGGACGAAACCCTCCGATCCCAAGGCTTCGAATGCGAGTGCGTCGGAGGCGGTCGCATTCGCCACCAAGACGAAGCAATCCACGTCTACGGGTACTCGCTGGTACGTATTCTTATTTCTGTTGTGTTTTACTATCGCTAGAATTATTGGAGTTGGGAACCAAAGCGTTTCAAACATCAAAGTGAACCAAAATTTTATTTTCTTTAAATTGTATGTTAGGCTAATGACGTCGTCTTATCTTGTTGGAGTATATAGGGTTTCGGAAGGGCAGATCACGCTCACACAGTTCGACTTCTCCAGGCTCATTTCCCTACGTACGCTAGCATTACATGTTCTAATGAAGGGTATTAGCAACTGATGTGTATTTGTGTGTGGAGGGGGATTGTGCCGCCTGTAAAAACTATGATAGAGTCTTCCTGGAATGATTACGTTCTTCTTCCCTTGAGTCCCTAAGACAAAGCGAGAAAGATTCGGACATTTTTTTGGAAAATACGAGAATTTAACGAGTTTTTGTTTTTTCGTTCGAAGTACTGTACTTCTGAAACTTCTTTCCTCGAGGGAGATTTTTCGATATTTCTTTCATTGAGAATAGAAGAAAAGGGAAAGGTTAAGCTGTTTTTCGAGGAATTGGAGATTGAAAGATGGTTCGGATCGCGGCAACCATACTCGTGCTGTTGGAATGTGGGGGATGTTTGGCTTGGGAATGATAATGGTCGCCCTGGGGAACCCAGCGAACATTGCTTGTCAGAATGAAGACGGAATGCCTATTGATTGGTACGTAAGATTTCTATTACTTTCCTGAGGTAAGTCTTTCTTTTTTACGATTTTCTCGTTTCTTGCCTTCTGTTTTCTTTGCTTTGCTTTCTTTTGTGAATATAAACGCATTGCAAGAAGAGGGCGGGTCGATGGTTAACCCAATAGTGGAGGTTCAGCAAAAGGACTCGAAAAAACCTTCGAAAGGGACGATAAGAACGTTAATGGTCGTTTTGTTGGGTTTTCAAAAACCATTCCTCTGCCAACAATGAACTAGGGTTAGATTGTTGGTAGAGGGACGTTTGGTGGGATTAAACTTGGCCATATAACAAGCCTAACATGACTTCGTCCTACGAAAGTCAGGAATTCACTGTTGACGCCCAATAGAAATGACAATTTGTATTGACACGGTTGTATAGAAGAAAATTTCAACAATTAAATTTCGGATTAATGGAAACATGCAACGATGAAAACTCATTGGTTCAGACACCCAACAGCCGACATTTTCGTGCGTCATTGTTGGAAAAACGAAGATTTTTTCACTATGGGAAACACGCAACAGTGAAAATTCATTGTTTAACTGTTCATACACCCAGCAACTTCGTTGTAGGAAAAAGAAGATGCCAACAATGAAATTGGAGACTTCACTATTGGAAACACGCCTACCGTGAAAATTTCCTTGTTGAACTGTTCAGACATCTAACAACTATCAACTTACATGGACAATGTTGGATAGAAGAAGATTCCAACAGTGAAATTTGAGATCTCCACTATTGGAAACATGCAACGATGAAGACTCATTATTTAGCTGTTCAGATACCCAACAAAGACAACTTGCGTGTGCGTTCTTGGAAAAAGAAGATTTTAAAAATGAAATTTGAGATTTTGTCACTATTGGAAACACGCAAACCAACAACTGGCAAGTTGCAGAGCATTATTGGGTAGAAGAAGATGCCAACAATGAAATTAGAGTCTTTTCACTATTGGAAACGCAACGACGAAAATTTCATTGTTAAACTGCTCAGACATCTAACAACTGTCAATTTACATGGACAATGTTGGATAGAAGAAGATTACAACAGTAAAATTTGAGATTGTTCACTATTGGAAACACGCAACCATGAAAACTCATTGTTGGAACAGTGAAAAGGAATGTTCTAGTGAAAGATTTTTAACTTTTCAGTATTGAGGACAGCTAAAGAGATTTCAACAGTTCTTTTCATTGTTGGGCACACGTGCCATGTTTGGGGTCTCCCTACAATCGTCAACAATGAAATTAGCCAGGCTGGTCTCCCCCTGCGGATACGCTCTGTATTGAAAACATTCGTTTTTGTTACTACGCCAACCAAATATTCACTGTTACTACATCTGGAATGATTGTTGGGGTAAGATTGAATAGCCTGGTTGAGGTTCACACTTACCCCTATAGGACAAGTAGGGCAAAGGTCCGTGTTCCTTTTGTCAGAGGTGCGTTTTTGGTTGTGTTGACTGGGCGTGACGTAGCGGTGCGCACTAGGTCGTCGTTACGGCTTATTGGATTCCTCTAACTCGCAGTGTGTGTTCTTTTGTCAATTCTGGTGGGGTTCGCAGCTTCGTCTGTTTTTTCCTTTTTCTTTGTCGCGTCTTCTTTCGTTCTCCATAAACCATCCCCCATTACCCCACCTCCCCTCCCAGCCCGTGATACAGACGACACTTTAGTTGGTGTCGGGTGGGTATCGATGTGGATGATGAGAAAAGGGTGTGATGTCTCGTTTCGGAGGTGAGGAAGGGAGAAACTATTGGGATTTGTCGTTATTACCATGTGCTTGATGTGTGTCTTCCGTGACACTGTCATTTTCTTCCAGGACAATCTGGCGAGGGAGATAGACAGACAGAGGGCGAGAGCGGCAGAGAAGGCTCTTGGTAGTGTGAAAGTATTGACTCGCAAGAATACCAAAAGTACAAAGGTTTCCAAACTGGCGTAAATTGTGTAGTTTCGCCGTACGATATACTAAGGGTACTGCACGTTTCTCGTAATGTTTGCGTTTTTATGTCTTCCCCAAGGTGGCTGTCGTATAAGTTACCCAAAAGTACCCAGGGAGTGCTAGGGCAAGACCCATCCGAAGGTCCGGTTTGGAATTTATTTGTTTGCCATGAAAAGGGGGTACTGTACGTGGCAAGCGTCGAGTAGAACTATTCGCGATTCGTACTCTTACGCCGTTTGTACTCTGAATCAGATGGTCCAGACTGGGACAGTTAATGTATCAGCAACGTTGTACCCGCTTTTTTCTTAAAAGTTTTTTTTTAACTAATATATGTATGACGAACTACACAATTTAGTCACTTTGGAATGGGAAAGGATACTTGCGACGTGGGGTCTGCATGGTACACAACGTGCCCGGGTACCTGCCCGCTCCCCCGGGGCCGTATTCCTTTCCAGATACTGCCAATTGCTTGTATGCGTCTCCTTTAGTAGCTTAGTAGGCAGTCAAGCTAATAGTATCGGTAATTGGACCCTCCTTTGCTTTTGTTTTGTCTTTTTATCTCTTTCATTCGCTTAGACTTTCTTTTCGAACCATTCCCTATAATTGCCCCGATCCGACCCGAACCTTCGAAACCATCCCCAGGGTACACCCCGAAGTTCCCCAGGTTGAGGGGAGTACTCTATACCAGCTAATACTTGTACAAACAGAATTCCAAATGGAAGAAGAAATGTATGTACATTAACTTCCCATGAGAGGGCAGTTGGAAGCTCTTGATCATTTGGTTTATTATGCTCGGATGGAGATGGAGAGCACATTAGCGGAAGGTTTCCTCGCTGGGTTAATGTGATGCGAGCCCCAGGCAGGGAAACTGATGAGCCGCCGCGGGCCAATGTGGAACGTCTTCTGTCGAGTCAAGGACAGCTCTGGACTAGTTGCCCTTCAAGGTATTACCATCTATAAGAACGTTTAAGAACGACAGACTTCCTTAACTTCGTATCTTAAAGGTGCTAAGCGGATTGGATCGCTCCTTGTCTAAAGGTTAAAGTTCGGTGTCCCGTTGTACTTAGTGTAAAGTACAAAGTATAGAGCTCATGAAGTTACAGTACTTAGTACAGTTAATATAGAGCACATGACAGGGCAGATAGTGTTCAAATTGTAGCTTTCTAGTGTCAATAGTCTCCAAGATAGAGCCGCTACCAAGTTCAATGGAAGCTCCGCCCACGCCCCGCCCCTTTCTTGACAGATTACCGATTTCCGGAGAAAGTAAGGGAAATTTCGAGGTGGAAATAATGAGGCTACTTTCCTGGTACGCGACCGGATTTCCCTCTACTTTCCAGACCAAATAGTCGACATAAATAGAAAGGGGCGTGGCTTCCGATGTCGGGAGGAAGATTAGTGTAACTCGGTTGTTATCCAAGACAGAAATAGGGAGTTTGATGCCAGATTGTTTAGTTTAGCATCCTCTATAAGATTAGTGAATTTGAGGTATGATTTTTTTTTTAATTGTGAAGGCTTGGATCAATGGCGCGGGTACGTGATCATTGTGTTGACCCCAGGTGACGAATTAAGTCTATGGTTGTTGTTACGGGAACAAGAAAGTTGGGATTTTTAAAAAACATTTTATCCTTATATACCGTGTTGAGAATGTCGGCCGAGTGGTCATTAGCGTGAGTACCGGCGAAGGGGAAATAAAGTTTAGTAGCCGTGCTGACCATACCAAATGGGCCGCGTCCATCATTAGCCACGCCCCTTGGCTCTGTATCAGAGACCTGAATTGCGTGTAAAACCCCTTTTTCAGATCCCTTGTTAAAAGTTAAAAGAGACCAAGTTGTAAACTTAAAACGACAACGAAGAAGAAGATAGTAGATCGATGAAGCTATTTTTAGAAATTTTTTTTGTTGCTACAGGCAATAGGCAGCGATCTTTGTGTTTAGATTGTCCCTTTTTACCTCAAACAAAGAATTGAATTGGATGGGTAGCTAGTTTCCGCTTGAAATAGCAGCTGCTGTGCCTGGAGTGCTTTTCAGAATCCTCTTTGCCTAAATCGTTTCCAACGTTTTTAGTAATAAGCTCCCAGGCAAACCAAGAAATATGCCATTTTATTGATATTGATTTATTTTTTAAGAAAAGTGTTTTCTCTCCTTTTTACACCGTTTTCTATTAGTTCGGCCTTTTACCTGCCGTTCTTTTATCTCTAGGAATCACAGAAACATCGAGCTGGAGGGGCTTTATGTATGCAACGAACGAATGAGCTTCGGAACACTGTGGACTGGGTACGAAGTTGTCCGTTGCCTCGCTAGATGGCGATGTGGAACATAGGAAGCTTTTATTGCTTACTAAGCCCGTCAGATGGCAGTACTGCGTTGAAATAACGGATTTTCTGAAGGATGATAGTTATGTTATTGAACGTAAGGTAGTGCCAGAATGTTGAGGTTGAGTGTGTTATGAGCGTGAATTGCAAGTAAAGTTTGTATTATTCAAGCGGGTAAATTGCTCTAATTCGGTAATGGACTACACTCGAGCTGTATATACTTAAGGTAAGAGGAAACGTTTATATGGTATTGATTTAAGTCTTCGCAAGCTTGAAAATGGCACGGATAAGGCAGACGACTCCACCGCGAGCAGTGGAGGAATCCTGAATGGGATTGAACTGGATAGTGAGGCTAGGCTCGTTGATCTCCTGGAAAAGGGGCTGTTTGGAACAATATCTGTCAAGGAGAAAGACAAAACGTTGGTTAAGTTCATACTGTGAAACCAACTAATTGGCGTAACGCGTGGATTACACCACATAGCATGTTCGTTACAGTGCCACCGTCTAGAATAGATGGCGCCATCTTGATAAGCTTCAGGTTGTACAGAATGGCGTCAAAAACATGCGAAACTACTATGGAATCAGATGTGAGTTTGATGTTAACCTTTGTGTAGAGTTGGCAGTTTGGACAATCAACCTATCGCCACAAGGCAACATGGTAGGTAGGTCAAACACAGGGCAATAGAGAGCAAAGCCCAGTGACTGGTCGGTTTCGAAGACCCAAGTGCAGTCATCTTCGCTGCTGTATCCGTTAGGGAAATTGGGTGTTGTAATGTACACTTCGTTTTGCTGGTTAAGCCTTATCTTGGCGTTGCAGGGCAGGAACCTGTCAGCTGCCAAAACAACGAAATATTCAGTTTACTTACAAGATGATGATGAAGAATACAACTTTATACCTTTGTGCATACTGAAGACGTAGCATTGGAACTGCGTTTCCGGACGGGGGGCAGCCGGGGAGTGGAACTTGGCCTTGATCTGTTGACTCCCCGTGTTGGTCACGGTGCTGGTGAGGTTGTTACCGCAAAAGGGAATGGAGCTATGGATCTTGTCGAGGTACTTGACGGAAACGGTTTCTCGACAGTCGGTCGACAGGCGATTCACGTTGCAGACCATGTTGAGATGCCGATTGGGGTCCGTGGAGGTGAACTTGGTGTAGCAGTCGAGTTCCCCGTGATCTTCCGCGCCCCCTGGCGTCAAGTAGTGCTGACCGGGTGACGTGGCGAGAGCATAGGAGTTCGGCTGGATGGCGTAGATGAACATGGGGCAGTGATGGCCCGAGTCCAGAGCGAGGGTTTGCGCCACTTCGTTGGTCACCGGGTCGAGCATGGGAGGAGTGACGTTGTAAGTAGCGCTGGGATCTACGGGGACAGCTCTGGCGAAGCAGAAAAGGCGCTCGCTTTTGCTGTTCTGGATGGGTGATAGGTTGACGGTGGCCGAAGTGGCTGCGACCAGTTTGCGAAACGGTCCTTGTCCGCAGGTTAGGGTTGTTTTGCTCAACTGATCGCTCTTGATGCTTAGAAAGTCGTCGGAACAATCTCTAGAGCGAGTATCACCCTCCGAGATGATAAACAGGGGCAAAACAGTCGGATATTGTGCCGAGGTGGGGTTTGGAAGTTCCAGGAGCAGGACGCGCCCCTGGGAACCTTGTTGGGGTACGCCGGCGAGACGAAGGTCACGTCTTGGCCTGGTTTGAGGAGCGTTCGTTTGTTGCAAGGGGCGAGTTTGAACGAGTCTTGGGCGATGGAAATGACGGAGCATTTGAAGCCAGAGTACAAGTTGTTGGTAATCCCGCGGAATTCAATGGACAAGAGTGGAGTTTGGGAGATGTAAACACTTGAAGCGTTGTTCTTGCAGACTCTGGCAAGGGAAATGGAAAAGGGATTTACCAGGGACGGAAAGGAACAAATTCCAATAAATACTTACGTCCACGGTTTGGCGTTGGGATTCCCCGACACTCGTAAGGTAATGCGGTCGGCGCAGTTGTCTGGCAAATCCACGAGGTAGCACGTCATCGAGACGAAGCGGTTTGCCACGGTTTCGACTTTCCAGTTACAGTTAGTACCGGACGGGTACTTGTTAGGGTACCCTGGACTCTGGATCACGGCCGTACCAGTGTCTGGTAAGGTGATTCGCTGGTTGCAAGACACACTGGCGTCAGACACTGCAAGGAGATACTTTTCGTAAGAGGTTCCAGTGCTTTTAACTAAAAGCATGCTAGTTGAGGTACTTTAAAGTACGCGCAATTATTTAAGCTACGCAGCGTTACGTTAAAAGTTGTTAAGTTTATACCTTAAACACGATCGACAAGGACAAGTACCAGATTACCGGGTAAGAACAGTAATAAAAGTAAAAACGTCACTCTCTCTATGTAAAATCCGAATAACTAGACGCAGTGCAACGCCATCTACGTTAAAGCATAGTAACTATGGGGCGAAATCCACCATGTTACGTACGTTTTCTACAAAGCGTAACAGGTACTTTAAAGGTACTTTAAAGTACGCGCAATTATTTAAGCTACGCGCGTTAAGTTAGAAGCTGGTAATCAAACGAATATCATATTTGGGAATAAGGAAATGGGAGTTTACTGTCGGGAGACGCTAGGGCAACTATCGAAGAATTGCGGGGTGGTGCACCGGTATTCACTTTAGGAGGGATTGCCTTCACGTTACAGTAGAATCCCCGGTATGAGTTGCTTGATCGGGGAGTGAAATTCCAGAGAAGGAATTTACCCTCGGTTTCGAGACTGAAGGCCGACTTCTTCCCACAAATTCTGTTGGGAACCAGATACAAAATTGATTTGGAATGTGTTTTTTTCTGGAATAATGTTTGAGTTACTGTTGAGGTTGGTAGGATTCCTCCATACGAGAATAAGTTAATTGGTCCTCGAAACAACTTGGGGGACAGTTCTATAATAGGGCAGTCAATACGTAAAGTATGTTGTTCTGGAGCCTAACGAAAATTATATTTAAATTTATATATAATTTAAAAATATATAAATAAATTTATATATTTTAAGAAGAGATTGACACGTAATTCTAGTGTTAATGAGGATTATTATGGATTGGATTGTTTTGTTATTTATTTTATTTTTAAAGTGTTTGACCTGGAATGTCCATTGACATGCGCTGGTAGGGTTGAAGTTACGCGGGAACCCGGTGGAAGTGATGAGCTTCACTTCTTGGCTCGTTGCCAAGGCATTGTATCCGCATTTTACTGCATTTGTGGCTGTAAATCGAAGTTAGGGAAATTTAAAAATGGACATTGTTAAGAAACCTTGTACCTGATTTCACAACTTTGGCCGTGCAAGTGAATCCACGGAAATTGCTGGAAACTCCCTTAAAAGCCAATACTGCTACGTTACTTTGAGTTACTACCGCCTCAGGAGCGTATTCACCGCAATAGCTGAAGAGATTAACGGAAATTGTATTGTTTGTTAAAGAGAAGATTTTTCCTTTACTTTATATTTTGGTCTGATCCGCCGCTCAAGTTAAGGTAGTCGCCTTGCTCGCAAGATGGCAGGTCGTAGTCCTGGCACATGAAGCTCACTCTGGTACCCATTGGAGCCTAAGTATTGTCAAGCTTAGTTTTTGAGTACCCACTTGGTTAAAATTTAATGAATCGTGTACCTCTAGCTTCCAATTGCAGTTGATATTCGCTGGGTACGGTTTGGGGTACAAGGGACTGTGTATTACGTATAAAGTACTTAGTTTCAAGGAGGTATTGCTTCCGCACAGGACTTCCCCAGTGGATGTTACCCCGTCTTGGATTTCCAGTCGTGGTAATCCAGATAGAGGGTCGTTTTCCAAGGGTTTAAGTGTACCAGCAGGAGCTAAATCAACGATTTTGCACTGTGCTTTAACAATTTAACTGTATATGAGAGTAATTTACCTTCCTGGAACGCAGGTTTAGTTGTTGCTTCCACCCGGTACATGGGTACCACTTTAGTTGCAACCAGGCAGCGGTAATACCTATTGGGATCCGCAAAAGGTACCATAGAAATACCGGATAATGCATGTGGTAAACGGAAGTAGATCGGACCGTAGTCACAAACCCTACGTTACATTCATGAATTAGTTGTTCGTAGTCTTTAGTTGCGTAGAAATAGGGAACTTTTTTACTTTTGGTTCATGATCTTTCCCGTTTGAAGATCGACGGACACAAACTGAACTGAATTGATGCAGTTTGCATCAAACGGGAAATCTGGACACGTGACATATAAACCAGTACCGTCCGTTGCCTGTTGCAATATAAGATTTTAAATATATTAAGGACTTGCTTTTCATTTTCACGACTTTCGACTATGTTTTACAAAAATGCAAAACAATAACAAAGATCAACGCCATCTGTGATTGTTTCGCATCAGTAAGCTAAACTAGATGGGAGCCTCAAGGACTTGGGATAAAGTGGCATTAGGCTGTAAGATTGAAGAGTTAATTACTTGGATGTTCCATGTTAGGACTTCCTGGCCGCTTTGAGCGTTTTTAGAACTGAGCTGGAGGATTTCCCCTCCTTGGATTACGCGGATCGCGTTCCTAGATGGCTCCACTGGTATCGCAATACTGTCCACGTTAAGCGTAACGCCTGAAACCAAACAAAACCAATAATTACCAGCACTTGTTCTTTCAAGTGTTGCTTTGAGCACCTTGAGTTCTTAACCACAGAGAACAAAGAATAAGTGCGAGGTACGTTAATTTCATCCACATAGTGTATAAGTGTTTAGCACTTATTTGAGGGTATTGTTGATGATCTGTACAATGTTGAGCAAGGACTGGCTTGTATGTAAAGCAATACGAAGCCTTTTTATGCCTTCGGGCTGGCTTGTGTATTGGACGTGTAGTCACGTTCTGCCAGATCTTTCGAACAATGGGCACTAGAGGGTATAATCGGTGCTGTATTACAGCGATTGTTCTTCCAAAGAGCGCTTGCGTTTTGGAATGCTATTTATGTTTAGACCTTCTAAGGCTCCTAGAGAATTATTTTACTATTAAGTTACTTATAAATAAGCTAACTAACAATTGGGAATTTTGCTTGCAAAGGAAACAGTCACAGATTGTTGCTATTACGTGTATTACTTGTATTTCTATTGCGTGAAGATTACTATTGGAACAAACGCTACGGTAGCTTATTTAAAAGCAAAAGTAGAGAATTAGGAAGTTTGCAAGAGCTGGGCTTGATCCTTAATTTCTTCCCATGCGAAATCAATATCTTGCTCTTCAGTTTGCCGACTGCACACCACAAAACGGAGCATGTATTGACAGTTCAGATGAGATGGAACGAGATGGATTTTCCCGTTATCGTTTATCCTTCGAAGTAGTTTTTCGTTGATGACGTCGTCGCCCTTAAATTGAGGTGCAAATATTAAACAAAACGCTGAGTTTTGAGCAGGCATTCCAACTCATGTTTTTACTTTGAGTCTGAAGCAGACCAAGCCTAACACGGTAGGCGCGACAATTTCAAAACGCTCGTCTTTCTCGACGTATTCATGGAATCTCCTGGCTAAGGAGACATGTTTGCGAATGTAAGTCCTTAAGCCTTCAGCTCCGTAGCTCCGTAATACGAACCAAAGCTTCAAAGAACGAAACCGGCGACCCAACGGTATTTGCCAGTGCTAAAAATAAAAGGCAGCCAAGGATAATAGTTGCTGTGATTTACCGTAGATGGTGTAACGGTGTAACATTAATTTTAGTTGCCACATCTTTACGTAGATGGAAGACAGTTATTATATTTTGTTTTTATTACCCGGTAGTCTCGAACTTGTCCTTCTCGATCGTGTTTAAGGTACAGAGGATCCACGTTAAAGGCATCTACCACATCACTTACGGTAGTCAACCTTTCACATGGAAACTTAGGAATTATAAACGTCTCTTAGTGAACTTGATGCCAGTGAATTTTACCACATGGCGGAGCAGTCAAAGGTAGACAACATCCATTTATGAGGGCTGAAGTTGAAGGATTGGGCATATTCTACCCCATTCAAGATGGGTCTGAATTCCTCACATATAAAGGCCGAACCTTGTATCCAAATTGATGGTTTCATAATCTATAAAAAAAAATTCAGAAGACTTACCGGCGTATGCAGCGTCAATGTGAAGCCAGACTTGTGCGTTATTGCAAACAGGTCCTAATTCTGTCAAAAAATCAAAAGCGCATGAAATAGTAGTTCCCAAAGCTGCCACGACCTGAAAGTTCAAAGTTAAAGGCCAATTTGATAATACCATTTGGCAATTTGAATAGAATTCCAATGCAATAAATGCGTAAGAAAATGTTTACGTAAAAGGGAATTAATCCCTTGGCACGATCTTCCGCAATAGCTTTGTCTAAAGTACTTCCTTCTAATCCGTAATCACGCCCTGACGGCAAAGGACGGTACTTGACGCCACCCAACATGGCGGCTCGCTCCACCGATGAATGCGCTTGTTCTATGTTCATAAATTCAACAAATTAAATGAATAAAAAGTGATTTTAGAAAGTTTTCAAAAATAATTTATTGAAATAAATTCCGAAAAAAATGGAATACATTTTTTAAAGTAGTGGAATAAAATCTGATGAATTTTTAGCTGATTTAATATAGTTTTAAATTAATTTAAAAGTACTACATGAATAAAAGTTAAGTTCATTTTAAATTAATAAATTAAAGCGTATCTAAATTAGTTAGTAATTAAAGTTAATTAAGTCAATTGATTGCTCCTAAGTCATGAAATAAAACTTACCCGAGCCATAAGCGACCAGTTTGTCCGTAATGTCCCCTTCAGCCCTACCAGGCTGTTCAGCTTGGATCTTCTTAAGAGTTTTATTCCTTGCCGCCAGGAGAGCCACCAGTGTAGCTTCACTAGCAGTACTCTAAGGGGAATAAGGGAAAAAATGACACTTCGTCTTCTTGTTTTAGAGTGGTGAAACCGGTAAAGCTTCTTCAATTATCGATATATCTTTAGAAGAAAAATGCTACTTGGATAACTCCACCTCCAGCTCCGCCAGAACTAGCTAAAAACGCAGGAGGAAGTTTTAATAGTTTTCCCAGCCAATCCATAACAACAACCTCCAGTTCAGTGCATGCAGGGCTGGAATTCTGAAATAAGACCTGTAGTTTAGTTGATCAAATCAGCGAATCTTTTTTCCTTTAAATTTCTCTCAAGTCTCCCGTCTAGATAGCGTAGCTTGTGAACGCCCAAGCTAGCACAAGATGGCACACGGTGCTTTGCATGTGTGTATTTGAACGCGCATTGCTTCTGCGCATAACAAAAGCACGCGGTGTGATAACCATAGAATGTTAAACTATACGAGAGCCTTAATCCAAGAAAGTGTTACTTATAACGTTCTAAATACCCAGCTGAAGCCAATACAGGCAATGGTGCTGCTCAGCATCTCACCGAGCAGAGCGGGCCATGATTGTGCCGAAGGGAAGTAGGCATGGAAGTGGGGCGAAGTCCAATGGGTTATCCCGGGCATGATGACACGCTCAATGTCGCGGAAGATGTCTGCCCAGGGTTCCGCTTGCTCTGGGGCGATCTCTGGCAACAAGTCCCGTATGTACCCAGGCGTCACCGTCGGTGACACTCGCCTTTGTTTCAAGTCCATTTAAATCATTCAAATTATTTTCCCTCAAAATAAATGGAAAATGGAGGTTAATTTCACTTACCGTTCTTTGACCGTGTCGATGTATTCAGCAAGGTATTCAATCATCTGGAGTCCTGCTACGCGGAATTCACTCGAGGAATCCATGATTATTACGCGGAAACAAAATTGTAGTTTTGACTACTGTTTTAGGTACAAGTTGGGAAGAGAACATAAAAAGAAAGATTCTGTGTTGGAACACAGACTACTCGTAAGAGGCCTACCTCTCAGCCTTTTATACTCGCTTGAGGACACTTTTTACGAACAGGTGACATATCATATCAGCGTTCCACTTGCTACACTGTGGTGTAGTATTTTTTGCACTCGGTGTATATTTTATCACGTTCCACTTCGACCTCCGTGCCAGTGCAACTGCACGGATCGCGTTACACTTACAGGATGCGCACTGGAAAGTGCAAGAACTTTTCGGGCACTGACTTTTTTTCCGTGCTGCGGTTTCAGTGCACTTTCGTTTTGGCGCGAATATGAAGGCATCAGATAAACAGAAGCTACTTCTTGTGGTTTTATTAAATAACGAGTCGTCCAGCTCCGGCAGTGAAGACGGATTCGAGGAGCAATGTGCTGTTTTACTTGTTTCAAGCAATAACCCGGTTCCCAAAATAAGGAATATAATGTGTCTGTGGTACACTTGTATTCAGACGATGAGGTGTGTTGTTCAATAAAAATTATTTCATCACTACCAAAACCTAGTTTCGGAATCACTCCATTCCCCTTATCCGTTGCTAGCAGGAGTACTATTTTCATCCGCTTCAATGAAACCGAGACTTTCGAGTCGTTCCCTCGGAAGTTATTGGACCTCTAATTGTCCTAAAAACACAAAATATGTCGAAGATAATTCAAAAACTTGTAACTTAAGTAAAACATTGACCGTCACTGAGAGCTGTGCATAAAAATAATGCAATTGTTAATCATGTTCATGGCCATTTGCGCGTTTTCCGTTCTAACACAATCTTGAAAACAAACGTTAGACGCGGCCGTGCTTGAAACGGTATAAACAACAGTTGCACTGAGTTCTCCGTGTGCGTTCCACTTGGAAACGCACTAGGGTAGGGTCTGACGCCAGGCCAGTTTCCAGGGCAGAAACTCAGGTTGCACTAACCCAAACTCAGTGCAGCAAGTGGAACGCGCTATGAGTCAATCTCTTCAAATGGACTCTGCAAAAGCAAGAACAGGAACTATACGCTCTAAGGAGCAGAATTAGTAAACGTATTAATTTAAATCTTAATAACAATGGAATGTTAACTAATATAGAAAGTTTAACGTACAGACAGCTCTCGTGTCGACAGGTCAGAGATCTCGTGAATGTCTATACGTAGCCCAGTATAGCTTTAGGCTGTATCAGCATCCCAAACCCCTTTTGTAACCCTAGCCTATAGATTCAACTCACGGACAGCGACCCGGGTACAGCAGTGAACGGAGAGGCCCACACTACGCATTAGAAAGCAGGCTGATTCCAGGAATATAGTTTCGCGATGCCCATACAAAGACGCAATATCAAGGCCTACTTATCCGTGAGCGGGTTATCAAGCGGGGCCTCAAAGGAAGTACGTGTCCGAGGCACACCCAGGTTCCGACGTCCAGCCGGCCTATAAGTACCAGCCTCACCGAGCCCCACTGGCTTCCAGTCGCTCCTCTTCTCTCTGTCACGGTCCGAAGCTAACGCCAGTTAGGAGTTCTTCCTCGACCTCTAGGCTTCGCGTAAAGTCGCGGAGCCTAGAGGGGGTTCAAGTCTGACATGCTGGTCCCGTAGTGACTGCTTGGAAGAAGGGGTCTTGGCTCTTTTGACTCGGAGTTTTAATACGAAAGTTTTTTTTCTTTTTCTTTAAAAGTGAACGCAGGAAACGAACTTGGGCCAGGCCGGACTTGTAGCGTTCCTCTGGCCTGCCGCGTGGTTGCTCAACAATGAAAAATTATGAACCGCGACCTGCTCAGGTTTTTTCGCTCTGCTCCGGCATTCCAAGCGGACGCCCAGCCACGACTAGAGGAATGGCTTCTTTCTTTTCTTTTCTTTCTTGTTGTTTTTTTGGGACCATGAAAGCCAAATTCGTTTAAACGTTGTTAGAATTGTCAATCACATTAATAGCAGATGAATCATACTATTTACTAAAGGATTTAGCCGACTTTATCATATTTAATTCATGCTTCGTTATGTTTCAGTGTTGAGTTTTCATTGTTGAGTCAGGTCGGAGTAACGCTACTTGTCCGACCTGTCCCAAGTTGGTTTCCTGTGTTAATGTTTTTTTTCTTTCAACTCTTATAATACGATTCCCAAGTAAAAAGTACCCGAAGTGAAAAGAGTTTTGTATTATTCAAGCGGGGTACTGCATAACATATTTTTATTTTGATATACACTGAAGCTGCATATTAAGTTAGCGCGGTAGGAAATGAGGATAGGACGTATTGACTTCAAATCGTACTCAGCTTAGCAACAGCACGGATCATGCAGATCACTCCACCGCGAGATGTCGAGGATTCCGAAATGGGATTGAACTTAATACGGAAGCTAGACTCCGTGATCTCTTGGGAAAGTGGCTGCTTGGAACAATATCTGCCAAAGATAAAGAGCAAACATTGATTCGAGACTTCTAACAACTGATTCTCGAAATACGTGGATTAGACCATGCAGACTGTGTACTTTGTTTATCTGAAACTAACCTGTTGGTAGAGTTGCTAGTTTGGACAGTCAACCTATCACCACAAGGCAACATGGTAGGTAAATCAAACACAGGGCAAAAGACAGCAAAGCCCAGTGACGGGTCGGTTTTGAAATTCCAAGTGCAGCCATCATTACTGCCGTATCCGTTAGGGAAATTGGGCGTAGCAATGTACACTTCCTCGTCCGCCTGGTTAAGCGTCGCGTCGGTGTTGCAAGGCAGGTTATTGGCAGCTGCATAAAACGAAATATTCCGTTTACTTACAAGATGACGACGATGAATACAAGTTTGTACCTTTGTGCATACTGAAGACGTAGCATTGGAACTGCGTTTCGGGACGCGGAGCAGCCGGGGAGTGGAACTTGACCTCGATCTGTTGACTCCGCGTGTTGGTCACGGTGCTGGTGAGGTTGTTACCGCAAAAGGGAATGGCGCTTTGGATCTTGTCGAGGTACTTGACGGAAACGGTTTCTCGACAGTCGGTCGACAGGCGGTTCACGTTGCAGACCATGTTGATGTGCCGGTTGGGGTCCGTGGAGGTGAACTTGGTGTAGCAGTCGAGTGCTCCGTCTTCTTCCGCACTCCCTGGCGTCAAGTAGTGCTGACCGGGTGACGTGGCAAGCGCATAGGAGTTCGGCTGGATGGCGTAGATGAACATGGGGCAGTGCTGACCCGCGTCCAGAGCGATGGTTTGCGCCACTTGGTTGGTCACCGGGTCCAGCATGGGAGAAGTGACGTTGTAAGTAGCGCTGGCCGCTGCGGGGATAGCTCGGGCGAAGCAGAAAAGGCGCTCGCTTCTGGGGTTCTGGATGGATGGTAGGTTGACGATGGCCCTGACGTCCGAGATCGTTTTGCGGAAAGGTCCGTTACCACACATGGTGGTTGCTGTGTTCCCCGGGCCTCCTCTAATGAGGTTGAGCGAGTCGTCGGAGCAGCCCCTTGAGCGATCATCCCCGTCCGAGATGTTGAAAATGGGACAGAAGAAACGGATTTGGTACTCGGGCGGGGCTACAAAGCTCCAAGAGCAGGATGCGCCCCTGGGCACTTTGTTGGGATAACTTGGCGAGACGAAGGTCGCGTCTTGGTCGGGTTTGAGGAGCGTTACGTTGTTGCAAGGGACGAGTTTGAACGTGTCTTGGGCGATGGAAATGACGGAGCATTTGAAGCCAGAGAACGAGTTGTTCGTAGTTCCGAGGAACTCGACGGACAAGAGGGAAGTTTTGGAGATGTAAACATTTGAAGCGTTGTTCTTGCAGACTCTGGCCAGGGAAAAGGAAAATGGATTTACCGCGGAAGGAAAAGAACAAATTCCAGTAAATACTTACGTCCACGGTTTGGCGTTGGGATTCCCCGACACTCGTAAGGTCAGGCGATCGACGCAGTTGTTTGGCAAATCCACGTAGGTGCACGTCATCAAGACGAATTGGTTTACCACGGTTTGGATTTTCCAGGTACAGTTAGTACCGGACGGGTACTTGTTAGGGTACCCTGGGCTCTGAATCACTGCCATACCGGTTTCTGGTAAGGTGATTTGCTGGTTGCAATCAAGATTGGTTTCAGTTACTGCAAGAAGAAGACTTTTCTTAAGAGCTTCCAGTGCATTTAACTAAAAGCATGCTAGTTGAGGTACTTTAAAGTACGTGCAGTTATTTAAGCCACGCAGCGTTACGTTAAAAGTTGTTAAGTTTATACCTTAAACACGATCGACAAGGACAAGTACCAGATTACCGGGGTAAGAACAGTAATAAAAATAAAAACGTCACTCCCTCTATGTAAAATCCGAATAACTAGAAGCAGTGTAACGCCATCTACGTTAAAACATAGTAACTGTGGGCGAAATCCACCATTTTACGTATTTTTCCGTACTGCGGAGAAAACGTACATAAAATGGTGGATTTCGCCCATTCTTGCCGCTAGGGAGCGAATTTGGTAAATAATCTATAGTAGCTTGAGAATAAGGGAATGGGAAATTTACTGTCGGAAGACGCTAGGGGCGCTATCGAAGAGTTGCGGGCTAGGAGAGCGGTATTCACTGTAGGCGGGATTGCCGTCACAGTGCAGTAGAATCCGCGGTACAGGTTGTCAGATTGAGGGGCGAATTGAAGGAGCAAGAATTTACCCGTTGTTTCTACCGTAAAGTTATTCCTCTTTCCGCAAATTCTAGAAAAAAGACCAAGTTGGTATGCGTTCTAGGTGATTTCACGTAAACAACTGAAACGAGTTTCCTATTTACGATTTAGGCTGGTAGGAATCCTCAAAACGAGCGTAGGATAAGTAATCTTCGGAACAGTTACCGGATAATTCGAAAATAGGACAGTCAATACGTAACGTATGTTCTTCTGGAGCCTAATTAAAATTAACCCAAAATTTATATATTTTAAGAAGAGATTAAAACGTAATTGTAGTGTAAGTGATTCTGAAGGACTTAATTTTTTTTTTTAAATTCTTAATTGTTTGGACCTGGAATGTCCATCGGCATGCGCTGAAGGGATTGAAGTTACGCGGGAACCAGGTGGAAATGACCAGCTTCACTTCTTGGCTCGTTGCCAAGGCATTGTACCCGCATTTTGCTACAGTTTCGCCTTTAAATCGGAGTTAGAAATTAATTACTTAATTTAAAAAGGTAAAGTTTCCTGAGAGTTAAAAAGTATATACCTTCAGTCAGAACTTTGGCCGTACAAGTGAATCCACGGAAATCGCTGGAAATTCCCTTAAAAACCAGCTCAGCTACGTTACGTCGAGTGATGAACACGTCAGGAGTGTCACAATAGCTGAAGAGGAGTAACAGGAATCAGTTTGGATTTGCAAGAAATTACAAGGTTTTTCTTTACTCTAGCACACGGTTTGGCTTTTCGGTGAACATGAGGTAGTCACCTTGCTCGCAAGATGGCATGTTGTAGTCCTGGCACATGACGCTCACTGTGGTACCCACTGGAGCCTAATTTTGGTTAAAGCAGCTTAGTATTAAGTACCCACTTCGTTAAAATTGAATGAATCGTGTACCTCAAGCTTCCAATTGCACGTGGTATTCGATGGGTAGGGTTTGGGGTACAAGGGACTGTGTATTACGTACAAGGTATCTAGTTGCAAGGAGGTATTGCTTCCACACAGGACTTCCCCATTGGATACTAACCCGTCTTGGATTTCGAAGCGTGGTAATCCAGAAAGAGGGTCGTTTTCCAAGGGTTTAAGTGTACCAGGAGCGACTGCATCAATCCAATAGTCAACTTATGCATGAACTTCAACCTTCACAGTTTGTATGATAATAAGTACTTACCTAGTTGTACGGGAGGTGGCTCCACTGGGAATATGGGTACAACTTTAGTTGCTAGAAAACAACGATAATACTTCTCCGGATCAGGGTAGGGTTTTAAATAAATGGCGGACAATGGGAATGGCAGTAGTAAGTAGTTGGGACCGTAGTTACAAAGTCTAATAGATTCCCCGATATTACTCAGAAAATTCTTTTAAGTAGAAAAGAAAATGTTAGTGTTTACCTTTTGTTCAGTAGCTTTGAGTTGTAAAGATCAACGGATACCAACAACACTGAGTTGTTGCAACTCCCATCTAGCGGGAAATCTGGACACGTGACGTACACTCCGGTACCATTAGGTGCCTAATGAAAAATTTTTCAAGTTGCATAAACTTGCAAGGAAGAACATTCAAAGTGTTTTGGAATTTTAGTCTAAAGAGTTATTACGTGGATATTCCATGCTATGATTTCCTGGTCGCTTTTAGCATTCTTAGAACTTATCTGGAGGATTTCACCTTCTTGGATAACGCGGACTACTTCGTTAGATGGCTCCACTGGTATCGCAATACTATCCACGTTGAGATAAACGCCTGAAAAAAACACGAAATATTGCCAACACTATTTGGAAGATTGCTTTGAAATACCTTGAGTTCCTAAATACAGCTCACAAAGAACGAAAGTGAAGCAAATCCATTTGAGCCGCATTTTTCGCTAGTTTTAGCACCACTTGTAAGTCTAGTAAGTCTAGCAAGATGACGATACACTCATTGCTTAAGCACTGGCCGAGTACAAAGCGATGTGAAGCCGTTTTATGCTTTTGTGTTGGGCATTAGGACGTGTCGTCACGTTCTCCGAGATCCTTTGGAACAATAGGCACTGACAAGAGGGAAATTGATGCTGTAATTTCAACAGGTTTTGATTTACAGCGATTGTTCCTTGAAAGAGCGGTTACGCTGTGGAATGCGCGTGCCGTTTTGGATGTTCTAAGGCTTCTAGAGATTTATTTTACAAATTAATCTATTGCCAAACAAGTTAGCGACAATTGGGAAGTTTGCTCGCAAAGGAGATAGTCATAGTTTGTTTCTATTGTGTGTATTGCCCTACACTGAAGATTACTATTAAGGAACAGACGCTAAGGTATAGCTTTAAAACAAAGTAGAGACTTAGGAAGTGAAGCAGATTCCAGATGAAACAGAGCCCATCACGAGCTGGGCTTGATCCTTGACTTCTTCCCATGCGAAATCCACGTCTTGCTCTTTAGTTTGCCGACTACAGACCGTAAAGCGGAGCATGTATTGACTGTTTAGATGTGATGGAACGAGATGGATTTTCCCGTTATCGTTTATCCTTCTGAGTAGTTTTTCGTTAATGGTGTCGTCGCCCTGAAATTAAAGTCCAAGCGTTAAGCCAAACGCTGAATTTCTAGCAAGCATTCCAACCCTACTTTGAGTCGGAAGCAGACCAAGCCTAAGACGGTAGGTGCGACAATTTCAAAACGCTCGTCTTTCTCGACGTATTCATGGAATCTCTTGGCTAAGGAAACGTGTTGGCGAATGTGAGCCCTTAATCCCTCAGCTCCGTAGCTTCTTAATACGAACCATACCTTCAACGAACGGAATCGGCGACCCAACGGTATTTGCCAGTGCTAAAAAAGTAAACAAGGCTTATAGTTACCATGCCTTAACGTAGATGGCGTTGCATTGCTTCTAGTTGAGCAGGTTGTACATAGATGGTTTGACGGTTTTATTTTTATTATTGTTTTTACCCGGTAATCTGGTACTTGTCCTTGTCGATCGTGTTTAAGGTACAAAGGATCCACATTAAACGCATCTACCACATCACTCGCGTTAGTAAACCTTACAAATTTAAATTTAAGAATTACAACGTCTCATATTGAACTGTTTTCTGGTGAACTTTACCACATGGCGGAGCAGTCAAAGGTAACTAACATCCATTTATGAGGGTTGAAGTTGAAGGATTGTGCGTATTCTACCCCATTCAACATTGGCCTGAACTCCTCGCATATAAAGGCCGAACCTTGTATCCAAATTGACGGTTAAAATATTATAAAAAATAATCCTAGGAGAGTTTTACCGGCGTATGCAGCGTCAATGTGAAGCCAGACTTCTGCTTTATTGCAAACAGGTCCTAATTCCGTCAAAAAATCAAAAGCGCATGAAGTAGTAGTTCCCAAAGCTGCCACGACCTGAAAGTTCAAAGTTAAATGCCAATTTGTTAATACCATTTGGTAATTTGAATAGAATTCCAATGCAATAAATGCGTAAGAAAAATGTTTACGTAAAAGGGAATTAATCCCTTGGCACGATCTTCCGCAATAGCTTTGTCTAAAGTACTGCCTTCCAATCCGTAATCGCGCCCTGATGGCAAAGAACGGTACTTCACGCCACCCAACATGGCGGCTCGCTCCACCGATGAATGCGCTTGCTCTATACCCATAAGTTAATTAATTCAGTAAATTGCTCCTAAGAAAAGAAGTAAAACGGACCGGAGCCGTAAGCGACCAGTTTGCCCATAATATCCCCTTCGGCTCTACCAGGCTGTTCAGCTTGGATCTTCTTAACAGTTTTACTCCTTGCCGATAAGAGCGCCACCAATGTAGCTTCGCTAGCAGTACCCTAATGGAAATAAGGTTAAAAATGGCATTTGTTTCCTTGTTTTAAAGCGTTAAAGCAGTAAAAATTCTTCAATTATCCAGGCATCTTTAAAACAAAAATATTACTTGGATAACTCCACCTCCAGGGCCGCCAGAACTAGCTAAAAACGCGGGCGGTAGTTGCAATAGTTTTCCAAGCCAATCCATAACAACAACCTCTAGTTCAGTGCACGCAGGGCTAGAATTCTATAATAAGACTGGTAGTTTAATTGACTAATTCAGCAAATCTTCTTTTTGCTCTAATTTTCTTTTAAGGCTCCCGTGTAAATAGCTTAACTTGTGCCGCCCAAACTAGCACAAGATGGCGTGCCGTGCTTTGCATGAATCTGTATGAACGCGCACGGCTTCTTGCGCATAACAATGGCACGCAGAATAACTTTACAGAATAATTTTACGCTGAATAACTATACGGAATAAATTTACAGAATAATTTTACGCAGCATAACTATACAGAATAACTTTACGCAGAATAAATTTAGGAACAACAGAAATCTAAGCTATACGAGAGCCTTAATCAAGAAAGTAGAACTTATAACGTTCTAAATACCCAGGTGAAGCCAATACAGGCAATGGTACTGCTTAGCATGTCACCAAGCAGAGCGGGCCATGATTGTGCCGTAGGGTAGTAGGCGTGGAACTGGGGCGAATGCCAATGGGTTATGCCGGGCATGATGACACGCTCAATGTCGCGGAAGATGTCTTCCCAGGGTTCTCCTTGCTCTGGGGCGATCTCTGGCAACAAGTCCCGCATGTACCCAGGCGTCACCGTCGGTAACACTCGCCTGAGTTTCCAAGTCCATTCAAATCCATTTAAATCATGTAGTGTATTTCCTTCAAAATACTTTGAAAATTTAGGTTAATTTCACTTACCGTTCTTTGATCGTGTCGATGTATTCAGCAAGGTATTCAATCATTTGGTGTCCTGCTACACGGAATTCACTCGAGGAATCCATTATTAATGCGGGGAAACGAAATAGGTTTCGATGGTTGTTCCTCTTCTTTTAATTACAACAAAATTATCTATGTTGGATCACGGCCTTCTCGTCGAGAACTACTGCTCGTGTAGTGCTTTAATTCCCAGCCTTTTATACTCTTCAGTCCGAGAACACTTTTTTATGCCCAACAGGTTGCTTCACAATGACTTTGCCTTTCTGGTCCTGCGCAATCCCTCTAGCTTGCCGCTGCACAGGCAATACAGGAATGATACGCCAAATCATCAGCCAGTCAAATAATTTTACTCTCAGTTCTGGAACAAGGTATCAGATTGTCCAGGGAGAATAGACACGCTTATGTTTGTTGGAGAGTGGAATGCCTAGGGTGATAGTTCCTCCAAGTTGAAATTTCTCTAGTGGGGGTATAAAAGTTGAGTTTACAACTGTGAACTTTACACAGTTTACACAACTTTACACAGTTGAGTTTACAACTGTGTTAAAGGGTAGTCTGGCTTTGGACAGCAACAATCCATTTAACTACTTCATTTGCTTTCCAAAAATTTGGTCAAGTTGAAGCTTTTGTTTGCTTGCACTCATTGTATCTTATCAGCTGGGAAATGGTCCGTCTTCATTTAAAAAGGAAACAGTGCTAAGCAGGGTTTGCGGGGAATAAGAGGCTTAACGTGGAAGAGAGGAAGGAATCTTTATCATCTCCATGCGTTGGTCCCAACGGAATCTTCGATATTATATTTGAAGCGATAATGCGTCTACTTGCGCCTATAATTTTGCAGGGGTATATAGTACCGGGAAATGCTAAAACCTGCCTGAAGGGAATCGATAAGCAATATTGTAACTCTGTAGGAATTTATCTCCGCTCTTTTATATACATTTTATCAGTAAAAAGAAGGGAAAAGACGCTAAGAACTCTCAGCAGCTGAAGAAGGAAGATGGATTTACGCTAGTCCATCACAAGTGGGTTGGCTACCAGCATGAACAACCGCTTTTCTGTTGGCATTTTCTTCAATGGAGAAGGACCACTTAACGCCCATGCAAAGCCGTAAGATAAATGACAGGGTACCCAGTGGCTTTTTATTTTGCTTTTTATAACTGAATGTGAGAATTATATTACTGTGGAGGTGAGCATGCTGTAAAGGATTTATAGATTTATGTACTTGGTATTTTATATGGAACGAAGGTAAAAATTTGGTATATTGGAAAGTAATTAGGGTTTTGATGTTGTGGTAAAAGTATGGAATTGGGGGAAGTTGGAGGGAAAATGTGACGGAGACGGGTTCCCATATGGAGAGGAAATTGCTTGGCTTTAACGAGGTTGAAAGTGTATCGCATTTGGCAATGTTGGAGAGTAAAGATTGGAGGAGCTTTTAGCTAATGGAAGCGAGTGGCCTTTTGGCCCCTCTTTAGGTAAGCACGCCGGGGATACAATACCGTAGAATCACAATGAAGAAAGCGGGAGCTTTGTTTTCCTCTTATATAGTTTCAGTATTCATGAGATTCTCGTCCCTTAACAGATACCGTACTGCGAGTAGCCGAGGTTTCGTGCATTGGCTTTAATTATAGTATAGCGTCCAGGAGAACTATATAGATGCGTTGGCATTTCTAATATCGTTTTTAGGAACTAGAGTGCGTGACCTTTATTAGAAATTAGGAGAGATGAAAGGAATAAGTGCCAAGAAAAGTCAGAAGGAAAAGTAATAATAGTATCTTGTGATACTGTTGATTACCGTGGGATTTGTGGCGGATGTCGGGGAATTGAAATTAAAAAGAAAAAGAAGCGAGAGAGTGTGGGGTTTCTGCTGCAGAAATCTTCTGCTCGAGGCTCGTTTTCCGGAGACGGAGATCAAGGGAAGCTGAGTGGTATCGTTAAGGAGAGATAAAAAGCCTCGCAGACTGTTGCTGGAAGACGGCAGAAGGACGAGATTTTCATTGAAGACGCCAATTAGTGGGAATGCTCCATCGGAGAAGGAAAAAGAACTTCCCTTTCTCATAAGCGCTATTGTAATTACCCTTACGTTCCTTTGTCTAATCAAGCGAATTATAGCAAGGACATTTCCTTGTTAGTTAGTATTCTATTTTTAAAAGGTTAAACAATAGTTCATGCCTATGAAAATATAATGCAAGGACGTAAAAAATTGCCCAACAGGAGCCTACTGAATTGCATCGAATTCAAACGCTTTTTTTACAAACCCGTTGTCACGAACACAGTATAGAAGTTTACACAGTATGGTAACAAGGGTATCCTTCCAATGTTAAAGAGCAATAGTCAACGACGTAGCATATTGCTATTTGGATGGATTCTTTTTGTACACATTATTCTAAGAACGGGAAAATTTGTTTTAAGTTTTTGTGACTAGCCGTTCTCAAGTTATTGACTTGCGAAATTTTGGCATTTTCCCGCCACGAGAGGCGTGACGTAGATGTTGAATGAAACTTTACAGGCTGACCTGTTCGTGTTCGCGGTTCGTGTTCGTAGTTCGTGGTTTGTGTTGGTAAGTTCGTGGTTCCTCTGTGGCTCTAACTGGTATGGCATTCAATATCTACGTCACAGGGCCCACGTGACCGCGCTGGCCAATGGCAAATATGCTCCGTTTGAATTTTATAATTCTTATTTTCTTATTATCTAGTTTTTGTTTTAGCGTACGGTAAAAACACACATAGAACTGGAAACTACATTTTTTACTCCTTATTATAAGACAAAGTTGTTTTTTGGTGGCTATTGCCCTTTAAGGTTTTCTGACAACTCTCTCGGTCTCAAGAGGATATGTGGGTACTAAAGAACATAGGAGGAATGGATTCACAGACTTACCCATGTACCCACCATGTAGGCATTCCTAATCTTCTAGAAAAAGGGTTCCAGAAGAGAACAAGNATATGTGGGTACTAAAGAACATAGGAGGAATGGATTCACAGACTTACCCATGTACCCACCATGTAGGCATTCCTAATCTTCTAGAAAAAGGGTTCCAGAAGAGAACAAGACATTCACAAAACGGGGGACTGGTGACCTTTCTCTCGGGTACTCTAGGGAGTTTTGGACTGCCGTAAGGCCCGACCTGCATTGCGCTTTGTAAACCGTCGTGACCTTTTTTGAACTGCACTGGGAGGTTTACAAATGTACCCTTTNCGGGTACTCTAGGGAGTTTTGGACTGCCGTAAGGCCCGACCTGCATTGCGCTTTGTAAACCGTCGTGACCTTTTTTGAACTGCACTGGGAGGTTTACAAATGTACCCTTTGATTTTCTGACCTTTTACCTGAATATTACTCTGGGGACCGAGAAGGTCGTCAGAAAACCTTAACATTGGAAGATGTTAAGCCTTGTTACCATACTGTGTAAACCTTTGTACTGTGGTCACGAATTAGTGTCCTGCGTTGTGTTTTATATGATAGTAGGCAACAGGATGGTCCACCGAAATCTTGCACTGATGTATTTTCTTCTTAACTACACCACAATCAAAAGACTACTACCAACATCATCTGGGTTTAGAGAGAGCATTGAGCACCTTCCTTATGAACCTTTTGTCACCACTTTTCGAAGCTGCAGGCTAATCCCCAGAGAGGCAAGGGGTGGGCGAAACAGCTTGACCGACGCCTTCCTCAAAGCGGGAAACTTGAAAATGTGGTTCCACACGTATATCGATACCAATGCAGATATATCGATTCATTAGCTACCACGATCTGAACAAGAGGGCAAATACAAACTGCTGTTTATCTGAATATTACCATTTTCGCAGGAACCGAGATTTTCCGAACACGTAATATTCTTGGATTACCCTGACGGGCAGCAAGTTACTCGTTGGAGCAACAGTAAGGGTAACATGTTTCTACTACAACGCCAACCAGAACAAGAGATTTACTTCTGTGCAAAAAACAACAAACAAACAAACCACAAATGCTACTTTTGAAATTGATTTTGTCCAATACTATTAGTATTATCAGTAAAACTCTTAATGATCGATTTCCATGAGAGCGATAATGATCACTGCCTTACCATGATCCCACGTGAACTCAAGAGCCAATCAGCACACCGGTTCCACTTCCTTAATCGGTTCCACTTTTCAGCCCCTCCTTTTCCCTTCTTTTTTTTGGTGACAACCCTTTAAACAGCAATGCTCTCTCTATCCTACTCTATGGTTTTGCATATTTATCCGGACATAGGACAACGTAAGGCTGTGTTTCCACTGCCGGCTCAACCCGGGTTGAAATGGGATTTCAACCGGGTTTTCGACCGGGTTTTCAACCGGTATTTCAACCGGGTTTGAAATGGGATTTCAACCCGGGTGCGTCAACCTCACCTGTTTCCACTGGCTAAACCCGGGTTCAAGTGGGGTTGGGAGACGGGTCCTTCACCTCCATTTCGGATCAGGGGTTTAGGTCAGCGGTGGTGGGTTGGGGGAGTTTCGCGTCGTGATGCTAGGTGGAGTCGTGGTGCAATGTAAATAAAGTCTTTTTTGATTTCATGCCTCAAGTTTTCCCTGCACAAACCGTTTAGTAACCGTAAACGTAAGCATATCAAGTAAAATATATTTAATTTGTATAATAGATAGAAATCATTGCCACACATAAAGCTTCTTTTTTTGTGTCTGTCTTACTGTATATTTCCACTGCAAGCTGAAATGTAAAATTGTGTGCGATATACTTCAAGAAACCGCGCTTATTATTTGTGTAATTATATTTTTGTCCATTTTCCAAATATATTTGATCTCAATTCACAATGTTTGAATTCTTTGTCTTTTTGTTTACAATATTCTTTGCTTAATATTATATCATCTTATGTGATCAAACGATTAGTGATCTTCGATTACAAGTGAAGCCGATTTCAACCTTAACCCGATTGAATAGTATCTACGCCAATTGGGACAGAGTTGAGGGAGCCCCGACTCCGGAGGTGAGTTCGTTGAACTCAACTCCGGAGTCAATTTGAGTTCGTTGAGTTCGTTTGAGTCCATTTGAGTTTGTTGAACTCAACTCCGGAGTCGGGGCGGCAGTGGAAACACAGCCTAAGGAAAACGAAGTATTTGTCTGGAAAAAAGGGAAGGACCACCACCAAAGGGGAAAGAGGTCAACAGGAATGTCAAGGGTAACGGTCAAGGATAGTATTATACATTTTCGCCAAGACACCCGTGGTAAAGTTCACCCTTAGCTGCCTTAACCGCTAATGGTAGACTTTCACGTACATCATTTAGAACGAAAACCGGATCTCTGATTGGCTCCCGCAGCTTCCTATCTTCACCATATATTTATTCGTTTTTTAATGCTAAACTACTTTGTCTGCTAGTCTTAAATCTTCTTGGTTAATATCTGATATAAAATTACTCTCTTATATAAAACTGACTTTTAAGTGCAAAAATTGTTGCATTTGCAGTTGCGGTAAATACATTTTGCCTACCAAACAAATGGCGCAACCTCTCTACCTTATATTTTCTTTTTAATAAGAAACTGTTCTATGATACAATTCTGCGCTATCTGTTATAGGGAAGAAAGGTTTTAAATAAAAAATAGTAATCGCAAGCCTACAGGAAAATATCCTTATATTTCTTTACCAAAATGTCTTGCGAGCACACGCTCTTACTTACTGTAGCTCTCGCTAGATGGCCGATGATAAGGGAAATTTTGACTTTCAGTTGTGAATTGTTTATTTGCTGAATAAGTTGTCTGGGAAATTAGTTAATTAAATAAGGAAAATGGCAGAAATCCGCGTTAGAAATTTGCCAGATTACTCAGCTAAGCAACATCCTTCATGGAGTCCTTATTCTAACAATGGAGGGTAACTTTTCATTGTTGTGTATATAAATTTTAACAAAATTTAACGCTTTCGTGTGTTTTATTTAGAACTGTTGTAGCTATTGCCGGAGAAGACTTTGCTGTAATTGCTTCAGACACGCGTTTAAGTGCTGGCTATTCCATTTATACCAGGGAACAAACTAAACTATACAAAATGTCTGAGAAAACCGTTTTAGGCTGCACAGGATGTTGGTGTGACGTCTTGACGTTGACCAAAGTCTTGGAAGCTAGGATGAAAGTAACTAAGCGTCTTATAACCTTCTAAGAATACATTTAATATCAATGTCTCTTGTTTTTCCTCCTAGATGTATCTCCATGAGCATCTGAAGCCCATGGCGACGCCCGCAGTGGCTCAGTTGTTGTCAACCATGCTTTATTACAAGCGGTTTTTCCCATACTACGTTTCCAACATTCTAGCCGGTCTGGATTCCCAAGGCAAAGGCTATATCTACAGCTATGATCCAGTCGGACACTGCGAAGAAGGCAAATACTACGCTGGCGGCTCAGCTTGCGCTCTAATCGTCCCATTATTGGACAATCAAGTAACTTAACATGCTTTATCTTCTCCCAGACTTTTGTTTTAAACTTGCGAATCATTTAGATTGGGTTGAAAAACATGCAGGGCGTGAAGCCAGAGGTGTTAACAGTGGAAAAAGCCATTGCTGTTATCAAAGACGGGTTTATTTCTGCGGCTGAGCGCGATATTTACACCGGAGATGGCGTAGTGATCAATATTATTACCAAGGATGGCATTGAGACTCAACATTTCCCCTTGCGCAAGGATTAAAACTGAGAGATCCGAGTGGTTTTTGCGAAATTTCGACATACAAACTTGAAGATGATCATTTGAACATATTTTGTGTATTTCTACAAGTTGGTCACCGTTCTAACTCCACGCAAGTTAAGAAAAGCAAGTTTCCCGCATAGGTTACAGACGCCACACACAGAAGGGGGAAATTATGGGTCTGCCAAGGCTTTGCCTCCTGTAGGATGTACCAGCAAATCTACTTTTTGCCAGCATCGCTGCCAGGAGGCGCCAAGGCATGGCCTTTATCTTTACCGCGTAATTTTAGGCCTAAATAAAAATGAAACAAAATCGTTAGTGAACTCTTAGTCTTACAGCCGAACAGAAATTACCAATAGCTCTCTCTATCTTCCCAAGAATTGCTTGATTGGGCACGCCCTTGCCACTTTCGTACTCGTTGATGACTTGGGGTTTCTCGTTGACGCGGGTGGCCAAATCCTTCTGCGTCCAGCCTTTATCTTGCCTGCCTTTCTGGATCAATTTGCCAATTTCCAGGGGTACTTTGTCGTGCTTCAATTCTTCCGTCTCCTGATCGAGCTTGGCTGTGTTAAGAGTAGTAACTGAGTGCTTATTCTGAGCTGCTCCATCTAGAAATAAATAATAAAATGAAATCTATCCAATAATTCTTCCTTTTTTCTGATAAATTGAGTATTTTAGTAATTTATACTAGTTTACATTTCGTAACCGTGTCCACAGCTACTCCTTGTCGTCTAGCAGCGTTAACGACCTAAACAAACATAATTATAAAGGTATTAAAGGTTATGCAAGCTTTTCCCAAAGCCAAACAAATGCACGAGTTTTTTAGAACGTTTTCATTGCCTTTATTTTACCTGTTCGGTTTTGCCTGCAGTTCCTTTAGCTTGGCGCTTGAATTGAGCTACGTTCCAGTCAGAGTCGCCCATATTTATTTCAGAATTTATTACACGCGAGATATTCGTTAAGAAATCCGTAAACAGTAAATGCAGATGATGAAAGCGAAATATGGCGTGTGAACCGCGAGTTTGAAACCGCAAGCGAAGTTTGTACAGAGAAGAGTCGAGAAAGATTATGATTCGCGGATTGGACTTATCTAACTGAACCGCATATATACCTACGGCTTGCGAAAGAAGGCGGGTGGTGTGATTCGGTTCGAGCCAATAAGAATAGAGCCCTGCTAGTTCCAAGGTCTACAGCTTGGGGTGCTGTTCACCATTCCCATCCTGTTGCTGTGATCGCCGCTCGTGTTGTTATTCCGTCTGCGATGAGGCCTGCTTAGCCGGCATTGGTAAACAGTGACGTCAAAGTGCATCTCTGAGGTAAATAGCAACATTCTAGATAGACTGCGATTAACTGTCTATAAGAAATGACCTTCTAATATGTTCTGCCCGTATTAGAAGGTATTTTTTACGTACATTTTTATGACCTTCAAGATAATATGAAAACGTTATATATAGGGGGTCTTGGAAACGAACAAAACCAGTTTTTTACTATCGTCCGTTGCAGAATGTCATGACAAAGCGCGTAGACTTAAACAAACAAAACAAATGGCAGAAAAGCATCCCAAACTGGAGGCCGCTGAGATCTTCGCCGAGCTTGAGACGGGAAATCCCCAGCAAGTCAATGAAATCAAATCCCATATATTCGAGTGTCTAAGCGAAAGTAAAAAAATAAATAAAAATAAAATAATTGCTAAAAAATGTTTTTCTTCGATTTAGTTCATGAAGCTTGGTTGGTGTATGGACTCTACGACTACTACTTGAGCACCAACTCCTTGCGAGCTGTGGAGATTTTAGTCAGCGTTCATGACGGCCATGAAAAGCATCTTTTCGACAAGTAAAACTGCTAAAACTTCAAATAAACATTCTAAAATTCCCTATTTTATCATACAGGATTGCGGAATCGTTGCGAGGAACAACGAAACTGTCAGCTCTTATCATGCTGGGCCATTTGGTTCGGAAACTACCTCCTTGGCTCTACAAAATTGCCCATCATATAGCGTTCAAAGAGCTTTTAAGACTTCTCAAAGTAACTCTTAAGTTTTTCTCTGTGTTTTTCAATTTTTTATTTTATTTTTATTTTTAGGTGGAAGTTGAAGTTCTTCACCTTGTAAATGCCTTGTTGGTCCTTACAGCGCTGTTACCCGTAATTCCCACCATTGATGCCAACACCTTACATGAAATTTTTGAGATATTTGGGTAAAAACGTTAGCATTCTTTTATTTTAATTTATTTTTGTTAATATTTTTTAATATACTTTTTTTTTAACATTTTCTCATTTTAGTCGATTGGCTGCTTGGACTGCCACCAACTTAGGCTCTGCCACTCCCGAAGCTTACATTTTGCACTTGCAAGTGGGAATTTATGCGTTATTTCACCGATTATATGGCATGTATCCCTGCAACTGCATCACTTTCTTGCGGAAACAGTACACTTCGCGAGAAAACTTGAGTATCTTCAGTCACACTATCAAAGTAAAGCCTCTCTTAACCTTATTTTAGCCCTTTATTGCATTATTTACCCCAAATTCTCGCTTTTTAGCCTTTGTTGGAAACTGTCCGACTCCATCCTCTACTGGTAACCGTCTCCAAAGAAACAGAGATTACTTCTTCCCGGTAAAAACCCTCTAAAGTGGTCATATAATTTTTTAAAATTATTTAGTACTTAATACATGTTATTTGGGAGTAGGTGGAAGCAAATGGATGTCCATGACATCATTGCAGAGTGCGATAAATACGTGGTAGATGCCCAAGACTGGCCTCGGGATCAAGAAGACTCGCTAACTTCCAGTTTACTTCCTCGCGGATCTGATTTCATTTCAGCGGCTGTGGGAATAGGCCCAGTCTGCGCGGCGCTCTTCAGCGATTCTCTGGCGTTGAATGGGGACTGGTTTTCGCCTTCCCAAACCGTAGCTCAGCCCACAGGAGCATCCGACAACGCTGGCAAAGTGTCGGTACCGCATACGCCCACTCCTTTCTTGGCTTCTCGCGGAACTACGCCTCGAGATCGCTTGTTTCTGGCCGAAACAGCCACCGAAGCCACTCCAGAGACCACGCCTTTCACCACTCCTGTCAAGGTACTTCTTCTTGTCCCTTAATTTAGCTCCTAATCCTTTATTTAGACACTTTTTCACTCAAAATTACGGAAATTCAACTCCGACGACGTTTAATTTAAACGTTTTAGGAGATAATTAGGTTTTATTAGGATAAATCGGTCATATTAGCCCGTTATGTAATGTTTTGAAGCTCTTATTAGATGTTTTGTTAGCGTAATTAAGATTTTCAAGTGTTATTTAGTATTTAAACGTTAATTAAGCGTGTTTAAGAGCCAGTAAGGTCTAATATCGCTTTAAATTTAATTTTTTTAGGATTTGGAGTGCCAAAGAACATGGAGACCGTTGCCTGGCACGAATTCGGTGGCTATGCTGCTAGCCACGCCTCTTCCTCCGCCTACTCCCACGCCTAATCCGTCTCACCCCACTTCTCCTCTGAAAAAAGAGCCCAAAGACCGCAGTTTATCGTTCGAAGCAGGGGATGACGACCGTCGCAGCTTTATCCTGGCCCATAAGCTCCAAAAAGTGGCCCAGAGCAGGCAAGACTCGGCTGCGATCACGCCCCCAATCCAAACCGGTGCAAAACCACGTTCCAGACACGCTAGCGGCAAAGGAATCAAGCTTCAGTCACATTTCAGCCCTAGCAAAACCGAAAGAGGACTCGTAAGTCGATGTCTTCTTGTACTTGTCATCACTTTCTTATGCTTTTCTTACGTTTTTTGCGATTTCAGGTCAGTCCAGTCCTCTTTTCGGAAGAAAAGTCTACTTTACCGCCTTCCAGTGCGTGCCGGCCAGTTCCCCAAGCCATACCATCAGGCTCGGATGCCTTAACAGCCGAAGATCATGAAGTGTGTGGTCTCTTCGCGTCCAATCTCGCTTCTCGACGTCCTGTCGCTCGTTTTGAGATTTCAAGCAAAGAAAAAGTATCGAAATACCTTAAAAAATCGATTTATTTCGATTTGTTTACGAATTTTCTTTGTTTTTGTTAGATTTTGTCTCCTGATTCGCCAGCTTTCAGCATGAAAGACGAAGAGGAAGAGCTGGACAACTCAGACGAAGAGACCTTGACTCTACCGCGTACTTCAAACTCGAGCGTATCTCTGTTTTTGCCCAAACCGTATTCGATGCGGGATTTCATGAAAAGATTCCGGATTCGCTACTATAGTCAGTGTTTATCCGGCTCGACTGCTCCGTCGAGTTCGGCGTTGTACGTGGGCAGTCCTGGACAGATCAGCGCGAGCAGTTTCAGCACCCAAGGTCCGCCCCTGATTGGCCAGCAGTTTCTCCAAAAAGACCCCAAGAAGTCCAGATCTTGCCCGGATTTGACTCGCCGAGCGGATATGTGCGCTTCCGTCTGTTCCGTGGACAGCGCCGGTACCACTGTGCCCGATACCACGCTTAATATGGTCGCGCCAGTGAGTCTGTCGGAAGCTGGGACTCAAACGGAAGATATTTGCCCTTCGACGCCTTACGAACACCTGTTTTTCTCGGTTTTACCGTCTCAACTGTGGCGCGAATGCTCCGGAGACGCTCGCAGATCTAGTGCGAGCCCTGCGCCGGCAGATTTGCTCGATAAATACATCGAAACGGCCTTCCAGACGCATAAAGTCCAAGGATTGGAGTGGAAAAACAGCAAAGGAGCTAAAAAAACAAGTAAATCCTTTCAAATACTGAGAAATTTCTGTTTTTTCCGCTTTTATTAGAGGAAAAGCTTTATTTTCTGCTGTTTTTTTAAAAAAAATTTATTTAAAACGTTTATTGACGTCGTTTTTCTCTTTTTTCAGTGTCGGATGCTGATGAATTGCAGTTATTAAGAGGTCAAGTGCTGTTATTGCATAGCCAATTACAATACGAGAGGCAAAGGAGGGTCATCCATGCGGAAAGGAATCGCAGATTGCTGGGAAAAGCCAAGAATACGCGTGCTTTAGAAGAACAGCTCCATGTTTTAGTAAAAAATGCAGAAAAATTATGCAAACTTTTCATTAAAAATTTTTTTTTTTTTTTTTAACTTTTTTTCTTAAGTAGCAGGTGCAATTAAGGGAAGGCCAACAGGATCAAGATGCACTTAAAAAGGACCTTGAGTTCCTACGCAAATTCCGTGCAAAGGCTGAAGGCGAGAAAATTTCCATGATTAAACTTTTGGACGCGCAAGTATTTAAATTTTGAAATTGTATAATTTTTATTATTTCATTTTATTTTATTATTATTAGTACATGTGATTGTTATTCATGTTTTCTCTTAAATTTTTGTTGACGTTAATTACTTTTGTTTACTTATTTTCATTATTTGTTTTATTTTATTTATTATTAATTCATTATTTTAGGCCAAGCAGTCGAGTCATCAGTTGGGCGACGTTTTGCGAGCTAAAACCGAGTTGGAAACCAAGTTTAAGGAAGAAATAGAAGTCACTTACAGCTTACAACAAGTAGTGCTTGAAATTTTTTTGCATTTTTCCTTTTTTTTATTTATTTATTATTATTTAGTGATTTTAGACTTTCGAGAGCCATAAAAGTTATTTTGGAAGTAATTTTGCGTTTTTTCCCCCCTTTTTTATAGCAAGTGTTTGCCTTACAAGGATCCATATTCCAATTTCAAGCAGAGCTGGATGGTTTGGAAGCTGAAGTGGCCAACGTGTCGCTATTGAAGGAACAACTGAATAACACCCGGCATCAGCTGTTGGTAATGGGTGAAGCCTTAACAGCGATCCGACAACAACGGCAAACCACCTTTCGGAGCACGACCGTCTTCCAACAGGAGGCACTAGAACTCGCCTTTACCGAGCAGCTTCAAAGTACCATAAAAAACATCGAATTCCGACCTTTTCTTGTGCGTTTTTAATCCCGTTTCCTGAAAATTCCATTTTTATAGGTTATAAAGAGCAACTGGAGCGTGAGAAACGGAACAGCGAGGCCCTAGCCGCTCGTTTGGCGGAATTGGAAGCTGCAGCAGCCAAGCGCGAAGGTTTGGTCGCCGAACAGAAACGTGCGATGAAGATCCTGCGCGAAGAGTACATGCAAATGATCCGGGTACTGTACGACCTAAACCTTCCCTTAGATTCGCTGTTCTTGTGACCCATTTTTGTCTCATTTTCATCTCTAAAACTTGCTTTTTGGTTGTTTTTTAACCCAAATTGCGTTATTTAGGCAGTGGAAAGCAAGTACGATAGTACAAAATCGATTAACGCGAACCTAGAAGCCAAAGTGATCCAATTGCGCCAACGATTGGACAAACTCAACCGATCCTTGCGCCGCGATCGACGTATTGGCGTACCCAGCGCCCCAGGCCATGATCCTAGCACGATGGGCGTCTTATTAGCTGGCGAATCTCCTCCCCAAGCATTATCCGCTTCTCCTGGCTCACCTCCGTCGTCCAATTCACTCGCTTCAGCATCAGGAGGCTCGGGGTTGAGTCCGCTATCAGTTTCCTTAGCCTTGGAAGTCAGTGAAGGGTTCAACGAGGCCCAATTACACAACCTAGAGGGCGTGGCCACCTTAGAACCTTTGCCGGAATTGCCCGAAGACCGTGCCCCACCTCGTCGTTCACGCCATGTCTCTTCTCCCGCTAAATAATGGGAGAAATACGTTATTTTCCCCCATATTAGTAAAAAAAAAAATCGGGATGTGTTTTCTAGTTTTACTAGTGTTTTTTGAGTGTTTTTCTTTGTATAGTGTTAGGTGTTCTGTTTTAAAAAGATACTGGCAAGGTTATTATAATGTTCTATATATTTGGAAACTTTTGGCTGGGAACCGTTTTTTATTTTTACTTAGTCCAAAGAAAAGGGATTTTGCTCTTGCTAAATCTTGTAACTGGTAATGAAACCGCTAGGTGTAACCAATGTAGGGCAGGTTGAAAGGGTCAATCGACGGTCGGCGATGACCACTGAACCGACCTGTTCTCAATACAACAACCCAAACGGTCACTTGGTAAGTTTTTTATAGCTCTTAGTCTGCAATACGTATATTTAGAATGAAAATAAAGACCTTGGGAGGCAAAGAAGGTTACGTTGAGGGAAGTGGGCAACAGATATGGAACTGGGTTAGCTAAAGGCGACTTTCCAGAACCAATTGTAGAAAGAATAAAGGAGGAGGCGGGGCCAATGGCCCAACGGACCTGAACGCTGACGAGAAGATTCTGGCATTGGGAAGAAGTTTACGAAACTTACATAAAACCCCACCTACTTTGCACAGGCCGTTGATGAGGAAGTACCTGGCTGCTCGGACTGGGTTATAAAAGACCCGAGCTTGAGCACTAACTTCAGTTCAGTTAGTGAATTTGCTAAGTACTGTACAGTACGTTCTTGAGCGAAAGGATTTTTGCTGTTACGTTACGTTTCCTACGCGTGAGTTATTTACTAATATTATAGTTATATTAAAATTATATTAAAGTTGTTCATTAGATTATAAACCTAAGAAGTAGGCTGAAAGAGAGTTAAGGGTTAAACTAGATTGAATGCGAGTTAAGGGGTTTTCAAATGTGGGGTACCTAAAGTTTAACCTAGTATTAGCGCACTTGGGAGGTACTTGGGGAGCACTACGGGGTTTAGTACCTTTAGCGGGCGAACAAAGCGCTAGTGCGTTGGGGGTGATATGGGCTAAATGTAGGCTGCACGGTACAGTTCAGCACACCCGCGCAAAAGCCGGGGTTATTCGGAGTTTAGTACCTTTAGCGGGCGTGTAGAGCGTTGGTGAGTTTGGGGTTAGTTTGGCATGCTCTACAGGGGGCTTTAGTTTTAGGTCACCGCGCAAAAGCCCGGGTTATTTGCAAGATTCAGGTTTGGGCCGAACCTGAAATTGTACCGTAGTTTGACCTTCACCTAGACGAATGCCTCATGGCAGCTCGGCGAATGATGATTTGAAAATGTTAGACCAAGGACAACTACTACCACTACTCTTCAGGTCGCTGAACCGAAGCTAGTGCGCTAAAGTAACCTGCTAGGAAGTTCCGGCTTATCTGGAACGTCAATCGGTTGCTCCCAGGCCTTATTGGGAACGCGTTGGGTGACAGAATTGGGCAATTGCGGACAGGGCCCTCTTCTTTTTTTGTGTAAGGAGGAAGGGATAAGAGGGGGGAATTTGACCTGTGAGCAACGGGTTTTTATCTTCGTGAGTATATCCTTGTTTACTTTCAGGAAGGCACCATCTGGAATGTCGCGGATACTGGTTTTAGCGGTGTTCGTGTTGGCCGTCTGTGCTCAGAGCCAAGCACAATGGATGGCTTACTTGAGTAACAGCTTGGGGTTCATTGCCGGACCGGAATTTGAATCTCCTAAATATGCTGTGTCAAGGACTGCTGAGGTGATGGCGCACTTTCTTTTAATTACAAAAACTACTGTTAAAGCTAAACAAATAGATATAAAACAATTCTTTTTAAATAAAGAATATATATGCTGATTGTTTGGGGTTTTTGTTTAATAGGGCGATTCATATGAGGAGCGGAGGTACATAGCTAGCAAAGCCGTATGTACGTCAGAGGTCGCGCGGGAAGTACCTTCTCGTGCTATGTTTATGGAACTTTTCCGGTACATTTCTGGAGCTAATGAAAACAGTAAGTTTCTTTTAGCCAAGTTTCCTTTTTATTTCATTTAAGTACATTGAACTTCTCCAGAAACTCAAATTTCGATGACCGTTCCTGTGATGACGCAAGTGCAGAAGGCGGGGAATGAAACCGTGTACGAGATGTGCTTTCATTTGCCTGACAAGCACCAAGATGATCCACCTAAGCCCATCTCAAGTACTGTATACTTCCAGGCTCGTGAATCTATGAGCATTCTGACAAGGTACGTGTTTATATGTTTGCTGAAATGGGGTACTTAGGGGTACTTCATGATGTTGGTACTCAAATGGACTACTTTAATTGATGTTGGTTGATACTTGTAGGAAGGTGAGCGGTTTCATGTGGAGTGAAGCAACATGGCAAGCTGAAGCGGAAACCTTGAAGGGTTTGCTGGAGAAGGGTGGAGAAAAGGATATCGACTATGATTCGTATTTTCGTAGTGGGTACGACGCTCCAATGAAGTTGTTCAACCGACGTAACGAAATCTGGTACGTGAAGAAAGCATAAGCGAAAACAAAAGTGAAACAAACCATTATTGTTAGTTTTTAATTGCTTTCGAAGCATTTGTTTAAAGTGTTTACTGAGCTACTGCAATCGTGTATTATCTCTACCATTTTTGCTATTTATTCGAATATACGTTATTGAAACCATTAAATTAACTGCTTTTTTGATTAAACTCTTAGTACAAGTTCCAAAGAATTTAAATATTCGAGTGTGCTCTCCGGTGCATTCAGATTTTCAAATATGTCAAAATATTGAAGTTATAATTTTCGTACGTAACCTTCAACTAGTTCCAAGGTCAAGGAACAAAATAATGTTTAATGATTTAATTACAATGTTTGCCAGCAGATGTCTCTGTAAATCAGAAAAACAAACAAGTGTTCGACAGCATAGTTTTATTTACACAAAATGACAAACATTGATCAGATAACCACATCAAACATTTATCAAAAATGTTTGTATAAAAGCATCTAAAATTGTGCAATGTCAACAGAAGGTAAGACATCTAGAGAATTATGACAAAACTAAGATTTTTTTTTAAAATTGTACCCTTACTTTTTGTACAAAGCGTAAAGTCAATACGCATTCCATTCTAGTACATTAGTGGTGCAGACTTGGGTGCGCCGTACTTAGTAGACGGCGTTTTACGTCTCGAGTTAGCATATCCTGTAAACGTGGCCTTTTCTGGTTCAATCGTACCAGGAAAACCTGTTTTGTCTCCCATAAACTCCTGGAACCGGTCTTGGATCGTTCTAACGGCTTCCAACCTCAATTGTCTACCATCAAAAGGATCGTTGAAATAGCTAAACGAGCTGATCTTCCCCACTTCTGACAAACATAAACACATGAACTATCTTTTATCAAAAAAATGCCGGATATTTACCATCTGTTTGAGAAGAATCGCGCAGATTGTATGGTTGAAGCTCGGTGTGGTGTGGTTGGCCTTCAGGAGTAAGCAATCCATCCCCAAAGACCGCTTCCGAGATCGTTGGAAGATCTTGGGGGAAGATTTGCTCTTGTTGGCGCTGCGGTTCGCCGTTCCCTAGGGCAAAACCATTTTGCGGGTCTTCCACGGGTACAGGCAGCACTTGGGGTACCTCTAGTACGGGTGCGTGCGTTTGCAGAGGTACTTGTGAGCCAAATTGGCCTTGATTCGCTGGGAAATCCATGATTCCATGATTAGATACTGATTGATGATTCCCAGAATGGCCCGATACCTCTTGAGATGGATTAAAGGAAGTAACTTGCGCTAATACTTGATCGCCCGAGGCATGCGCGCTAGCCAAGACTCCTTGAATCGGTAGATTAGGCTGATTCCCGTGATGGGAATCAAGAACCTGCTGTTGATCCTGTCCAAAGCTTAACGATTGACCATTGGAAGGTGATAAGTATTGATTCTGCTGTTGATTGTGTTGATTGTTGTGCCCATGGGAAGGGGAAAAGTGTTGATTGTGTTCCACGTGGGGTAATTCTAGCTGATTCGGCTGGGGTGGGAGCTGTTGACCGAATTGCTGCGCAGAATGGGAAGCAATAGGTTGAGGACCAAGATTTGGGAGTTGAGCCACGTTTTGTTCAACATGGGGTTGATTGGGAAAATAGGCTGGTTGATGCTCGGAATGCAAGTACGGCTGGGCGGGAGCTACGGGGGGAGCGGTAGGGGAATGCAGAGCTTGGTAGCCGCCTCCTCGACCCACCGAATGGTGTTCAACTCGCGGACGCTGAGCAGGCGGGGCTGGCGGCAGTTGGACGAAGTTGAGTTGAGTCGAAAGAGAGTCTGAACGTGCTGAGTTAGCTTGAGGAACCTGTTTCGGAGGAGCGGAGGTGGCCGGAGGCAAGGAAGGTTCAAACTGAACATTAAAAATGGCGGAATCCGCTGAGGCTTGCGATTGGGAGTTGAAATCTAGTGCGGAAGGAATCTTCGATTGGGCCGAACTTTGTGCCTTGTTGGCAGGGATATCTGGGGGAAAACTACCCAGGATGCCGTCCAATGACAAGTGAAGGTTATCGGATTGTAATCCTGGGAGAAAACAGAGAAATTTTTTATTATTTTCGACGCATAATTAGTAAAGAGTAATTAATTACTGTTTAAAGCAAAATCAAACCCTGAACAAAGTGATACAAAATACCTTGTACAGCGATATTTAAATTTAAAATTTATTAGTATGTATTTTTCGAATTTTCTTCAAATCCTACCATTAGGAATACGAGCTATGGAAAACCCTTCCTACTTTCTGATAGGCTAACACTTTTCTTCTTTTTAACTGTTATTAGCCTCCTTATGTGCGTAAATGGATGAAAAAAATAGGAAATAGAACAAACGTAACAGTACCTGAAGTTTGAGGCGCTTGGAAGTTCGATTGTTGGTACTGTGGAGTTTGGAGATTTTGTTGGGAAGATACCGGGATCGCATTGGATCCAGTGAAGGAAGTACCATCGGTTGCTAACGGCAGTGATCCCAGACTTTAAAAAACGCACAAGTATTAGCTTAAAAAATACTCTAAAAAATAAAAAAAAATAATCCACAATACTTTCTCGTCTGCAAATCCGACTGCGGCGCATATCTACGGATCTTTCCCAAATCTGCCCCTCTGGCCCAACAAAAGGGAACAACGCCCATACAATAAATCACCTAAGGAAAACCACAATCGTAAAAAAGAAATCCCACTAAAAAAACATAAAAAACAACAAATTACCTGCAACCAATGCATGATCCTCGTTTAACTATGCTTCTGTGGTTTGGCGCTACAGTAATACTGTGAAGTACTTTAAGCAGTACACGTACTTGAAAACACTTGTCCAAGCCGAGAGTAGGAAACGGAATGATTTTCATACTGGGCAACCTCAGGTTTTTATACTTAAAGAAAGCAAAGTTTCGCCCCTCCTTGACGATCTCCAGATTCAGCTCGTGGAGAGAGTGAATGGTGTAATGGATGTTAATAGGTGCAAGTCGTAGCTGAACCATCCACACGCCTTGATGGGCTCGAGAAAATATGAAAGAAGCGACAACAAAGGAAGACAAAGACTCGTTTCCACGATTGACTTGGGGTGAACTCACGGCCGCCTTTCCCCAAACGGTACCAATAGCCGCACATTTTATGTAAACAACACCAAATGTTTTTCTCTCAAATCCATCGTTGACCTACATGCTTTCTTAAATAACATTAAAACTGGTTCAGAAACCTGAGAATTGATTAAAAGCTGTCAAAAAAGGAAACTTTCTCAGCCCAAGGTTGCAAATTGTAACCTACAAAGTTTAAGATCACAACCTAACAGATGTTAGGTAGAGCAGAGGGAGAAAATAAGGATGTCGAGATCATATATTCACGTAATAAACCTCTAGCTACTCCCTGCAAGGTCTGCGACTGCCTTCTAACGCTTTCTCTTGACTAATCTATTTTTTACAAATTTTTATTCGTCAAAAGGGATGAGAGTTAAAAGAGAGAGTGTGCTATTAATCGTGTATCCTTAAGAGTTTCCAAAGCAGTTCCTTTTACATGGTTCATTAGATTCAGGCTTTTGCATCGAATTGCAATGAAATGGAATCTTTGTGCACCTTTGTGACGTAAGCAGGAAGCGGTCAAGTACATCTTTGCTAATGGATGTATTGTGTAGTATGGGGATGTGCGAAAACTTTCTTCCGCTGACCGCCCGGGGCGCGCAGGTGTGTGGTACGGTGGGAAGGGTGAAGAGCCATAACAATTCAAGTGAAAGTTAATAAAGCGCCAGCAGGTTTGCGAGGGATCACGTTGACATGTTTATGTTACTTGCGGTATAACTGTAACGGAGCCAAGCGAGCATGTAACGGAGGAAACCCTAACACCCTGAAAAATGCGGTTGAAATGTTAGAGGAAGCGTTTAACCTACTTCAGAGCCAACTCCCGGCCAGTCCGGGAGGTATTTGGAACAGGTTGGGTGGACTTCCCACGTTCTTGGTTTGTTTACGTCGCCTGAAGACTAAATCTTTGTTTTTCAAGGAAGTGAAAATTAACTTGTTTGGGTTGTAAAACGTTTTATTTTCCCGAAATTTTTAGTACACGAGTATAAGACTAGGAATAATTAAGTTGAGTTTATTGAGCAGGACTGGAAGTGGAATTTGGAAGGACTTCGAGCGATCCTTCGGTTTCTATGTGTTCTGTCATGGCAGATTTAATCTTATTCATGTTGAACCGCGACTCGGCCCACCTTTGCCGGCAAAAAATCCTTTGGGAAGAATATTTAATAGTTTTAGTAAACTTTAAGAGGTCAAAAAAAGGTTAAGAACTACCCACCAATAGGATAACGAGATTCCGGTAAATGAAAAAACGGCGACGTTGGATGCACCTTTCACGCGACTCGTGAATAAGAAGTAACCTAAACCGCTGGTGATTCCTCCAGTTATTCCGTATAAAAGTGAACTCCTTAAACAGGGAATTTCGGAAAATTTTCGTTCCACCATAATTCTTTCTTAATAAATAAATTTAAATAACGGTTTCCAAACACTGGGTATGGGTCAACAAAGAAACATGTGACAAGTTGCGCTGGAGGCGGGGCTAGAAACGAACCGCGCTCCGCAAACCGTGAAGTGAGCTCGGTTCGGTTCAGGAAAGTAATCTAAACCGCTAACGTTTCTTCCAGTTATTCCACATAAACTTAAAGCCTTAAACAAAGAATTTATTAAAAATTTTATTCCCATCGTAATTGTTTCTAGTAGTTAAATTTAAATAATGATTTCCAAACATTGCGTATAGGTCAACAAAGACACATGTGGCTAACGGTCATGGCATCTTGCCTTGGAGGCGGGGCTAGAAATGAACTGCGCTCTGCGAACCTTAGAGGAAAGCAAGCTCCGTTTCGGCTCAGGAAAGCCATTTCGCTCGCGTTCACCATTTTGTGTATCGCATTTCGCCGTTTATTTCACTGTTGACATCGTCTGCCAGTGCCCGCGGTGAGATTTGTTCGCCGGCAGCCAGGAATTTTAGGGAAAATCCAATTCCTGACTCTAAAATTCTCATATTATGCGAAATATATACTTATAAATGTGTAACTAGCCATCTTCGGAAGCTGTCTTATTTCCCCTCGTGGCTGTCACTCAGTCAATTGGAATTTTTCTCGTTTGTGAGTGTTGTGCTGATTGGACTCCGTTGTTCTGACTTCTGTTACTGTGATATATAAAACGTTATTGTTATTCAAATCGATCTTCGATGGAACTTTTGCATTCGTTGCAGTTCAAACAGAAGTGGTACCTCCCTCCCAAATGGTCCTTCAAGTGTTCCTTTTCCTCGTTATGGAACATCCACTTGAGCCGGAAACAAAAGGCAAAAAGAAAATATATTTAAAATTTAGTCTCTTATTCTCACCAGTTAAACAACTCAATTAATAACTTTTTCTTCTTTCTCCTCAGATTGTAATGGTTTCCATATCGATGAGCGTTGGTGCAGTCGCTCTGCTGGCCAAATACTTACGAAGGAAGCGCTCCAAAGCTGCAACTATACTTACCCTCCCCAAACCAGCTTTCCTGACCTCAAGAAGAGGTCGACCACCACTTCACAACCCCAATGGAGGTAAAACTGAAGCTACTAACGAAAACTAAACGGACTATAGCCGTTACCGACTTTAAAAAAGGCGCAAAGTACTCGTTTTTAATGCTATTATATCTTAGATGCCATATCAGGCTTCCGTCCTAGCAGTCCCAGTGTTCAGCGCAGCTCTAGACAACGATCGAGTTCCATATCGGTGTCTGGCGATCGCCAGTCCAGCACCTGTGTGCAGCCAAACGGAGCTCCGATGACTCCCCAGCAATTAGGGACCATGGGTAAGTTTCCTTGTCCTTCTTTGCTTCCTTTTCTCCCTTTTCTTAGTTGAAAAGCACACGTACTCGATCCAGTTTACTTGACGTTACGCTATTTATCGATCCCTCGCCTTTTATTCAATTCTGGACTGGAGTGGAATAAAAGCGAGGGGAATTCCCTGCCAAAAGCAAATGAAAGGCGGCTCGTGCACCTTTTAAGCCTCTTAACAATGTTGCCGGGGCCCCCTTTCCCCCCAAAGCGGGCTCCAATGCGAAATTGTCATTGATTTAAGGTCCTGGATTTCCGACCCCCCTTTTAAGGCAATTACTCGCTTTTAAACTGCGCAGAAGGCGGTTTGCAGGACTCTGGAACTCCTGGATAGTTGTATCTAATGAGGAAAGACGGTATTAACTTACTTCAATTGAGGAAGCTACTTCATAGGAGAGTAAAGTTAAACTGTGGTAAAAAGTTTTTCCACGAAACAAGTTGGTCCAGTCAAGTGGACCATGAGCAGGAATGGTAGGAACCGTAAAGGACTGTAATGTCAACAGGAAAACCCTCATTTATTGTTCAATTCCGTTGGCTAAGTGCTCCGGCTTCAGTTTGAACGTCGGCTGTTGGGAGCGTTGTTCCTAGGCACACATGCAAGCGCAATGAAGATTCTAAGGTAGAAGATAAGCGTCTTTTGGGGAGTTAAAAGAGCCCAAAGACGACTTTCGATTCTTGCAATATTTAGTAACCTTTTGCCAAGCTTTTACGTACTGAGGTTATACTGTAAGCGTTGTTCAATGTTCTTAGGAATAAGATTCGAAAGATTGGGAAGATTCGTGTCAATAGTTGAGTAGTTCTATCGGTTATGTTCAAAGCTCAGAAACTTAGAGGAATTGTTCATTGTTGGTATCGAAATCTGTTGCCACGCAGCTTTCTATTTTTCATTCTTGACGCTCAAGTTGGGAATTTTTCAGTCATCTTACATTTTCATTATTGACGTAAAGCTTTTTGAACCACTCGCGTTGGTATTTGGGGAGTTTAGTTGGGTGCACTCGAATTAAAAATTTGTATTGTTAACCCGGAAATTCTGTAACATTCGGCTATGTATTTTTCATTATTGATGCTGAAGCATGGTTTTTTGTAGTGTTGAGGCTCAAGTTTTTAAGGCTAACGATATGAAATTCAGAACTTTCGTTGTTGGCACTGGCACTTGAAGATTTGCGTTGTTGACACTGAAGTGTGTGGTAGCTGGAAGTTTCGTTGCGCAGAAGGGTATTAAGCTTTTTGTTGTTGACACAGCTTTCTGTTTTTCATTCTTGCGGTTCAAGTCTGGAATTTTTCATTCTCGAGGTCCACATTTTGAGTTTTTATTGTTACTGCCAACATTGAAATTGTGAGCACTTTCACTGTCGGCGCTTTTACGTTTAAGAATTTTCATTGTTGAAGCTTGAAAGGTAGAATTCCCTTGTCGGCAGTAAAAACCTGGAATTCTGTTGCTAGCGCTCCAGTTCAGGATGTTCATTGTTTCAGCTCGAATTTTGGCATGGAATTAGCCATGCAATTGTCCATTGTTGAGATTTGAAGTTTGAACATTTCATTCAGGAAATGATGTTGTTATTAATTTTTTTTCTTAACAATGAATCGTTGTTGTACTCATTGAAGACTCTCTACAATGAACACTCCTACTTTAAAGTGGCAACAGTGAATCTTTCGGGAGCATTCGTTGTAGCGTAATCTAATTTCCAGTCTTGATTGTTGTACAAGTCGTGCCAAAATTCATTGTTACAAAACCCTTTGCATTTCATCCTTGCACTGCAACGCTTGCTTTAACGTTATCTCTTGGAAAAACGATAACGATCGAAAGAGTCCCCCCTTCTGTTAAAAAAAATATTGTTAAAAAAAATTATACAAAATCTTCCGAAAATCTGTGGGAAAGCTTTAACGATCGAAGGAGACCCCCCCCCCTTCTGTTTAAAAAAAAAGATTGTATTGTTTAATTTTTTTTTTAAATCTCCAAGCTTCGCCTCGTTTCCGTTGTTCGTTACAGAAACAACGCGTGTACGTACACTCGAGACTCGGTACAGTCGTACAGATTGCCCGTTTCGTGCTCTAGACTGGTCTAGCTTCTTCTTTCGTCTTCCTCTTCTTCTTCCCACGATTCCTTACAGTTCTTACACCATCTTATAAGAACCCATCTGCCGTGAGTTGCACAGCGTCGTATCGATCCATTTGCACCCTCCCAAAGCCAACCATAGAGTTCCGTAAGGTCTGTAACCCTAATATAACCCTATATTTACCCTCTCTCACTTGCTGTCCCTTTCAACCCTCACCCTCCCTTGGTTACGCCCTCCCGTAGGCTTTTTCGATCAGGCTTGGATGATTTCTTCCGTAGCAAATGTTGGCACACGTACGGTACGTGTGCACGTGGCGGGCAAAGAGGGGGTTGCGACACTACTTTTACTACATAATAAGCGTCTTTTGCTGCAGGAGGGCTCGAGATGAAACTAAAAATTGCGTAAATTAGTTTTTGTATCCAATATCGGTAGGCTGGACACGAGCCAAACGAGGGGGTTGGGGTGGACAAAGGTGGACATTATAAAGGAACTTGTATAGTAAACTCGTATAAGGGGACAAAAGTGTGCACTGGGATATATATTCAATAGTCACTATATGCCATGTTTATGTTCATATCTGTTCCTAAAGCACATTTTTCGTTCCATCCGAATCCGCGGTGAGGCTTTACAGTTCCATATTACGCAAAAGGAAGCTAAAGTAGGCTCAAATAGGCTAAAGTAAGCTAGCAGTACATGGTCTCGGTGCGCTATGTACAGTACATGTCAGTACATGTCTTTTTGTTGGGAGGTTTTTCTACAAATCTATACAAAACGAAAGATTCAATGCTGAGCTACACTAATCTTAAAGCGAAATGATGAAAAAAATTATGAAAAATTAGAAAAAAAAGTAAATCGCTCTGGTTTTTGTTCTTCGGGTTTTCTTGGTTATCTCGTAGCAATTGCCTCCGTTACACCTGAACGTCGATCCCCTTTTGCCCTTACTCTTCAAGTACGTTCTAATTTTGTTTATTTTTTCTCTCTGGAATCAATGTAAACCCTGCGTGTAAACCTCTTTTGGAAGCTGAATTCGATCGCGGAGAAACGGGAAACTAAACTGACTATTGATTGGCACGTCAAGCACAAGATTCCCGTTCGCGCCCCGAAATTTATTTTCTTATTATTTTTTTAAACAAATCAGCGTCTATCGGTCGAAACTTGAAGAACTTGACCACGACAGGCCTAGACAAACGAAAAAACACAAACATCACAGTTTTTCCAGAAATCTGGAATTCCGACATCATTTTTCCTTGCATTCGGTTCGAAAAACCGTAGAATCGAAAAAAATTGACTGTAAAAACCCCCCAAAAGGAAAAGGAATCGCGTTTATCGTGTCTATCGCAGTATTCGCACGGTGATGAGCGCAACGCCGAGCGTGAATGACAAGAGTCGGGTGCTTTCGGACGCCGCCGAGTTGTCCGAACTCATCCAGGCCGCCTCTCGGGCGGACGTCGTCACTTCCACGTGCTTGGTGTCCGCGTGGTACGCTTTCTTGTCGTTGAACAACACGTCTGCGACGTCGGCAGCCCGGTCGTCAGGCTCATCGGATGCGTCTTTGTCCGTCGCGTCGTAGCCATTGTCCATCGGGTAGTTCACCTCCGAAATGGTGGTCGTCGACACGGCCTGCGTGGTCGTCGGAGTCGCTTTAGGCGCGGAGGTCGTAGAGGTAGTCGTCGTGGTGGTCGGGACGAGGGTTCCGTTCATGATGAAGTAGGCCGGACCCCAGACCAACTTGATGTCGCGGATCAAGGTCTGGCGCGTGGTGCCGTTGATCTGTCGGGTGACGATGGACTGGGAGCGGTTCTTCCCGTAGGTCGAGCTGAGTTCCGCCGTGTACGGAACGTCCACCGTCACCCGGTTACCGACGATGGACGCGTTGATAGCCGTACCGTAGGCCAGCTTGGCCGAGATCTCCATGTTACGCGTTATGCTCCCGTTGGCCGCGAACCCCCAGTTGTGGACCAAAGTGACCTCGACATTGGGCACGACCACTTTGGTGGCCAAACCTTTGGACATGCCGCGGACGTGGCCCAGGTAGACCGAGTAAGGCACCTCGTAGAAGACGATGGTGGACACTTGGGTGTCCTGGGTCGCTTCGGCGTTTTCCAAGCTCGTGTCCGCCAAGACGACCTCCGTCTGCGAGTACTCCTGACGTTTCTTGTCGTTGTACGTCATGCGATCAATCGCGTAGTCGGTCGGCTCGAGCTCGACCAGGATTTCCCCCTCCGCCTCCACCCGGACCACGTCTTGAATCGCCAAGTAGATCCGGCCCTGAGATTTCGCTGACGGGTCCAGACTGCCGACGAACCAGGACTGGTCCATTTGATGCCTCGCTACGTAAGCGCCCGAGTCTTCGACCGTCCCCGTAGCCACTCGCCGATGCTTGTCCCAAGGCACCCATTCCAGGCGAGCGGCCTGGTCTGGGTTGACGAGCACGTCGAAGCGATTGTTGTCAGAAATCTTCTCGAAGAAGACCACTCGACAAGACGCTCCATCAGACGCTCCCAGGAGCCACACCCCACTGTGATGCGCACGGCAGATGTAAACATCATCGCCGCCGTAACTCGCTCCGGCAATTACCACGTCGTTGGGTAATTTGGAGCGACTGCCGTCATCCATCGTAATCCATCGGAGTGTGCTTGAAGTGAGGCCTTGGCCGTAAACGGATCGGATCAACACACTACTGTCTCCCAAACTCACAGGCAAATATTGGCTTAGCATCAGACAACACAGCATCGTTATTACAACAACACGAGGCTTCGTTTCCCGCCATCCGGCCGCCATCTTGAACGCCGTGCGTTGGCCCCGTAGAGCCGCTTGGACAAATAAGCTTGCCAATGACGTTTTTGGACCTAGAAAAATAGGAGAAAATTAGTTCGTGTCTACTAAAATTCATTAGTCTTGTGAATAATCGTTCCTGACTCGTTCTAACCACTTTTAAACGGTTTTAACCACTTTTAAACGAGTTTAAACTTGTTCTAAACCCGTTCCAGGCTGGTTTTAGTACTTTTAGACCATTTCTACTACCTTCTAAAGCTGTTTTCAGCAGTTCAAACCAATCCTAGTTAGTTCTAAACTTGGTATTATTAGTTTAACCCAAATTGTAACAACTATTGACGGTCTATTTGTCAAATCTAGTCCTGGGAAAGGCCAGCTGACCAACCGACAACCGAATTGACACTATATGTCTCTGTCACCCCAGGTCTTGCTATGATTGCATGTTTCTGGGAGGTGATGGAGAAGGCCTGTATGTATTTACAGGAACGGGAACCCCCCTCCTGCACTATATTGGAATGGATGCAGACTTGTAGAGCTGTACAGCCATGCAATGTAGTGTAATAACAGCGCTGTGATATGAATTGAAAGCATTGCGTGCGGATGAAGGACTCGGGGAGGCGAAGATAATACCGTTACACGCTACGGGCCTCATTTTTTCCTTCACCTTCTCTAGTTATTTATATGGGAACCAATAAGAACCCGGCACATTAGTCTTCATGGCCCTTTTTTTTGCTTTTATGATTCATTAACGTTGTATTCAAATGGGAAAAGCGCACCTGCTATGCGTTTACTGTTACTATTACGAAGCATTTTACAAGTTCGGAGCAATCTGGACGAAATCAGATTTCGCTCCATAACCTACCTACGTCATGGGTTTCTGTAACCCGGACTTTGCAAGATCAGAATAGAATGACCAGTTTCATTTTTCGAATCGTTACAAATTCCAAACAAAAATCCTAAAAATCGCCATTATTTTTTAATTAATTCTTTTTTTTCGTTAAATATACTAGCGAAAAAAATTAATTATTTTTCTTTTATTTTTTTAAATAAATTTTCTTTTTTCTTTCGTTTTTTAATTAATTTTCTTTTTTTATTTTATTTTTTTAAAATGAATTCTTCTTTATTTTATTTTTTTGTTATCTAGCCAATTCGTATGAAGGTAAAATTAACTCCAAAACGTATAGTTTAGTAGAGACTAAAGACGCTAAGGAATTAGGCAATTTTCAAAAAGCAATTAGCATTTAAAAAAGTAATTAAATTAATTAAAAGTAATTTAAGGAAGAGCCAGACAGTTGCAAAAAAGGAAAAAATTGAATACGGAACTGTTTCAAAATTTTCGCAATTTTTTTAAATTTCCCTCAGGGCGTAAACCGGAACGCTGGAACTGTATATGCAAGGGGCGTGGTCGTTCTAGACGCCCTTTTTCTGCGACGACAAAAAAATCTATACAGTTTTAACGACTCTCTCGTGGATTGCTGCTCACGAGCAAGTTTTTTTATGACTCATCTTTTTTTCCATTTTTTTCCTCTTCTGGTTCCTGTCTGCTGGTTCGCGGTCTATCGTTCGTTGCTCATGTCTGCAGTCGTGTGAAAAAGACACAAACAATGCTAAAAGACCTCTTACCCCCCAACTGTGATATCTTGAGCTTGGCAAATCGCTCAATTTGCTCTTTTCGATTTCCTACCACCAACAATCAAAGAAAAATAAGGAAAAATCCCAATAATCATCGCTAGACAAACACTTTCTTAATGATCAGGCACGAACCTCGCGTGTCTGGCCCTAAGCATGCCTCTAACGTCGTTTGACGGCCTGTGTCACCTTATCACCCATAATTAGCTTCTGTGCTTTCGAACTTTCAATTCAACCCCTTTATAACTTTTATTCTATTTTATTTCTATTTTATTTCTATTGTATTTCTGTTTTGTTCTACTTTCGTGTTTTCTTAACGCTGCTTGTCTAATTCCAAGTGTGCAAATCGCCCATGGAAAATGCGCAATGAATTGGTAAAAAAACGATAAAAGCAAAATTCACTAAGGGCGACTTTCCTATGATATCCCTAGTGAAAGTCGACCTTACTGACATCGAAAGCCGATAAGGGCTATTTTGCTATGTTTAAGCATTGAAAATTGGGCCTTAGTGACACCATCTTGCACTAAATTGAAAATCATGTAAAGAAATTTTCTACGTTTTTTCGCTGAGAACGCTGAGAGTAAACCCTTAGAATGATACTAACCAACAATACCAGGCACTGGCTGACGTACTCGTCCCAGATAGGCAAAATGCTGATCGCCCAGGCAATTTTTAGTTTACATTCTTTCGGGGCCCATAGACACAAAAAAGCAACTCATTGTTATTCAAACCGAGTTCGTACACGATTTTGAGCGTCTGGCAGGCCTTTTTAGTAAGTCTTTTCGCAACGTTAAAAGGAAGTTAAAAGTTTGAACGTTAGAGCAAGTTTGGGTATAACATTGCAGCTTGTTTTTTACCTTGTGGGTACCTTGTTTCTTCCGGTTCTGCTACGTGTGAGCCAAGGCCAAGTTTCGTTTCGACAGCTAATTTACATATAAATGCGAGAACATGGCGAGGGTCTCCTTAAACGCTTTGGCTTTATTGTGTTGCTAACAACGGATTCAAGCTTCCCTTTTGAAAAAAATTAAGATTTTGAAGCTCCAAATGCTTACAATGGTTCTTACAGTATTGCCCTCGATTAAAGAAGGTTCTCGATAAGGATTTTAGACAACAAACAACCACTAACACGCTCCCCGGTTCGTTAACTCTCTGGCGCTTGTATGCAAGCGTCCAAGCCACCTTTATAGGCGTGGAATACATTGCAAAAGTGTCAAAGGGCAATACGTGGGCGGTCCTTAATGATTTCCTAACGAATTTCTTTTTGGCGTATGCAGTTTATTCTTATTCGTGTTTTGGAGTGCTCTAAGCTTCCAAGTTTTCAAGCTTTAAACGCTTTAAACTCGTTTTAAACATTTTTAAAACTTTTGTTTGGCGTTTGGAAGCCAAAATGCCAAAGGTTAGAAAGCAACGTCAGGTGATGGCGATGAGCGAGTTAAACCAAAACCTCACGCTTCCTTTGTTTATTCATTCACTTGAAGAGTTGGCAAAAGGTTTCTCGAAAACAGAAAGACAGCATAGAAGCCTGAAAGTGTACTGTACACAACTCGTGCCGTATCTTCGCAGTATCCTTGCGAAAAGAAACGTTCAATTCAGTTATGTTCTAAACTGTGCTGTTTGTTCCAAACCTTTGCCAACCTATAACCTGATTGTACTGATATCATCATATCTTATCACTAGAGATTTCAGTTTGCAGATGGAGCAATCTCTACTTACTAAACGAGTCACAACTAGGAACTTGAATTCCTGTTGTTTAAAAGCGTTTTCGCTTGTAGTGTTCTGTTTGATCACGTTTGTTTGTTTTTCTCACCACCTTTTTAAGGACGCAGTCGCTTTTCTAGTTTAAAAGAACATTTTTCTCTTTAAGGAATAGAATTGAGTAGGAAAATGTGTGTTAAGATTGTTTAGCAGGAAATCTTCATATCCTTTGGAGAAAAAGTTCTTCTTCCAAGAGAAGTACCTCGGAAGATATTTGTTAAGAGCATGTTGGAAAAGTTCGTTATTTTCAAGAATGTATAAACTTTTCTTATCTGTTAGGCATGCTTTCGCTAAGAAACCAAGGAATGTGAAGCTTAAGAATTTTTTTTTCCTTAAATATTGAAAACAAATATTGAAAAGTGTTCTTAAGGTCCCTTTTCTTATGTCTCGTAAAGGGAAAATGGTACTTATTGCGTGAAGCAACAGTGAAACCTATTCTTACACCGCGAAGTGCCCATAAGGGCCATTTTCTTATATCTCTTAGAGGGAAAATGACCCTTATTGTGTTCAGAAACAGGGAAAACATTCCGACACTGCAAAAAAATGCTGGTACCGGGTGCATTTTCAGCCAGTACAGTCATTCTGCAGTGAAACCGTCGTAAATTTCGAGCTAATTTATTAAAGAATTTTATAAAATTACAAATAAAATGCTATAAAAGGCATTACAATTAGTGATTCCAAAATGACTGTGTGTTAGGAATATTTTCCCTGTTTTTCCTGAAAATGGGAATGCGTTACTATTATTTGAAAATTTCCTTATAAAGACACTCAAGTTTAAAGAACTTAATGAACTTGATGACACATTCGTTCGCAACGCTTTTGTCCGGATTTAGTCTCTTTTTAAGGCTTTCTCTCCGTTCAAAGAAACTTGTTTTGATGTGTGTGGCAATAAAAAGCAGAATGAGTTCCATAAATTATGCTGCCAAAAAAAACTTGTTAACCACGGCCTCCCACATGGCTCTCAACTCCTTAATAAGCTTTTGGACTTCTTTCTTTTTATTCAGTAAATATAACGTGTTGACTATTACCAACCTAGTTATGGACCTTGTAAAGAAATAAAAAGTAGAATTAAAAGAAATAAAACTTTCTCATGAAAACCACAATGGCGATCCTTTCGTCACCACATGATACAAAAAATTCCATTGTAGGTTTTTCTTTTTTTGTGTTTTTTCTCTTTTATTTGAACTAAAAAGTTGTTGTACCTACTTTTTTAGTTTTTTTTCTCTCTTTTTATGTCACGGTTGTTGTAGCACACATTCCAACACCTGTGGCAATGGTTTAGCAATGTAAAGTTCCGGTTTAGATGAGCCTTTTACCAACTACTGACGTCACGTCACTTTTTTATTTCCCCGGAATTTTGTAACGAAAGAAATTCCAAAAAACGTTCCGAGATAAGATCCAATTATTCCAAAGTGTGAGTTTTTTTATTTTATTATTTAGGTAGTCAAGTAGTGGAGTGGAGTCCGTAATAAGAAACAAGTCACACCTGCTCACACACTGCAACAGGAAAAGGAGTTCACGCTCCGTTGATCACGCTTTTTCTTGCGTTTTGCTTGGTTAAACGAGGATAATTGCGCACAAGACTGTATTGGTGGTTGCAGCACATATACGTACACATACCACACCTTTTATTACACTCGTAGGAACGCTTAATTGCGCGCTTGCTTCGATTAAACTTAATTCCCGCACGCTTCTGGCTTTCGTTGCTCCCGCGCTGATTGAACCTCTTCCGTTGAACGCGTAACGGCTACTGACGCTCGTATCAGCCGGACAGCGCTACGGGAATGCGCGCGCAGCCGCGTCGGGTTACGGTTTTGAACGGCTCTAGTTCCAGAATTCATTGTTAGGGGGAAGAGAACAATCTCAGCCAATAGCCACGACACTATACACTGCACAGCAGGTTTCCAAAGGAAAAACCGTAAACATAGGGAGGAAAAGTTGCTACCTGGGCTCTCGAAGTGCAAAACTATAACGCAAACCTATACCGTGTTCTTAATCAAGTAGGGGATCTCGTAGGGTGAGAGATAAAGCCGTCCGTTGTTTTTTTAGTGGGAAAAAGCACAAAAGGTAGAGTGGGCAGAATCATTAAGACGCAGCACACGTCCCGGCGCGCTATAGGGACACGGAAGAAACCCTAAGTAGTCAAAAAAGCCTTCAAAGTAGACCCCGCGACTAGAGAATGAGCAATCAAAAGTCCTCTGTAGGAGTCAAACAAGCTTCCGTAAACCAAAATATGTTTAACCCTATTCTCCTTTTCCCGTTTTCGACTATTTCCCAGGGACTACTTTATACTAGAATTATTTTATTAGATTTGGATTATTGGATTACTGAAACTATTTGTTAGTATTTTATTCCATTATTTGTTAGTATAATTGAATTAATACATAATTACTTTAGTTGGAACTACTTCAGTGGAGTGCTGTCATAGAACGAGCTTAATTTAGAACTAACACAAAGTTGCGTAACTAGGAACTTCCGTAGTTAGAACTATTTTTATTAGAACTGCTTCAGATCTTTATTGAAGTATTGGAGTTACTGAATGAAATTTAATGAGGATTGACTACTTTTACTTTCAGAACTACTTTACAAAGTTTAACAACATTATGCTATTAACACATAAGTGCCGACGTTAATTGCAACTATCACAGATGTTGAACTAGATAGCTACACTACTTTAGTTAGGATTATTACTTGAAAACTAACTTTGCTAACTAATTAACTTTGAATTTTGGAAGAACCAGTGTAGTTTAAACTAACGGAGAACTATTATAAGAACTGCTTCCAATTAGCACCGGTACTATTGGTACTACCTTAACTAGAACTATCAAAACAACTTTTAGCTGAACTTTGTGTATAGTGTAGTTAACGTGATCATTCTGTATTAAACTAGACTATTCTCAACTACAATTTAATTGAACTTCGTGTCTTTAACAGTTGATTTAAGTACTTAATAGAACTAGAACCTAGAATCTAAAACTGTCAAAACTCCTTTAACTAAACTTAGTGTGTTTAGTATAGTTCGGCGCGTTTATTCTAAACTCGAATTTAGCCTATAACTTTCTTCAGGTTAAGATAGTACTCTACAGTACCTACATACTGATTACGGATTTCCAACCTTTCGAAACTTCAGTTTTCGCAAATAACACGCCTCGTGTTGGTATGTATGCATGCCGTGTACCGTTAGAACGTGGAAGGGCTTAATTTCCCAGGTTATTTAGGTCGAACTATAGAAACCTGGGGGTCTTCTGCAAGCTCCCAGGAGGTCTTTCAGCATCATAGCTTGTACCTACTTGTACACACTCACTCTCCTATATATCCTCTCTCTTACTCAAGAAGAAACGGCTCGCTTTTCAGCTTCCCAAAACAAAACAAATCCAATCTCTACCGTTCAGCTCACACATACTCGGTGCAAAAAAACTAAAAAGCTATAGGGGGAAAACCACTATTGTAAAATTACTCTGCAGCTGGCCCGGGCATACCCTTTTACCGTTTAAGTTTAAATCTTTCCTTTAAAAAAAAAAGACGAAGGCTATGTTGTATAGTTATAGCATATAGGCCCTCGTCGTCTCTATTGTTGTACCTTGTACCCAACAGGTAACCTCGAACCATAGGCACCATTGGAGCCATAGCATTCCCAGTCGTTTTTCCTGTTCTCGAACCGCTTAGCTCCAAAACTCGCCAGGTAGTACCGTAAATAACCGTCCTTTCGAAGTCGCGCGCCACTTGAGAGAGCTACCTTTCTCCGTAAAACTCGTACCTTTACCTTTTTGTAAGGTTGTGCATAACATGTGGACGTTAAGGTTGAACAACTTCGTCCCTTTTTTTATTATTTTTTTATTTCTTATTTATCGATGCTAGGATAATGACACAGCGGTCAGTTCAGTTTGGCCCAAAGATTTCGATGCATGACAACAACCCTGATTGCATATTCAACATATTTCTGGAATGCCCGATTGGGTGATAGTAAGGTTTTCTCTAGTCTCTGTTGTAAAAAAAAAAATAAAAAAAAATGATTGTCGATCATTTTTTTTTTTAGCGCTCTGATATCGTTTGGTTCTTATAGTGTGTTTAAAGGAAGATGGGGTTTGGGTTTGTTGGTATTTCGTATAAATAAATAAGCAGACGGGACGGATTGGTCAAATTATAGGTTCGTGTGCAAAGCTTGTCCGAGTTGATGGTTCTAATGATAGTTGTTGGCGGTTTACTCCTTACCTGCCTGCCACATTGTGTTTTCGAATTATAGTTACCTCAAATTCCAAAACCCAAATCAAAGTCCTATTTTCGTTTTAAATTCGAACTATAATTTAGGAAAAAATAAAAAAAGGGAGGAGGATCAGAATGTCGTTTGGATCGAATGTTGGAAGCTCGTGGGAAGATTATCAAGGAAAATTAAAAAAAAAACGTTTTTTTTTTTTTAAAGGTGCGGTTTTTCGCATGAATGAGATCCCTGAGAACGAGAATCTACCAGCTCACTTTTACGAAGGATTTAAAGGGCTTTGAACCGATTCTAACCTTAGCTTCTGTTGGTGACGTCATCAGCTGGCCTGCAATCTTGAAACCTTATCACGCATTGTTCGTTCAGACACAAAAAGGAAACTTTTTCGCCATTTGGAAAGCAAATGAAAGTAGATTCGCAATGAACTTTATTGATCTTAGAAGGGTTTACTCATCCCGTTATAGTGCAAGGTCGTAAATCGAAGTTTTTGTGTGGTTCTTGTTTTCGTATTGGTTTCGTATTCCACGTTTTATCACGCTTTGGGTTTTTTACTTAATTTTTTTTTACTTTATTCCTTAAAATTAGTTTTTTTTCTATACCGCAAAAAGGCAAATTATGTTGGAGGAAGAAATTAGAGTATACCAGCATCTGAAATGAGCGCTCGGTAATAAAAAAAGGGGAAAGAAAAAAGAAAAGTGTCCTCGGGTTACTTTGGCCAAGTGCCCGGCTCCGTTATTCAACCCTTGTGTAAGAAAAATAATCAAAGCGACCCCGAAAAATGAAAAAGCGAACAGAAAAAGGAGGAGTAAGATGATATTGCATGTCAGCGCCATACTCACAGCGCCACAAAGCTGGTACCAATATAATACAGATGCAACCCAAGCTGATTTAGAGTGTCGTAGATACGTTTCAGCTGATTCATCCAAGAAATTTTAAAAAATAAAGTAAAAATAAATGCAATTGGGATAAATAGGTATAATTGTAACAAAATCAATCTTAATTACTCTACTGGCCTTTTTAGTGGCTGCAATTAATGTTCGTTTTTTAGTTGAGGTTCGAAAGAACATTTTTTCCTTAGTAAATATTGAAAAGGGTTCGTAAGGACCATTTTCCCATGTCTTTGAAAGGGAAAATGGTCTTTATTGCGTTAAGGAACAGCGAAACCTTCCCTGCACTGCAAAGCCTGCAAAGTGTCCATAAGGGCCATTTTTCTATACCTCTTACAGGAAAAGTGGTCCTTATTGATCTAAGAAACCGTGGAAACGTATTCCTACACTGCACAAAGTTTCAGCCAATGCGGTCACGTTGATAAGAGTTCATACCATGTGACATATGAAATAGGATTAACTTGTCAGTAAACAGATAGATTAATCTTTCCCCCCTTCCCCTTGCCTTCTTTTCCCCCAATATGCAGTGAATTAAGCTCTTGCATATTAGGATTTAGGCTTTGATCATATATTTAATCTTCTACCACCAATTGAACGTTAATTTTATGGGAAGTAGGAACTAATACGGAAAAGAAGGCGTAGAAAAGGTGTTTGGAACTTTGAAAGCGCTTGATTCGTTTTATCTAAGGTTATATCTACGATTTATCTAAGGTTAGGTTAGTTACTGCTTAGTTCATTAGGATAGTTAGATAGGTTTGGGTGTAGGGTAGATTCGTGCAACTTTCAGAATTAGGTTCAAAGAATCTAGGGCTGAGAAGTTGTAACTGTTGGTTAATTTATAGCATCTGTAAACAGCTGTTGCAGGCCACTCGACAGTTTTGACTCGACTTTGGCTTGACAAAATAACGGAAAGTTTTGAACTGGGAAAAGTTTCAAGTGTTGACAGCTATCGCCGTAAGAAAGAATCTAAAGTCCCCGAAGAAACTAAAAGATCCTCTACGGTTTTTAAAGTGGAGTTAATCATGTTCAGAGTTCACTCAGTTCCCGAAAGTTTTGGAAAACAGAAACTTTTCGAACTTTTCCATGAATTGAGTTCTAAAAGTTTTACTTCCACAAAGAATCTTCATAAATATCTTACCAAATCTTTACTAATAACGTTGGAACTTTAAGTTGTTACTCTTACAGTGCATTTTTCAAAATTTTCAAGATTAGAGTCTTGAAAATAGCAAATAGAAGCTTAGAATTTGCAATTTAGTCCTACGAAACCATTAAAATCCTATAAAAGCTGTAAAATCTTAAAGAACCCAAGTCCTAAAAGAATTATAGTGAATGAATAACAATCATTTGTACAATGATTTAATATGATTCCAATTTGGTCCTAAAGATGAAAACTGAAGTAGTTTTAGTTTATTAGATCGAAAACTCTGGAATGCAAAACATGTCGAACAAATAACTTGAAGCGAAAAGCAAATACCGACCCATGTTATATTAAAGAACAAGGTTCACTATATCTCGAGTTCCAAATGGACCAATAATTGACTTCGTGTACCTCCGAAAAAGACTTTCAGGTCCCCGATGTGCATTCAAAGTACACCAGTTTTTACTGCTTAGTTCTTTCGCTTCGTCTCTGTCTAGGACCAGACTACATACACCGTGTAACAGTGTAAGCTATACATTAGATATGCGCGTCACGAAGATGAAGTTGACCCTTATTTTGAGTATAGTGGACACTTCCCAATTAACAATTCATGACTTGCGCGTCCTTTTTACTGTCAAGTTCAACGACAGATTGCGGAGATTCTAGTCCAACCGGTTTCTGCTGCACTCATGAATCATGATTTCCCCAACAATCAAATTTCATTTCTACATTCCCTTTTACGTTTTCCACCGCTCAAGATCATTCACTGTGACGCAACACAACCTCAGAATAATTCATTATTGCTCAAAAACACTTCCCCCCCCCCCCTTCATTTCTTCTACAACTTTTCTGCCGAAGTGATTCATTGTTGCTCAGCTACACTTGAACTAATTCACTGTTGCTCAACTGCATTCGAACTAATTCATTATTGCTCAAGTGCATTCGGAACGATTCATTGTCGCTCAAATGTTCCAAGTAAAACTTTATTAAAATAGAAATGATTGAACATAGAATAAAATCATTGAAAAAAATCGTACAAAATTGCTTGAAATCCCGTTAAAAACCGGTAGATTATGTAGTAATACGCAATGCCTGCAAAGTTATAAAAGAACCGTAGCATTGGAGCCCATTACTATTAGGAGCCTATGGGGAACTCATGAATAGAGTCTGCGGAGGGGTAATGAGATCCCCATCAAAAAGACCCTCTTGTTACCCCCACGGTCCCTCAATTTACACGGTCCCTAAACATAGAGGCCCATTGCTCTTATTGCAGTGACCCTTGCAGCATTCTAATGGACTGTTCTGTGCGTATATTAGACGTGGGAGTTGCAGAATGAGGGAAGTTGTAATTCTCCGAAACCACCACTATAGAACCTCGAGTCTTTTTTGCCCTGGTCTGGAGCGATATCCAGGATATGAGTAACTTGAACTTCATGGAAACTTGGGCAATATTCTGTAGTTCCCCGGAAGCAAAATTAGGGGTCGAAAAATTAACAAAGGGAGGGTAAAGGAGAAGTTACAGCACTGCGTGGGTTCAGTTCCTCTTATCTCTTTTCCCTGTCAATCGCAATCGATTGTCCCCCTTAGGCTTTTCCGAAACCCCAAAACCTGCCGTCAAATTTGCCTAAAAGAAATGTGTGTGTTATTTTGAAAAGAGGGGGGAGAATAGTGGAGGAGATGAGTTTGTGACAGTGATGGAGGTAAATAAAAAAATTTGTAAAAAAAAATGGCGTCCGGTCATCCGGTCCATTTGGAAAAGAATTTGTTTTTTTTACGTTTTTTTCTTTTTTTTTTTCTTTGTATCTTTGTTTCTAGTTCTGCGACACTGAGCTTGTTTATTGCGGATCTGGAAATGTGGGGTTGTAAACATGGAGTCCAAGTTTAGAAGTTCTAAATAAGGGATATTTAGCTTTTTTGGTTTTATTTTTAAAAGTGTAGTGTATTTAAGTTCTAATTTTCGATTTTCTATTAAATGTTTTATTTATTTAGGTATAATAAACAGTTTCTTTTGAAGATTAACTTTGTAATTACAATCAGCCTTCGAATTAGAGAATGAAGCGTTTAGTTGCTCTAAACCATTAAGCGTTTACACTATTAGAACCTATTAAAACGCATTTAAGGCTCCCGTATAGCTTAGCATGCTGTACCAAAGCTACCGCGTGTAAACGCGCCTTATTAGCGTTTTCTGTATGGGTGTATATGAACGCGCATTGCATCTGCGCATGAAACGGCTAGCAGGATAACTTTATAACCAAGTACTCAATTTGAGCTTATATTTTTCTTAAAAATACGCTAAAATAACCTTTAACGCATGATAGTGCCCCAATCTGCAATTTGTATTTTTTTCGCATAGTAAAGAATGTATTTGCATTGCTGAAATTAGTGAGGGCAAAAATAAGTAAATCAGTCGTGTTGGCAATGCCTACATTACTGTCAACAAGTTTTTGTTAAACAAAAAAACTCGTGTACTTTTGACATAAAAGTGCTTCCGCCCTCCCTGTGCTATCGTGCCACAAAATACGAGGTTTGGGATGATAAATAGCCTTAATGTATTATAAATAAGCTAAGATTTATTGTCATAATAGTGCAGTTGTGTAGTAAATTTAGGCTAGAACGTTCGAAATGCGCTTGGAGGAAAGTTTGGGGGAGATCCATTTCATTGTTGGAGTGAAAGAATAGAAGAAGAGGGGGAATGGAGAGGAAACTTTTTCATTTCATTGTTGGCAGAGCGAATCACTGTAAAACAGAAAGGTCACTTTCAAGCAAGCTTTCGAGTTCGTAACCGCACTCTGGTCATAAAACTTGGCAATTTCATTCTTGCCAAACTTTATTCTCATCGCTAGGAGAGCGTGTAGAATGTTTAGAGAGCATTGATATGGCAACAGACGAACACCAGATCAATGAAACGCGAAAAGCACACAACGTCCGGTCCTTTTTTGGACAGTTTTTACGTGTTTTCGCTTTTTCTTTTGCTTTTCAAAGGAAGTTTATAATCTTCCAAGTTTCCCAACGTTGCAGTCACAGATTGCAATTATTTAATCATTTCTTCTTTTGGAGCAGTAAAATCCTTAAAAAAATGCAGGACCTAAGTTATCACAATGTAAAGCAGTTCTTCTCATTACCTAAACAATTCTCTTAAAATTCTAGTTTAATTCAGCCATACTAATTTAACTCACAGTTTAATTATTAATACTTTCAATTTACTACAAATAGTAAATTAACTTACAAGACAACGACAAAAATAAATGTAACTATGGAAAGCATCTGCTTTGAACAACAATGAAATACACACCACGTTAACAACGTTCATAAAACGCCAACGAATTTCATGGTTGAGTATTACAAGCTTGTTGACAAGTTGGGGAAACGCCCTCTAGATTTGTTCTTTGAGGTTTGGCTCTTTGAACCGACTGCACCCCTTGATTACAATCCTTTGCATGGGTTGTAAAGTTGAAAGTTCGTGAGAATTGCGAATTGTGGGATTTCATTATAGCAGAAGCTCGCCAAGTTTTTGCCTCTTATCCTTGCTGTTCATTGCACCGCACTGTACCGCATTCGCATGCACTTGAACTTGGCGGCGTTTTACCTTCTAGCCATAAGGCTCAATGGAAAAAAAGACAGCACGGAAAGAAACAGCATCTCTCTTGCTTATACATAGAAAGTATATTCATTGTTGGCAATAATGAATTCCTCTCCTACGCATTGGCTTCCCAGCAACAGTGAAGCGTTCCTATACACGCCAATAATGAAAATATGCCAGTAAAGCTTGAACATAGTATCAGCTAGCTAGTGCACAACCAATCCACCTTGTTGCCAGTTAATAAGAACAAACGTTAGTGCCATCTGTGACAGTTTCGCATCAATAAGCTAAGGTAAACGGGAGCCTTAACTGAAACGCGGAGCATTAAAACCTGTGTCTGATTGATCTAACGCAAAGCTGTAATTTAAACTGGGTTTCTCTAAGAAGGTGCTAACCGCGGTTGCGGTAATGGCTTCCTAGTTATGAAGGGGCTTTCATTGTTCAAAGATTGGCTATAGATAGATAGATATATGGATAGAGAAGAGAGAGCGACCGTTTAAGCGCAAAAAGTGAGCAAGGTGCTCTTATAAGGTTCTTCTGTGAGTTGCCGCAAGATTTTTTGTGGACCACAACGGCTTCTTTGACTTGGGAAGCACTATCATTAATCGCTTTCTCAATTTTTTCCCAGCGAAAACTATATCCGCCGCCATAAAACCTGATTTCGAAAGAAATTTCCAAGATTGAGATTATAATTTTTTCGCGGCAGAAGATAAGCTCCAAGCCCTCCGTATTCTGGCTTGGGAAGTTTCTTACAAATATGCTGAAGCATCAATAGAAGAGACTCCAAACTTGCCGAAAAGTTTCAAGTTTTTAAAGCATTTCTTAAAGGGGCTATATTAGCCAGAGAGATACGTAAACAACGTCAGGAGTTAGGAATTACGCAAAGATAGTGTTTGTGTCACGACCAAACCTTAACCCGGTGTCACCCACGTGATCATGATGATTCATGGAGACTAATGAGCTTCAATTACTTGAACCGACATCCAAGACTTGCGAGTCTGAGTCAAGTCCAGGCAAGGCGCCAAGCTTGTGGACCCAATAAGAGGCAAATAGAGAGCCGTTCGAGTTTCGGAGACCAGACCAACAGTTGTTGTTTTGCTGAAAATATGAACCGTTGCAACTATCAGAGTCGGATTTCTGTTGTCCCCGAATCTTTTCGTTCATCCCATCGTAGCGAAAGAATCTGCGCAGCAAAAGCTTGCAAGGTTATTGATTCGAGCTATTGAATCTTCACGAAGAAATGTGCGAGATGGTCTTTCCTCGCAGACCATCTCGCACACGGCCTATGATGCATCCATCTTAGGTCGCTGCACAAATAAAAAAAAAGTAGCAATAGCTGAAAAACTCTTGAAGAATAGGAATAAAGGCTATGATTTACGCGTGGACAGGCTCCAAGAAAATGTCTCCATGGGAACAGTGAACAAGCTGAGGCAATTTAAGCCTGTCAAACTCTATTATCTGAAACTGAGAAAGGAGTTCCGTCTCCGGCAGCAGAGAATCGTAAAAATGGGTTCTTGGGAACAAACAGGCGAAACTATATTCTATCTCTGCTGTTTTAAAGACGTAAAGAAGCCTGAAACCTTTTTCTAATGCATAAGATTGTTTTCTTCTATATTTTTTTGCAAGTACAGACAAACGCTGTAGTTTTCAATTATAAATACCAAATTTCCATTAAATTTATAATGGGAATCTATAAATTACTCGGTAGTTTACCGCACAAATTGGCTAGGCTTAAGATATTATAAGAATCTAAAATATAACTACACATGCATTGAAATATGATATATTTAAGCATTGACATGAGTTTTCGTCACTTCTACCGTGACCCTAAATCAGCGCTACCGGAAGCCTTGAAGTCCCTTCCCACTTTGATAGGCTAGCAGGAACGTTGTTTACATTGGTTAGATGTTTTTGGTCGCTTTTACAGCTTAATTTTTGAATTTAGAACCTGGAAGTTTTCCTAATACATTTCAAATGTTAGGGACTTGTTTACCTTAAAACTAAATGGGCTGAGTAAAGGAATTATAATAACTTGTAGCTTAGCTTAAGCTCTCAAGCTGTGAGAATAATGGTGTTGGTGTTGATGTTGACTGACGTGACAGGTTATCCATTAATTAATGCGGCACGACACGTTTCTTTGTATTTAGGAGTGGAAGCCCTAGAAACGGCTATAAACTACTGGGAAGAAGCACTAGAGAACTATCGGGTTACAAGCGCTGGTGCTTTGGCAATCCCATCAGCGGACGAAGCGGAATTTTATCGGAGCTTACAACGCGTACTCGAAGCCGCTTACGCGCTCCAAGATGAAACAGAACACTTGTTCCTGCACCAAGTAAGCAACTCCCAACAACAATAACAACCCTCCTTCTCTTCATACGACATTTTAATTCGCGATTGTTTGTCTTTTTATTCCTAGCACTCGGTCCTCTTCCAATCGGATCCTTCCAGTCCCCAGCGAGATAACCGAGACGAGGTATCATTCAGATTCTCTCGCAGCCGATCCGTAACCGTATCCGATGCTGAATCCTTTGTCTCAGCTCAAGGAGATGTAAGCTATGTGTTTAATACTCTTAAAGTCCATAAACTCTGCAAATCAGCTTACAAAAACGTTCTCTTGTTGCTTTGCGCGATAGTATGGCGATTTGGAAGATTTCTTCGGTGACGTCGAAGACGATGACCAGCAATTCGCCTTTTACCATGCAGCTATGCGCGTTATGGAAGAAACCAACATTCCTTACCGGTATAGATCCATTCCCAAGCTATTTTTTTAGTTGTTAACGTATATTTTGTGGTTTTTCAACGTTTTAAACCCAAATCTTCGCGAATTAAGTTCCTTGCGCACGGATTTGTTGGGCTGCCTCTCGGATACAGAGTACGTGTGCAAGTTACACTGCGTGAGATTAGCCTTTCAGTATTTGGTGCAGAATCCAGCCTCCAAACAGTGGTTAGCAGAGATCGGCAGACGTATTTTGGGAGATTTAATGAGCCAAGCTGAAAAGGTTCGACGATAAACGAGTTAAAAGAGTTGAAAAGAGCTTAAAATGTTGTTGTCTAACAGGATCCTCGATTAGCGTTAGTGGCCTACGACGCCATGTTGGAGTTCTTGTCAGATCCCTCATCGTTGCCCATCATGGAGGCGGAATTGGGAGACAGACAAGTGAAAGCCATCACGTTTTACGACGTCGTGCTGGATTTTATCCTCATGGATGCCTTCGAAGACCTGGAATCGCCGCCGTCCTCTGTAGTAGCCGTCATCAATAACCGGTGGTTATCCGTGGGCTTTAAAGAAGGCGTAAGAAACATAAAGATTTGGATCTTCTTTGAGCGTTCTTGAAGAAAAAAGCTTTTTGTGTGAGAGAAAACGACAAAAAACTTGATGTTTTTTAACATTTCATAGGCGTTAGCTACAGCCGTTTGGTCAGTGCTTAAAGCTAAGCGAAGGAAGTTGAAATACCCTAATGGATTTATGGCGCACTTCTATGATATTTCCGAGCATCTTAGTCCTGTTATGGCATGGGGCTTTCTGGGTCCAGACGCACGATTAAAAGCAGTCCTCAACGACTTTAAAGTGAGTATAATCAGCTAGACTATAAATGGCTAATGCAGGGCCTAAACGTTTTAATTTTATCTAACAACACGAACGTAAAGATAAGAAAGTTACAGGCTTACTAAGTACTAGACCATCGAAATTTCACTCACTTACCAGGTAGAGTTGTTTAGTTGGATTTTCTAGAACTTGTTGTGTAGAAACAGAAGATTTTGCTTCACATTTTTGCTCTAAACCGTTGGGTTACGAGCTGGCCAACTTTTCCCGCCGAAAACATTAAATGGCGTCCTATGGGCAGGGCTTGAGTTCAAATTTGCCGCGCCTTGGGATGTCAAGGCAAACCCGCGTGACTAAGCATAACCAATAGGGAGTGGCCCAAGATTCAAAACTCTTGTCAAGTGTTTTCATTGTTGTGGGCAAGGCTTGCGTTCAAATAACCGCGCGTTATTACGTCAAGGCAAGCCCGCGTGACTAATTATAACCAATAGGGAATCGCTTGAGATTCGAAATGACCGCGTTATGACGGCCAACCAATGGGAAGTAGTTTAAGATTCAAAATTCTTGTAACGCGTTTTGGTTCATAGTTCCGTTGATATTTATCGTATAGTGGAAATAATTATATATTTCGAAATCGTATATTCGGCATTATCCAATTTATATAATTATAAAACCATAAAGTATGTCATTGAAGTAATTAAATGGTTCTCTATTGTTACAGGATCAAATAATTGGATTCTTACAAGACATCTTCAGCTTCAAGAAAGTCCGTTACAGCACGCAAGAGCATTTAGCATGTGATATCCTCAACTTAACTAAAGAACGGTACCAAGTGCTTAGTCAGAGTATGGAAAGCTCAGCTTCAACGGTTGTTTGAGAAACGTGCTTAAGAACGTTGTCTTCCCCTCCAGTTTGAGAAAGTTTTAGTACAAGTGGCTTCTTAAGCAAAAGTCAATAATACATTTAAATATCGTCCGTTTGACAGCATTAAGCCCTCTCGGTCATTTACACGAAGCATTCTACATAGCGTGAAAGCCCCAACACACCTTTGTTTTGTCTTAGGAAACATCGTCTTTAACTTTAGTCGTTTTTAGGCCACAAAAAAGGAAATGGTCTTTCTCTTTCTTGCTTATCTTCAAAACGCTAAGTGGCAAATATTAGCGTGTCACACGCCCCACTTTCCCGCCTAAGTTAACTTTCATTTGGCCAACACAAAGTATATAATTGAAACAGCAACAGCAAATTGGTTTAAAGATAGTGCAAAACTTAGATAGTGCAAAACTTTTAACAAGAAAAGTCCTTATCTTTTTTTTGTTTTTAGTCGAGAAACTTTTAAGTACCTCTTAGCATAAACTACTCTATATGTAAACCCTTTTAGCTTGCAAAACCCGTTGTTTTTACCCTTTTTTTCTTTTTAAGTTTGCCAGCTATATTTAGGAGGACCGTTAGAAAGGTCGTACAGTACTAACGAAAGTAGAAAGTCAAATAAAACAAAAACTAGGAAAAACGAGACCAGTGCAAGTCGGCGCTTCGCGTGTTCTCATCTAAACTGATTAATTTCGCGTGCAACACACGCTTCAGAGTTTTACTGTCGATTCCCTAACTGTAATTGCCTTCATTTATAACCCTTAGATCATTACCTCATTGGCAAATCGGTTTATATACGCTCTGCGAAATCCCATTTTGACCCTTATCTTACTTTCAACACTTTGCAATTATAGTACAACGTACTCTAAGCCAAAAATAAAATATTTTATTATATGCTATTACAAACCTAATAATATAATGATAATTAACACATACTATAACATAATATAATATTAATGTAATATACAATTATTAATGAAATTTGTAAAATAAAAAAAACGCAATTTTTTAAAACTTTCTTCTTATATTTTTTTTCAGAATTGTTAGACAGAGAATTGAAGAATTTCCAGAGCTTTCAGAATTGTTACCTTCTATTCTGGTTTTATAAAATAAAAAAGGCGATTTTTTTCTTATTAAAAAGTAATAGACAGTTGCGAAGCCATGTGATCAAGTTCCCATGCATATAGTGTGTAAAAAGACCAAAGAGGGGGGTCTTGTCTTTCTGATTAATGCATTTTCTTTCGGAAGGTCTATGGCTATGGCGACATAATCTACGATGCATAAGTCCTTTATTTTGCCCCCTCAGAAGTTATTTATTTTTCTATTTTTATACATTTTTGAAACGTTAGGGAATCTTCGGCCCTGATGTGATCCGCGAATTAAAAGCAAAAAAAGGAGCGATTTACGAGTTGCATGCTCTTCTTCTATCAAAGCTTTCAGTCCCGGTAGTGGTTTTCCATACCTATAGCTTCCTTGCACGCAAACCCTAAACGAACTCCGTACGTAAATACACGCCTAATCCCTCTTAGTCTTACGAAACAACTCCTGGCACGCCCCTTTCCTTACCACGCCCCCCTTGTTTTTCTCTCTGCGATTGTGGCAAGTTTCTTCGTTAAAAAAAATTTTAAAAAAATTAAAAAACGAACGAGTCTACCAATTAATAGCTTTTTTCTTCCTCCAAATCGTTTTCGCCGTCTTTCCTGACAGTTAATTTGGGAGCGAACGCAACATTACTCCTCCCCCCTAGTGGATTTCAAATTAGTTTTCTTTTCGGGTTGGCAGTACTAACCGAACCGTTTTTCTTTTTCAAATATAACAACCGTCCTTTTTTTAATAAAATAACTCCGCCTTGGTACTCAATATGGCCAAACTCGCAAACATGGCAGTACGTGGAGTACATGGGCTGGGAACCGAAACTGCGCAGTAGACGCAAAGAAACCGTTACCCAATCTGTTAAGGGGCAGCGCCAAAAAATTGAAGTGTACTGGATCTACTTTGTTTCGTGACCTTTTAGAACCTGTCGACGAGTTGAGAATCTGAAACGGATAAAGGGTGCAGTACCAGACCAGACGGTTGAGGGTTTGATAGTGTAGGGGGAGTGGCGCAGTTATAACATCTATAGCTGTACCTGCAACCAGCTCCCCGGTGCTGTCATAAACCTTCTTTTGTTGCGTTCAAACGCTCAAAGTGATCAAAGGGGGTTCGACTCATGCCCGTGAAGCCTTCAGAGTCTTCAGAACCTCCAGTGAGCTGTTCAGATTCAAACTCGGTAGTGCTTTTACCCTCCGAAAACTTACCTAAGATAACAGTTAATAACAAGACTAACAACTCAACAACGCATTATTGACTCGACAACGTGGCTTGTAACCATGTGTGGTGGACAGTGTGGTGCTGCTTTGGTTAAATACCTAACATTCTAAAAAGATCAAACAAATCCTTAAAGAGGTGAGTTTTATTATCTAAATCTTCGCTTACGTGGAATTTTTGTTAATTGTAGTATTCTGAATAATATTCAGTAAATTCAGTAATATATTGTATACATTTCTTAATAAAAAGTCACAGAATTCTGAATCATTGAATACTGTGACGTCTGGGATTCGTGTGATTCCTTTGATTCGCTAGACTCAAACCTACTGAAACGCCTTAAGCGTTTAAGTGATTGACTTACTGTACGAGCGTTAATTTAAAAGCGTTAGGCAGTTATTCTTGTTAGTGAGTAGATTAAGTAGATCGCTTGAAATCAGTGAAATCATTGATTTCAAGCGATTTCTTGCTTTTAATTTTAACTTGACGTTCACAGTAATAAGATTATAAACAACATTTTAAGCATTATACACCTATTCTTTGTTGTTGTTGACTTGTTTCGAGTCATGATTCGATATGTCAATCAACTTGAAGTTAATTCAAATTTGAATTATTTTCAATTTTGCACCGAAACGGGAGGTTTGTTGGTATTCTCGGCTTTCTAAGAAGATTTGGCACGGAATCAATAGTACAATTTAGCACAAAAACGGAACGGTTTTCGTCAAAGAAGGTTTAGTTTGCATTATTCGTTAATTTCGAGCTGTACTTGTCCGTAGTAGCAATTCAAGGCGTAAACTCTCAAAGGATTAAATGAATTGATTGAAACTAAACTTGTAAATAACCAAATTTTTTTGTCATTTTGTATTCACCGCGTGAGTTATCGAATGCATAGATACTATTGTATCTACAACGTTCAACAGTTTTAAAATTTGAATTTCACCGTGGTTAGCAGCAATAAACCTAAACTTCCCCTAGTAAGGACCCCTGAGGTATGTGTAAAACGTCTTACGTACTTCAAATGAGCTTAATGGTATAAGTATTGGTATCCTTCCATTGATACGCAAACGCTTCTAACTTCAGTGTTCTGTTTCGTTTAGATACTGCTCAGATACATTTGTAAGGTAACACAACATTCTCAGTCAACTTAAGGACATTTGCTACTAAAATAGAACAGATTAGAACGAACCAAACATTCCAACATGTTGCAATAACGAAATTGTTGATTCAGCAATCTATCGATAATTGAAATCATGCTAACAACACTTAGTCACATCATTAAGATCCACATGAAACAGTAAACACACACACGGTACACACGTCATTAAGGTGAAAACACGTACCGTAAGCAACACAATAACTTTTACCCCTACAAGGGGCAGAAACCCTTAGATTCGCTTCTTCAGTTCCGGGCTCTTGCGTTCCAGTGTTTTTTTTGGTGCCTGGCACAAGAAGGAAAGAGTCTATATGGACAGTTCATGTAGTGTTAGTACCGATATACACAACTAGAAGAGAAAAAAGAGTAAAAAAAAGAAAAAATAGTTCCTCCTTCGAGTATCAGTTTGTTGGAGAAAGAACAGTGTTTAAGGTCAGGTAAATGGTCAAATCTGTCCTAATCGTGTTTTCCGGAACGCCAAAAAGTTCGTGGGCGTTTCACCCCAAATTTCCTGAATTTATTTTTTTTATTTTTTATTGATTTCCTGTTCTTTTTTTCTTATAACCAAAGGCCTACTGTTTAAGTACCACTGAAAGTGAACCCCCCAGAAAAAAGAAAAGGTTTTTGGATTCTCTTTTGAGCCCCAAAGTGGCACCCAACCTATAATAACTGCAGGAGATTACCCTCTTACCCAACATGGGGAAAATAGGTGTAGTAAAAGAATTAGACAGACTTTGCGTGTCTATAAAAAAATGGTAAAAAGTTGGCATGTGCATTCAAGTCTTGTACACATTCAAGAAGAGGCTTTTGTGCAACCTATATAGTTCTTTGTTAGCAGTTTTTCTTGTAAAAAATAATAAAGTAAACAAAAAATCAAGTTTTGCATGCGTTTTGGGGATTATGGGATGTGTTTAGTTCATCATGAAACAGCTTTCGTCGGTATAGAGAAGTTGGTTTAACGTTGTTTCCTTAAATGTCAGGCAATTAGCGTGCCGCGATGAGATTGGGTTTTTGTTCCCTGGCAATCAGCATAATAATAATAGTAATAGTAAAAAAAAGCGTATAGGGCTGAGCGAGTCGAGTCGGTATATAGTGTTGTGTGACCGATTACCGATTAGCCAAGCGCGTGCGATACAACAATTAGCGATTCGCTTCTAGCCTCCATTGTGTTGTTTAGGATGCAGCTTAAGGTAGACTTGGAAGGCAACACAACACTCTCTCAGTCTAAGTTAAGGACTTGCTACTAAAATAGAACAAATTACAGGTAAAAAACAGATTAAACGGACGCTAAGTATAAAGAGTGTAGGCATTCACGCGAAAGACCGATTGGCTTAAAAAGGGATCGATCAGAAAGGCCAGTGAGCGTATCGATTACTAAGAAACGATTACAAGTGAACACGCCTTTAACGGCTATCGAAGAAGATATTATTATGTAGCTCATTAGCTATATTAAGGCTATACGCATGTATTTACAACAAAACTAACCATATGACGTCATCATATCTTAGCATGGATTAGCCTCGTCTTAAAATCCGCCTAAAAGCGGCTGCGGTTTCCATTGGGAAGTAGTAGAACCTTACTTCGGCTTGCACTGTATGTACTATACAAATAACAAAATGACGCAACAGTGAATTAGCAAAGGGAAGCGAACGTTTGAATCTCGGCCTGCACTGTATGTACAAGTAACAACGTGACGCAACAATGAATTATCAAAGGGAACTTTTTGATCTCGGCCTGCGCTATACTAATAGCAAATGACGCAACAGTGAATTTGAAAATGTAACCGAACGTTGAATCCCCGACACTGGGACGGTAGAAAAAGAACAATTTCACAATAGTCTCGAAAGATCATCCGCTGGTCTCGGTGCATGAATAGTGTCGTTGCGAAATTCCATTTTGTTGTCGTCCTAGTGTCGCGTTGCCCAAACAAGAACCTTCTTTAACCCTCCAGTACCTCTCTCCTTCGTGTCATAACGCCGGAAAAGAAGCGTAAAAACTCGAACGCGGTCTCTAATCATTATACACTCCACACTCCACATTAATTAGGATCAACCCACGCCATTTCGCAAAGAACCTCGGTTCGTTATCTCTTTTAATGTATTTCTGTCTGATGTCGTGCTTCCTTCCGGTCGCGAAGCGGGAAGGTGGTCAAGGTCTCCATTCCGAAAAAAAATCCAAAAAGACAGTGAAAAAGGCAATCCAAACAAAAAAGGTACCCTAAACTCAAAACTTTCATAGCACAAAAGGGGTTTCCTTTTCCCCTTCTCTTTCTTGAGAACCTGCCGATACCATCCCCCACTTAAAAGCGAACCCGGGGTTACCAGACAGGTAATAAGTCGGCGCCATTATACTTGTGACATGGGAAGTCCCATGTTGTATGCAATGTTAGAAGGTGTCAGACTTCCCTCAACGCACAGTACCCCCCAGCTAAAAAAATAAAAGTGAATAGCCAAGCTTTTATACTGTCTGATAAAGAGAGATTCTCTTGGAAAAGCGGTCCGTAAAACAGAAAAGAAAAAAGGATCGTGGGAGAGAGAATCGGCGCGTGCGGCTGACAAGTACCGGGCGGGCGGGTAAGGTGGGCTGGACTTGGAAAGGCCCCTTTTATGCTTCAAAGCTTTAACAGCATAGATATATCGTATGGCCCGGCTCGGCATGCAGAAGAAATAAGCTTTTGTGTGTTTCTCTCTTGTTGGCCTTATAAAAGGCCATCGACGACGTCTTCCGATTGCCATTGCAGTCGTTGTCGTGTTGTGATATACCTCCGCAGGGAACACTATGGACTCAATTTCCTTTAGCATGGTCCGAAACCGAATGAAAAAACCAAAGAAGAAGAACGAAGCCAATACTGCACCGACTCGATAGCCAATACTTTGGCTCCGTGCTTTCCGCCAGTTCAGAGGATTGCCCAGAGTGCTTGCGTTGCGTTTTCAAGAGCAAATCCCAACTCCCAATAAGACTGGCTATAGTTGTTATTGCTAAGAACTTGCCATATAACTTGTTTCGTTTTGGGATTGGCTTCGGAGTACTGCTCAACGGACCGAAACGGATAGGACAGACAAAGTTGGGAGTTAGAAAATAAAAGGACGGGGATCCAATTCGCCATTCCAAGTTTGGGAAGTCCGGAGGTCGGATCGGGAAACTTACTTTTATTAGAGAGACAAGATACTGGCCAGACAAGATCGTGTGTGCATGTTTAATGGCGGCCAAGGAACGCCATCATCCGTCTAAGCAAAGTGATGGAAATCCGCGGACGAGAATCAGCATGCGAAAAACAAGTGACAGCACGGAAGACGAGGAAGCGAGCAGTAACTGGAGTACGGAGCGTTGGTTAGTCGAATTCCGATCAGCGTCGGAATTGCACGCGTTCCAATTGAGACGCTCAGGAGCGGCTCATAGTAAACATCATCCATCTGTGCTCAAAAGTGAAGCAGACAAGCAGAAAATGGGAGACGAAGTTTTCATCCCCAATCGACGCCAGGCGGTACGACCGCATATGGATTTCGACGCTCTAACGGGTAATTTTTTATGGCAGGGCAATTCATTCCCCATCTTATACAGGATCTCCTGTTTTAACGTATATCTTAAGCTTCGAAGAGAGGTTTTTTACTCGAGGACAAATTAGGGAATTCTCCATGAATTTTGAAGCTACAGACTTTAAGTACTTTGAAGTTAATTTCCTGTGCATTTTAAGCTAAATTGGAAAGCGAATTTGTGTAAAATTGTACACTATTTTAAGCTAATTGTAGTCTAGTTTTTAACTAGTTTTAAGATAATAAGAAGCTAAGATTGAACGTCAGCTTCTTAGTACATTTTAACTTTGGTCTAACGTAACGCAATATTTAGGTACTGCACTCTGGGAGTCAGGAAACCAAGCCTAGAAAGGATGGTAAGAGGAAGCTGGAGTAATACGTGGAAACCCGGCTTAGAGGGCGGGAGACTGGGCTTGGCTTGCCTTACCTTTATTTCACTGTTGCGTCATCTTTGTTGTTTGAATGGTATTCATGTTCTCATGGTTTTCATTGTTGGGCTAGCACTTATAGCCCAGGCAGGCCGGAGTATAACGTTAAGATCCCGGCGAAGATCTACCGCAGCTTCGGCTTTTGGACTATACTGTCTTTGAAATGTGTAAATTCAGCCAAAACTGAATATTATGTTTGGATCATTCTTAAGTTTATAGTTAAGAGGGACACAGGAGATGAGAAAGGAAAGTAATTAAGACAAAGGTGTTGATCAAAGTGTACAACAAAGTATATAGTTGTTGATCCTACGAAAGAGAAAATTTGTTTCGAAAGTTATAGTTTCATGCAAGTTCCAAAACAATTACGGCGGCCATCTTGTTTGTGTCCAACGGTCCAACATAAAAAAAAAACTTCCCAACAGGCTAAATAGAGTCCTGTCACGGACCTAGAAAATAACTGTAATCTTGTCTCCTAAACCCTGAACTGTTTTTTACAACTAAGCTAGTCTACGGTACATTATTATTTAATTATAGCTACTTGTAATCTTAGCCCCCACATCGCTTTCTTTGTTCCGAACACCAACTGACTTATAATAGAGCCATAAAAGGAACGCTAGAGTTTGTAATTCATCTTCTACGCATTTTAAAGCTAAATGGATATTTCTATGCCAGTTTTTAACTAAATTTTAAGTTAACTTCACTTCAATCTAACGTAACGCGATAGGAACTTTACTCTGGGAGTCAGGAAATCAAGACTAGAAAAGAAAGTAAGAGCAAGCTGGAGTAAGTCCTTACTTAATTTTTCTTGTCCTAAAGTGAGTAGTAAAATAAAGTACATAAACTAACTAAATAAGTAAAGTAAAGTTGTACACTGTAAAATCTAAAACATTCTACACAAATAAAAAAAAATCTTAGTAAAAAAACTCAAAAGTAAGAGCCGCGTGGCCCTGAAAGGGTGAGCCACCTGTTGATCGGGTCGTTACTGCCTTCCCCCCTTGAAATGTGCTTATTTTTTATATGCTCTCTTCTCTTCTATTATATTATGTACGGAACGATATACGGTACAACCTTTAAGACGAGTTCACAACTAGCACACCTGTTGTGACTGCCTTCAAAGCGGGTACGACGCTCGCCCAGGCCATTCCGTCGGCCACTTCGAGCACCAGTTTATCGAAGAAGTGGCGCAAGAAGCTCCTTGCCTTCACCAACGCCGAGGCTACGGGTCCTACTTCCGTTGAAGGCGACCCGGTCCCTAGTAGCACCATGCAAGAAGAACTGCAAGAGTGGCTGGACAACCTCCAGTGGCGGATGACGGAAGCCGAACACAATCCTCCACATGCCCCAGCCTCCGGCGCCCAAACTGCGGGTCGGCGGATGACGTACGCGCTACCGTCCTCGCTGCACTACCCGTTGCACCACCTCAAGCTATCGCCCACTTCGTCCGACACGGAAGACGAGAAACTGGCTCCGCTATCGCTGCTCCCCAGGTAAGCTTAATTTATCTCTTGCCAAATCTCTATAACTTTAACACTTGTGCGGGTCTCGATCCATTTGAGCTCTTAAGCATTCCTTGGCACGACAATAACCCATATGCGTGCGGGGTACATACAAACCCCTAGCCCCCCTTATCAATGTACTCTAAATCATCTAAGCTTTTACCTTTGGGTCACCCCCCGGGATGAAAAACAGAAGGGCAATATAAAACGTGATTGGTTCCGGGATCAATTTCGGAGCCTAGTACACCGTCGCGTGCCAAGACAAAGTAAACAAAGTACTCGTAACCTTGTGCAAGATTGTCTCCAGGTCCGGTTTCAAGGTTGGAAGGAACAGATTCTCGGTCAATTAAGGGGAATTAAAAAAAAAGAAGTAAAACATTATGACCTTAGCTTAATTAGCGATGGAAATTAAGGGAAAGTCCGCGCTGCGAGTACGAGTACATGCAGCCATCAGATAATCAAGCTTAGAGAGCAATAATACAAAGTGCCCCCCTTGAAGCTGTGGCTTTGAGTCAGCGAAAAAGGGTTTGGGGGGGAGGATTGACTTTGGGTTTGCAGTTCCTCGTTACACGCAAACAAACCCCTAGCTTCAAGTCTATAGAACATCATAAATCAACACATGCGGCAACTTGGCCACCCTCATCACCTGCAAAAACGACATGTACAACACGTACTCAATTTAAAAGCAAATAGGATTAGATTTGCGGTTAATCAATAGAACGCGTTTATGCTCAAATACTCATGCACATGCTCATAAGCACGTACTAAAAAAGTGCACTCATGAACATATAACCATTTCGAAGTACATGTGTACGTGTACATATTCGCACGTACTTAATGTACTCCTAAAGTACATGACATGCTTATTTAAATACGGAAATATATACACGAATTAAAGTATATTACATAGAACACGTAAGTATGTACATACTGAAGTATGTGCACTCATGTACATGTCATAAAGCTTTTTGAGCCGGTAGTACATTTATATAAACGGAATTCTTAATGTACGTGTTGACGAACGGATACACACGTATTAGTTGACGCACTAAAGACGTACATCCAGGTACATGTACCATTTATGTGTAATATACTTGTATACATGCAGAGGTGCTCATCCCCCCAGGCCCAAGAGGAGTTCCCCCCTCCAACCCCTACTAATTCCCCCCCTCCAACATTTCGAGGGGGGGGATTCCCTTCAATCCCCCCCCAAGAACATGGCCAAGAGGAGTAACTCCTCACGACACCCCCCCCCCATCAGCACCACTGTATACTTGCTAACATGTACTTGCGTGCCCATAAGGTAAATGTCATACCTAATTAAATAAGCAAATATATGAAAAAGTTAATAGTATATGCAATTTAACCTTCATATATGTACATACTGAAGTACATGTACATGTACTTCATTATAATTTATTCTTATAAGAAACAACATACACAAGCGTAGAACTTTCCGAGATGCTAAAACGTTTATGCGGACGTAGATGTTAATGTACATGGACATGTCGACGTACATGAATTTTTTTTATAATTTAAACATAGTAATTCGTCATTCTAGGTCTGGGCGTCGTTATGTGCCAATCCAAGGGGTCAGACAGGGGAATTGTCATAAAAAAGTAACTTTCCGGAGTTTTCCAATCCCGATTTGCGTACTTGCTAAACACGCAGAGTCTGGACAAGATTAGCAATTGCCAAAGTCCCCAGACGGAACCTCCGTGAATCGTTTCGTTTCGCCTTGCTTGGGAGCTCTACGTAATAACCAAATCAGGCGATGTGTGTGTTGTGGAATCACGACAGTTTTCAAAGTTAAACTCGCGTGGTTTGTAAAACCAGGAAACCGTTCCGTCTGGCACGGAAAATAAAGGTCAACTATTGCATTGTTAAAAGGTAGCGCTGGAAATGATACTAGGAAAGGGGGGTTGGAAGGCAGCTTGGGGTTTAAAGTAGGTTAGGTAGATACAAAAACTATAGGAAAAAGAAATGGAGTGACAAAAGTTGCAAAGTCCCCACGGCGCAAGTGCCACACCCTACCCCCTCTTCCCTTTTAGCACTGGACTTGAAATGCCCTGCCGTAAGACGGTGATTGGAACATGACACTCAGTCTTGTCAGTCAGCAGATTTCTGCCCAAAACCCTCCATTTAATCTCTAAGAATTTCTGCTAATTTAAACCCAAATTTTATGGTTTGAAGTGCGCCCGCTAGGTGGAAAACAATCACGATCATTGTGTCCCAAATGTATTAGCCTAGCCGTAAAAAATTTGAAAAATTTGGCGTTTTTCGTACAGTAATTATGGACCGTGAGGTGCCTAGTAAGAGTGATGGTAGTAGCACAAAGCCTAAGGCGAAGAATATTCATTGTAGTCAACCCCACGCTCCCCGGGCATGGCCGCTGGCTATTACGCATTTTCGGTAAACATGATATAGTAGAAAACGTTCGAAAACATGCCTTACTCTCTATAGAGGAAGGTTATATCTATGCGCAGATTTTATGGATTAAAGGATTTAGGAACGTTTCTTTTCACTTTTATTCCTTTTTTTTATTCATTTATGTCACTTCCAATTGCAGAGTACATTCAGTAAATTGAGTAACATTTCCTGCCGCCATGTTGGCGTTGTTTTGACAGCTTTAAGTGTTTGCACACAAATTGTGCGGTCGTAAATTAGGTCTTGCGTGCAGGACCAAAAGATTCTTGTAACAGCCAAGACAGTTTTTCTGCATTTTCCCTAACTTTTTTGCTGTCTGGCCTCAGGGAAAAGTTTTCCAAGGGCTCTGATAACACGTACAACAAGAGTTCAAGCATGTAGCGTGACTTCTAGCGATAGTTCGTTTCTTGTCCTTCCCAAGTTGGCGTTGGAACCGCCATTTACTGTTTTCGCTACTGCATCGAGTTTTGTTTTAGGCTGCGAAGATAACATAACGAACACGGGGGAAACCCATTCATATTTCATTTTTTTCTAAATCGATTCTTCGCAGTATGGTATAAAGGTATAAATGTATAGATCAATAAAAATTCCCATGTGCCCATTCTTGAATTCGCCGTTTGTTTACTTCTGCTGACGTAGAACGAGCAACTATGACGTAGTTTGAGTTTATTTTTATACCGCAAAAAGTCCTCCAAATTTCAAATTTCCCCATCCTTAAAGCATTCGGACAGCTGGCCGAAGAGCTGGCACCTTAACCTATGAGCGCATCCAAAATCGATCTTTTGAATGCTCAAAAAAGTCTACAGGAGCTTTGGTTAATTTACTACACGCTCAATCACAAAAGAGCGACTTTTTCTTCGCGCCCTGACTTGCGGGCTCCGCTGTACCCATGCAGCAAGCCTGATCCGCATAGTCGGGACCGCCTCGTGCGGTCCGGTTGCGAAGCTGAACCGAAACTCGCCCAAAGGTTCTCAGGCGCGGGTCTCGGCCCGGCAGGACGAGCTCCGGTAATCGTTCCCGCGAAGAAAAAGTTCATTGTTGGCAATAATGAATAACTCTCCAACGTATTTGCTTCCCAGCAATAGTGTAACATTCTTAAACATGCCAATAATGAAATTATAACAATGAAAATCCTTATTGGTTTTCTATGGAAGATACATTTTTTACTATTTATTTGTTCATTTATTTACTTAAATTTTTAACAATAATGTATTGTAATTTTCTTGCTAATGGTGCTTAACGCTATGGCAGTAGTTTCTGAGTAATGTTAGACCGCAGAAAGTTTAGCGAAAATGGTTAAAGCTAGATAAGTAGACTAGTAATTAGCCAGTTTGGGATGACTTTTGCAAGTACATGTACTCTATAATCTGATTCCTGAACTGACTTTCTGAAACGATTAAACATGGTTTAGTTCCACCCATCGTAACCGCTCGCGGTCCATTACGTCTGTTGATGAGTTGGTAATTACGGACCGTAATTATATAGAACAACTCCAGCGACTTTTGCAAGAGGCTTCCATCTCCAGTTTGCAAGAACGAATGGAAGAGCGCAAGGTGTAATTAACAGTATTACGTCTGCTAACTACCGCCTAACATAATGTTTCTCTCTCTCACGTGGGTGGGTTTTCAAACAGGTTAAAGAAGTGCCTAAGGCGGACCCGACAGTTGTGGCACCGTCTCGCAAGAAATCCTATGAGAAGGCGAAAACGCGGAAGAAATCCTCAACCAAAATGAAAACCTCACCTCGTAGTTGCGAAACATTGTTGCTAAGCGAGACAGATGCTTCAACTTCTTCTACACTCAAGACTGAATCCAGGAATTCGACTATTTCCAGGGATCATAGCCGTTCGCAAGAAGATGCCAAATTAGCCAGTAAAAGTATATCGATTCGTAAAGAAGATTCGGCTGGATCAATTTCAAGCGCGCATTCTGCGGTTCAGTTGCCAGAAATTAACCCTGCAATGCGCACAAACCTAGCTAGTGAACCTTTGTGGAATATGCTGGAACAAGTAGAGGTAAACAATTTGTAAATAAATCTAAATAACTGCCTGAAGCTTCTTTTGAATCTTATTTTTCTAGAGTGTGGATGAAATATACAAGATTGCAGAAGCTTTGGTATTGCCACCAGCGAGACCCGAGCCAGCGATTCCAATGCCCCCTACACCTCCACCAGAAACCCTACAATGGGCTGAAGATATGGGCGTTTACCCCGACGAAGAAGAGGAAGAAGAAGATATCGAGTTTACCTGATTTAGCGAGGCTTCAAAGGGCAGTTGTTAGAATCTTTAACTGTGCTGCATTCTCCGAGCTTTAAACTAGTCATTAAACCGCCAATCTTACAATTTTTAATAGTTACACCAAACAGTCCGCCTACAACACGTCAACGCTTCTGACGCCATCTGTGGGCAAAAATATGAATTTATTGGCTAAGTTGCTAAATGACATTGACGAAACTAATTGGAAATTTGGAATGCGATAATTTACGTAGAATTTAGCATGAAAACCATGAACGTTGCATAGAAAATACAATTATGGTTTACAGCCCCCCACTAGCTGCCCATTACCTGTTGATCGCTGATAACTTTCACTTGCCCGGACTTGACGCGTTACTCCGGCCTAGCGTCATTCTAGGGATTTAGGGCGGGACACTTTTGGCGGTAAATTTGAATTCGCAATAAGTGGAACAGTTAATTTTCAAAATTTTAGCTATCAATAGGTATTTTTGCTGGCCTAAGGTATAAATTAACTAAAATAGACCGCTGGTATCCAGAAAAAAATTGGTTTTTATCAATTTAAGGCAAGGATTTACATGGTTTTATTATAAAGTTCCACAATGGGAGGTATTGACAACATACAAAGTATATTTACACTTTACAGCGCACCATTATTAAATTCAATGGACTAAATTATTACCCAAAAAGTAAACCATGACTAGTAAAAATGCTCCAAGTGTCTTGGACAGTAAAGGCTTAATAGCTCGGTCATTAACTTCCCCGCAATGATCTTAAAAACTTGACATCTTTTCCCATCACGAAAGACAGGGCTTTGGACTTGGCAGCTAAAGACACGCTTAATAGTTGAGCCGCTTCTAAAAACTCCATCAATGCTCGGACGTCCTATTGAAAAGCAAAGAATTATTATAACCAAACGCATAACAAACGTCCAATTTTGAAAAAACCGTTGCCCACCTGGTATTTGTTAGTTGAACTATACATAGATGGCGCCAGACGTAAGCAAAAAAAGGCAAAGGAAATGGTGGTTAGGGAAATTGGAAACGTTAGTTATGGTTTAAGATATTTAAGAAGTATACACCATAAAATTATTAGTGTTTGTAAATAAGAACTTACGGTAGTCGCTCGCAGGACTTGGATCGACGCCGATTCTTGGATGGTCGAGAAGGCGCTCGGAACCGCGCGCTAAACATGGACGTCACACTTGAAGATTCAGACGTTAGAGTAGAAGTTGACTTGAGGGCTGTTTTCTTCTTTCGCCTTGCTAACTTGGACAACGCGTCTACTTTGGGCTGTTCCGTCCTGGATTTTCTTTGGGCCATAAACTTGTCCTTTCGGTCTAAATTTAGCGCTGGCTGGACTTCTGACAAAAGACTGGTCGCCGTTTGGTTCAGGAAGAACCCGGCCTTCCAAATCAGCTTACTGAGGTGTTTCGGAAACTCCCCGTCGTCGTCGCTGATGTCAATCACTGAAAGCTGTCGACTAGGTTGTCGACTAGGTACTACCTCAATCGAACCTGAACCTTGCAATATGGCCATGGCGGCGTCCATTCCTGCATTGTCCATAGGTAGTTGTGCATGACTTCGTCTAACTGGCAGTGATAGGGGACCGAATGCTATCTCTACAGCTCGATCCAGGTCTCGATCTTGATCTGAGACGGTTGGATATGCTTTGGACTTCTTTGACTTGGAGAGCATGTGGCGCGTGCCCATAACTACCGAAGTTTTGTGGACCACAGAAGGGATTCCCGCGTGGTCAGTGGAAGATCCAGGCTGGTACATCATCTGCGTGGAAGAAGCTAAGGAATCTGGATCGTTGTCGGTACTGCCTTCTTCGAAAAGCGCAGTACCACCAGGAGGCATTCCATGGTAAGATGTACTCGGCTGATCCACCTTGAATTCGTTGCTGTTGGAGTTTTTGGAAGGTTTGGAAGGTTCCGTGTCTTCTGATGGGGAGCTATCAATCCAATTGGTCCCGCCCGAAGAGGTCGAAGTTCGCCGTCCCGGTCCATGCAACGCTGCTGCGAAAACTTCGTTTACGTGCTTCTGTGACTCACAAACCGGACACTTCTTTTCATTATACGCGTCTTGCAAGCCTTTCGCGTAATTATCTAGGGTTTCGAACTCCTTTTCGAGTGACTCCAACTGATCTTTGTAGAAACGCTTTTCTTTGGTTAGTAGGTCGACCATGTCCCATAGTTTTTGGATTAGCACGTCAGTACTGCTTGAGGAACTGCGTTGGACTCGGTCGGTAGACTGTGGACTGACTGGGGAGGTGGAATGCGCGGCAATACGGGTACTGTCTTGAGTAGGTTGGTCCAGGGTACCCGATCTTGAAGCAGGTTGTTGGGGAATCTTGGGAACCACGCCGGTTTGACGAGGAATGTCTTCGGCAGAAATAGCGTTGGGAGAAGTACCGCGATTCGAACCAGGTTCGGAAGTATTGACTGAGGTGGTAGAGGTGGTTTGAGAAGGTTGAGACTTGGAAGTTTTGGGTAATCCGCATAATTGGTCCAGTTCCTCCATGTATTGCTTCACTTTGCTCTTCACGCGCGAGTAATCGGGTTTAGGGTACTTGGTAATGACTTTCCTTGGTTGAGGACGACCAGCTTTGGAAATATCCGGTGTGGACCTCGTCTTGAACGAAGATTTGGTGTTGTTAAACCCCAATGCACTCTGACACCTGGAAATTAAAGAAAAACAAACATAAATTACAAAGGTATTGAGCGTTTTTTGGTTTAGAAGAGTAATATGCGGGCCCTTACCGGTCAATACCAATATCAGAGTCAACGGAAATATTGCTGGGACGTAAATCGTATGGATCATCTAGGTTTAATGCAAGTGTTGACGAGGCAGTTGGCAAAAGCTTCAACGGTTTCTGCATAGCCTTAGGGTGAGGCGTCGGGTACTTTTCCCTGGGTACTTTGGAGTCTCTAGGTACTTTTGCAGGCGACCCATAGCTGTTGGGAGATACAAGTTATATTGCATTATTGCGTTAAAACTCTAAATAGTAATAATAGTACTAATGAAACGGTTAGAAATGAATTCGAGAGCTTACTTTTCAAGTTGGTATTGCTGGGCGCATTCCAAAACATCGTTCGGATTGGCCTCGGTAGGGGTCCCTGGTCCCGGGTCATCAACAATGTCGCTTTCTAGAATATTTAGAAAATCCA